>CM067073.1:7261630-7444130 GCA_033980235.1 Diadema setosum
TGTTGCTGGTTGCCATGGCAACCATAAACTGACAACCATGTCAGTCAGATTTTGCATCTTTTTTCTGTTCCCATTTCTTTTGACAGCATTACAGTGTATGAAATGGATGTTTCTTGGCTGAAATTTGTTGAAGGAGCACAATTCGAAGTAATTATGGTCCTGGAAAGTTTTTCTTATTATTTCCTTTGTTTTTATGTGACAAAGGCATAAAACAATAGATATAATAGAGATAATTGAAAACAATGATATTTTCTAAAGATTGCCCATATATTTTGAGTTATTTTGATTCCTTCACCTGAGTTATGCCTCTGATATCATTAGTTTATCATATTATCAATTTGCAATCTCAAAATTCCAGTATTATGCAAATATGAAATGTCATAACTATACATGTACCCATCCCAAACATTTCATCTCAGGTCTCATTATGTATCACTATGTTGATATGAATAACGCCCCCATGTGGTGACCTTGAGAAATTTCAACCATAACAAATAATGAAATTCCACTTGCTTATCATTTGTGGCAAATATGAAAATGATTGGTCTATAATAAGACATATATAATGGGGATAAAGAAATTATACAGAAAAATAATGTTTTTAGCATATTTCCTATGTATTTCTTTATATTTTGGTAAATAGCGCCCTCCATGGGTGACCTTGTGAAAATTCAAATGTACGGTCATGTAGAGTATGAGTTACTTTACCCACGTGCCAAATATGACGATGATGCATCGAATAATAAAAAAGTTATATAGGGGGGGCACAATGTGCCCCCCCTTGGGCCTGCGAGGGGTCAAAATAGCTTGGGCTTAATAGGGTTAACGTGTACAGTAAGATGAGGAGAGCTATAGTCAAAGATGAAATTTGAGTAATGGTATACTGGTATTATCCATGCTCATTTGTTGTCGTGTGAGATGAAACATTACAATGTACAAGCCTGCCATCTATAAAAGTTTTCGAGACCCTTGTCGGTATAAACAACAATATTGTCATATTACTATAATATACGCGCTGTTTGACCACTGCAGGAAAAGCCAGACGTGCGCCTGAAGGCCGGGGCGCAGTTCGGCGAGGGTCGGCTGGAGGTCTTCCACGACGGCCACTGGGGCACGGTGTGCGGGGACGAGTTCCATCTCGACGCGGCTACCGTCGTTTGTCGACAGCTGGGATTTGGCACCGCGTCGGAGGTCATCGAAGACGCGAGCGGTTTCGGACAAGGTGAGGTTTCGATGGAAATACGGAATCGTTTTTCTAAATGTCATAGAAAAACAGTGATGGTCCTTTTCTTAAATTTTCAAAGACACTCATAAGAAAAATCATAGCTCTAGCATCAGCAAATGACGTCGGCAGCAAGGAAATTAACGTTCTAGCGAGATGGGCGGTTCGCTAATTATTTGTTTTTTGTTTGTCTTATTTCAGCTGTTTCCCCTCGGGTACTAAATTAATAGGAAAAGAATTTGATTTACACCTTATACAGGTTATATCAGGAGTACCATGTGCTGACAATTAAAAGGGGGAACCTGGTCATGCATTGGATCATTGGTTGAACTTTTGAAAAGTGTAATTGCCATGACTGTATCGAACTGTGATGTTTCATGCGGGGATCTGAGATTGGGAAAATATATTGATGTTCTTGTTTGGTTACTGCTGCTGCGACAAGTGGGCCTCATTTTATTACGTGACCAAGGAGGTACCTCCTTGGATGGACAAAGTGGTTTTTATTTTCGATATCATTCTTTGCAATTGATTGACCAATTATTGTCCTACATCGACGTAAAGAGGCACTGAATAGATTAGTGTCTTAGTAGTAGCCATGAAAACAGAATCATGGGCGTACATACTCGAGCAGGATTCGAAATGATACCGAATCATCCATCATCTCGACGAAAGAATTTTATGAATTTGGATACCATTCTTTCTCCCCCCCCCCCCCCCTCCCCCCCCCCCCCCCCCCCCCAATCCGCTCCACCCTCTGGCACAGGTGTGGGTCCTATCTGGCTGTGGGACGTGGAGTGCAAGGGAACAGAATCCTCCATCATGGAGTGCAGTCACGGGGCGTTCAACCGCAGTAAATGCGACCATTCTCAGGATCTAGGCATCAGGTGCAATATACCAGACCTGGGCGTCAAAGACGAGGTGAACTTTCCATCCTCTTCTAGTTTATACACTAACAGTAAGAATAACAGTGACAATGATGATGTTGATGATGGTGATGATGATAGATGATAATTATGTAATACTAGTAACTTACAGAATCAGGGCCTAAAACAACATGAGCACAACCGGTCAAATTCCAATGTGTGAAACATAACAGGTCGAAAGAACTAATGTCGACACAGTAGCTAATCGGATCCAGTGGAATTAGCGAGCAATTTTGAGAAATACACGTAGAATGGAAAGTCATCGATGGAACGTCAAGATGATGACGTTCATCTTTGGATACCAGCCATTACTGACGAAGTAGCTACTGATACTACACTTTCCAAATCAATATAATTGTTATTTAACTTTGAAATCAGTATTCTTCACGAGAGAGCTGTTCTCTTTTATGTATTGTTATTCTCAATACTCAGAATGTGCATGACAGCACAAAACTCCTGTGAGCTAACAGTGTTAGTACTTATCTGTGGTGAAGAATGGAGTTTGACCCCAGTTATGTCCTCAGTTAGGAAGAAAATGAACTATTGTTTTTAGTGTGATTGGACATCGCTGATAGTGAAAGCCGTTATGCAGTTGGCGCATACAAGCTATCATACTACATAATGGTTTGAATATCATAACATTAGATATTAAATTCTTTCATGTATTAAGGGAGCAGGGTACGATAATATTCCAGCATTTATCGTTTCTCTCTATGGTGTTTGTTGGAGGTGGTAATCTAACTGCATGTTTTCTCGCGTAAGATATTCTTCTTAGTATCAGGCCACTGGCTTGCCTAGTCGTTTATCTCTCGTGAATTTTCGTACCCATGCAGATTCGACTTGTGTCTGGCCGCTTCGACACCGAAGGCCGAGTCATGATACGCCTGAACGGCGTGTGGGGTCACGTGTGCGGCGGACCCACATGGGACATGGCTGACTCTATGGTGGCTTGTAGACAGCTCGGCCTCGGCTACGCCCATCAGCCCATGAAGGTGAGACGGTACAGCCGTTTGTTTGACAGTCTAGGGGAAGTTATAGATAATTCTCGCCAAGTAGGAATATAATGCGTCGTCCCTATTATGTTTGGAATGACCGCGCTTAAATAGTACATTACATAAATGTTGATTTTGCAAGATGAATTAAAATTCTGTCTTACAAGTCAGATAATGTGTTGATCCCAAGCCTGGCATTAGTGGCAGAGAAGTGAATAGATAATTCGTGCTATGACGGAGAACGTGCGTCGTTGAGAGATTTTTAATCAAAGAACCCGTTGCTCTAAATTGAGCTGAAAATAAAGACATCAAAGCATTGAGAGCAACCATAGCCACGTTAATCAATGTTTTGGTGACCTGTCATTTGGTTGATTATTCCATTAAATAGCTGGTGAATTAGAATGCATGTTTTCCTATACTGCATTATGTTTTCATATGGCGTTTTGTTTTGTTTTGTTTTTTCATCTATCCCTCGACTTTTCTATTTTTTTCTTTGTAGAGTACGCGGTACATGGGTCGGGCCACCGCTCCAATTCTCATCACACAGCTGAATTGCACCGGACAAGAGAGGTCGCTCTTGGAGTGTCCGTATTTACTAACATCAAATAGATCGTGCACGAGCGACTTCAAAGCGGGTGTTCTATGTGCGAATAGTAAGTCTTGGAGGTGTTGCAAAAACAGTCGAGTTGCAATTAATTGCAACTTTCTTGCAGTACCCACTTGGTCCTCGCTTTCACTTTTCGTTCTTTTTTCTTAGGTTGTCAAATTCGTTTCCCACTGGTGCAGATAATGCTTGAGTAAAAGGACAAATTCACCTTCATAAACATAAGGATTGAGAAAATGCAGCAATATTAGTAGAACACATCAGTGAAAGCTTGAGGACAATTGGACAATCGATGCAAAAGTTATGAATTTTTAAAATTTTTGTGTTGGAACCGCTGGATGAGGAGACTACTAAGGCTTGTGATGTCATATGAGTACAACAGTATAAAGAAAATGTAAAGAAAATTTAACATATTTTCACTTTTTTCGCATAATCAAAGAGCACTTGACTTGCCTCTTTCTAAAGGCAATGGGAATAATATTACCCATAACATATGTCAGTAACGAGTCGAGGGAATGTGTACTTTTTTCAACAGATGAAATTTTGTGAAATTCTCTTTATATTTTCCTTATATTGTTGTACGCATGTGACATCATACACTGCAGTAGTCTTCTCATCCAGCGGTGACTGCACAAAAACTTCAAAAATTCATACCTTTTGAACGGATTGTCCGATTTTCCTCAAACTTTCAATGATGTGTTCTACTAATAATGCTACATTCTCTCAATCCTTATGTTAATGAAGGTGAACTTGTCCTAGTGTCATACTGTCAAAATTTTCCAATTTTTGTCTTGCTGCTTAGTGTTTGTACTCATTCACCTTCTTCTTTCTAGTTGTTTACTTTTCCTCTTAGTCAGAAGACTGTATTTTTTTTTTGTCTTACCTTCTTAACAAGAGATGTCTTGCCTAATTGCGTTCATGACAAAATCACTTCAGATTGTTCATATTACGAGTAAATTGTCATCCCATCATCCTGTGTATCTATAATTGCTTTATTTTCCAATTTCCTCTCTCTTCTTTATTTCTTCTCAGCACGGTGAAACGGACAAATTATCTCTATTGAATTCAGCCTTGATTGGTGTGAAAAAAAAATGTTTAATGCATTACGCAAGCCGGCACAGGTTTCCATAACTCTTATCATCTCTTTCTCATTTCCAAAGAGAAATGTGGATTGAGTGAAAGCAACAACAGTAGTAGTAGAGCACATCAGTGAAAGTTTGAGGAAAATCGGACAATTGATGCAAAAGTTATGAACTTAAAAATTTTGATGTTGGAACCACTGATAAGGAGACTACTTAAGTTTATTACATCATGTGTGGTCAACAATACAAAGAAAATATAAAGAAAATTCAACATGCTTTCGCTTTTCTAGAGTGATGAAAGAGCATTTGACAAACCACTTTCAGAAAGCGGGGCGAATAATTACTACAGTATCAAGTAAGTATCAAGTTGATGAAATGTGTAATTTTCATGAAAAATTATTATTGTTTTGTGGAATTCTCTTTATATTTTCTTTACATTGTTGTCCACACATGACGTCATGAACTCTAGTAGTCTCCTTATCTAGTCATTACAACACCAAAATTTTAAAAATTCGTAACTTTTGCATCGATTGTCCGATTTTCCTCAAACTTTCACTGATGCGGTCTGCTAATATTGCTGCTTTCACTCAATCCACATTGCTCTTTGGGTTGTGGTTTCCTTTATGCCCGATGACATCGTCAATACCATGCATGGTTTACACCAGCTGAACATTTACAAACTATTTGTGTCTATATATATGTCTTGTTGCGCAGTTCTCCCCGACGTGCTGCTAGACGTGCACGTTCTTCAGTCGTCCGTCTATCTGCAGGACTGGCCGACTTACCTTCTCCAGTGCGCGGCGGAAGAGGGCTGCCTATCTTCTGTGGAGGACGTCAGGGGCGTACGTCGTCTGCTACGGTTCTCCAGCGCCATCATGAACCGGGGCACGGAAGAGTTCCGGCCCGTGCTTGGCCGGTCGAGCTGGGAGTGGCACGCCTGTCACAGGTAGGCGATAACAAAATATACAAAAAGTGCTTAACATTATCAGCAGGTTGATTCCTTTGAATGGCCTTCTTCTGTCTCTCCATTCTGGATGTTGTATTGTTAATTGTTGTTGTTGTTGTTGTTTTAAGGTGCATGTCGATGCTGAAATATCGTCTTGACGCCCACTTTCTGTTTTCGTTTTTAAATTCACTGAGATAAGCATCCATGCTGTGATGATCATTCATTTAATCCTTCAGCGTGGTATTTGGCAATACTAATAGAAAAGGGCTGTTTATTCATTCGATACAAAACAATAAAATGGATGTCTGCCGAAGTGTCAATTTACGGACTATTCTGGTCACCTGGTTTATAGTTCAGTTATACGCAAGTTCATTTTCTGTTTGATCACGAATTCCGTGACGTGGGGCAAGCTTATTCATTATGCCGTTTTGAAAACCAGCGGAGTGCCTAACTAACTGAGAAAAACAAAAGATAATTTGTACCAATATGCACGTGAGCTAACTTGAAACTGGCTCATAGTTGCAATATTCTGGTATCCTTCCTTGTGCTTTCGCAGACACTTTCACAGCATGGAGGTCTTCTCGCACTACGATCTCCTGAACCACGAAGGCGAGCGGGTGGCGGAGGGCCACAAGGCCAGCTTCTGTCTGGAGGACGTGTACTGCGACAGCGGCGCGCAGAAGCTGTATGACTGCGACACCGGCGCGCAGGGCATCAGCGTCAACTGCGTCGACATCTACCGCAACGACCTCGACTGCCAGTGGATCGACATCACGCGAGTCCCGTCGGGGTCGTACGTATTCAGGGTGAGTCTCAGATAAAACAACAATTGTGCACATTTCTTATCGTGTAAGACATATGTGATGAATGACGTACAATAATAATAATAATGATAATACAGGTTCTTATAATGCGCAAATTCCACATGACTAATGTACTCAAGGCGTAGAGAACAAAAATGAATCAGGCGCGGTGGAGCACCCTAATTATCTCGCAGAAATCCATCGGCAGCCGAGCCTCGTTTGCATAAAGTAAACAACATGTACTCGCGTAGTTGAGAAAAAGTAAACAACTTCTCAAGCTAATAACAATTTAAGGAAACCTTTTTTCGGATTAAAATTGAGTTAGTTTGAATTTGAAAACATGTCCGAATATGCACATATAACATATTAAAGGATTTGACAATGATAAAATGTGAAAGTTTAGCGAAAACCTGGCGAGCAAAATTACCAAAAATATGCCTCGAAAATCATCCTAAAATTCACGAAGTGTGATTGTGGAACCAAAGCGCCATTCAAACAAAGTACACCGAAATTTATTTATCTGCTTGCATTTTAAATGTCATACCGTAATATTCCCGGCCATGGTTGTGTCGGAAAAAAACAGAAGGTGATGTCCAAAATGACACGAACGCAAAGCGTACAGGTCGGTCCCATGTATATATAATCGCGTGAGCGTTGCATGTCACAGCACACAACGCTTTGCTGCATGCAGCGTGGGCGGCAGCAGCTCAGCAGTCACCGCCGTGCGACACTCGGCAAAATTGACTGCGTCACATGCAAACAAACAATGAGCACGAAATCCTGAATCTCACGTACCACGCATGCCCAATATTACGGGAAAAGAAATGACGTCATTTTCAATTGTTTCGCTTACTACAATTTTCTATTCCAAACCCTGTAGAAACATGTTGATTTCTCAAAAAGTACAGGTGGAACCAAGCGAAAACTTTCACCATATATGTATTGAGGCCTGATAAACTTATGTTGTCAATTTCGGACACATTGGAGGCCGGCCATAGTCCAGTCGGAAAAAAACAGAGAGCATGTTTTGCGAGAGGTAATTTTCAAAACGCTTTAATATCTCAAGTTCTAGTGCAGCAAATTTCATAATTTTTTCATCAAAAGGAAGGTTTTTAAAAACTTAGATAGTGTGGGAAGTTTGAGTTTACCAGCGGCATGCATAGCGGCACAAGGAGAAGGTAAAGATTTGACTTTTTCATGCACACAGTTTCGGGCAGCCGTGGATGCCCGTTGGAAATTCAAATAGAACGGGGCGATAATGAGATGCAAAGTGGGGTGCTCCACCGCGCCTGGAATTATGAAATACAAAAATCATTACTCACATCACATCACCAATGTATTACAGTAAAATGGCCTTCGTTTGTATAGGTTAGTTACGTAATTTTAGTGTGTTGTGTTCTTGTTAAAGATTTTGTTAGGGAGAGGAAAAATATTGGGTGGCTAATGGGTGCTCTGGGAAACTAACGGCTTGTTATACTCAATTCAGTTCAATTCAATTCATGCTTTATTTCATTTTCCGAAAAGAACATAAACATTTCACTTTCTTTGGTAACAGAGAATAAGGTTGCATAGTCAAAACAAAGTAAATTGAGAAACATATAATCGAGGAACCTTGGAATAAGAAATACGTTGTAATGAAAATTGACTGAAGTGATAAAGACGACATAATACGTAAGACATCGAAAAATGGAGGGACCCACTAAAAAGACAATGCTTGTAGAATGCGGGCCCCTCAAGTACAGAATGTCAATAGAAATTGAACTGATGCAAAAAGGCCAATAAGAAGAATATCAAGCCAATAAGAAGAATACAACAGTTACTGGATGTCGCACAGAATTATGATCTGTGCACATAGTGTGTAGTGATGGTGAGAGTGCAGTTTTTCGATCGTCATCTTTTTCGTGTAGATTGACGTGAACCCTGACCATCTCGTGGGCGAGACGGACTACGCCAACAACGAGGTTGTCTGTGATCTCTACATCTCCGTGTATCGTGCCCGAGTCACACGTTGTCGCTATGGTGAGAGAGAAAGTTAGAGTTGTAATGTCCATTGACACAAATAGCTTTTATAGTCATGGTTTGAGGTGCCATTGTCACTGATCTCATATTAAAGGGTTTGTTTTGTTCCTCATCTGCCTCCTTCTCCTTATTCTCACTCTTTTTCTTTTTCTTTCCCTCCTTTATCTTATTCTGCTTCTCCTTTTTAAGCTTCTTCTTTTCTTCCTACACTTTCTTTTTCATCTTCTGCTTCTGCTCTTTCTTTCTCGTTTTCTTCTTCTTCTGTCTTCTGTTTTTTCCCATGTAATATTTTCTTATACCTCCGCGACGTTATTATGTGATCCATAATCATTGTTAGGGAGCTTTTGATTTGCAATGTTCAGAGGAAAAAAAAAGAACTGTTCTGTGCGTGCACAATACTGCTGATTAGAATCGATCTCGCGTCGTCGTCGAGTTTTTAGAGTCCGCTCAAATTCACGACACAGAGAGCTACTTGGTGCAATGATCGTTTTGGGTCGCCATTTTCCTCTGTATGTGCTGCGTCTTTGCAAAATCTAGAGCAACTTGGCGAAACAACGCAGGGAGAGTGGAGAACGGCCAACGCAAAAGTCGTCTCTACGTCCGCGTTGCAAATCTATAGCTCCCGATTATTTCCGTTCTTGAAGAATCAGTGTCACCTTCGATGTGTTTATTTTACTTTGTTGTGTTATTTGTATTGCTCGTAAAGTTGATTCTTATATCTAAGTGTATTTCATTCATTTACAGCTGACGACTCATAACCCTCGAGGCACGATTGTTTCGTTACGCCCTCTACGACGAACTTATGACCACTGCCGGTGACTGACGTCATCACTAAACCAGTCAACGGTACCTGTAAATACCTGAATATTCTCTCCACTTTCACCGTGCACTCCTCCGCGTACTAGCCACGGTATTAGCGTGTAAATTGTACAAAGCCACTGTTTGTAAGATGTTTTGTAAATAAAAGAAAGAAAATCAAACTATTTAAAAGAAGTTGTTATCAGAGCATTTCCACGGCACATACTAGTAGCAGTTTCTTCTGAGTGCTGATTATGCAACATACTTGCCAAGTAATGATTGTCAATGCAGGTTTTATATACATTGTACTGCTATGGAAGACAAAGTATAATGATATAGAAATCCGAGATCGAATAATGTTCTGTAAATCACGTAACTTCTGTACATCACGAAACGTCTGCCGTGACACTTCTTATACACCACAACGATATCATTCTTCCCAACCACATAATCTACCTCATGCTGGTGTCATTTGAGGCTTTTTGTCACCAGGGACGGGGCCAGAGGGCAGAAGAATAGCAAACTCCCAGGTGCGGCATAGCCTTTAATGATTCAGGAAATGTTTCACGTCACCCAGTAGTGATCTAATGTCTTCAGTAACACGACACGCCCAGCGTGTGCGACTTGAAGATCTATAGGTGAATATCACCGTGTAATCTGAGAAGGTCCTGGGACATGCATTGTATAGGAGTGGTGTTCTGGATAAGGGGGCAAATTTACCCCCCTCCTTGAACCCGAGACCCTTCATCTTGTTTGGGGGAGAAGAGGGTCGTCTATCGGTCCTGTTCTAAAGTGAGCATAGAATCCCTTATTTTCATCATCATCTTCGTCTGTTCTTCCTCTTCATAATTTCTAATCCTTCTGATTTTTCGTCGGATTCTCCTTTTTCTCGTCTTTTCTGCTTCTCACCCTCTTTTCCCTTTCACTCTTTCTTCTCTCTCTTCCTTCTGTTCATCTCTTTTTCTCCTAGGACCCCAACGTTTTCTCCCGCCTTTCTCTTCTACTTCCTTCCTTGCTTTTGTGTCTATTTTTTTTTCGTCTTCGTCTTTTTTCTTCCTTTGTATTTATCCTGTTATTGTATCTAATCTTCATTCGTCATTGTTTCGTTTTACTCTTTATTTTCCACGTTTCTTCTTATTTTTCGTCTTATTTATCGTATCATCTTCTCGTTCGTAGCACCTCCTCTCCTTGATTGCGTTCTTTTCCCTCCTTATTTGGGTTTAGAAGATCAACCATATCTCCCTGACTCCTGAGTCGGGGGGCTCCTTCAAAGGCAAAATTCGATATCTCTTCTATATAAACCTACCCGAGTATATCGTCTGTCGAGATGCTGACGTGTTAGACAGTCCTGACAGAATACAATCTACAGGGATGAATATCATATACCAAACAGGAGCCGCTGAACGTTTTTAGTGCAGGGATCAGGGGTCAATGGTATCCACCTACCCCCCCCCCCCCCCCCACCCCACCCCACCCCCGATTCCGCGGCTCCGGCGAATACTCCCCGACACGCTGTGGCTGCATGGTCTGCCACGTGCAATTATGTGGCATGTGCTGAGCCATGTGTTAGCCGTATATTGTTGTGTTGATCGTTGGGTGCGTTTTCTCCCGGCACAATTGTGTGGGATGCGATGACGGGGGTAGACTTCTCCGATGCTGTCAACAATTTCAGAGGCAAAATAGGCTTGACTGGCGTTCTGGTGAAAATTTTTCGATTAGCCTATATTTCAGGATTGCATTCTCTGTTTTTCTTTTCACTGTTGTGTGTTAGCTTGGACTGTAGTTCAAGTCACGATGAACAAAGTTACTGACAAATTAGGATCGGTCTTGTCATCTGCCCAATGTCACTTTTGCTCATAATCAAGCGGTTCACGTATTGTATCACTACTGCAATTAAGTGCACATGTTGATGTAAACGAGATAAGAAAAAAGAAAGTGCATGCTTCCAAGAAATGATTTTACATGAAAATGGAAAGAAGATCATGTATTAAGCTTCCGCCCAGCAAGCACCAAAGGGTGCTGAAGGCATTGGTCGTCATAGTGTCGTGTTCTGGAAAACTTCCCCAGACTACTTGATAAAAAATGTTATCGAACAATTGAACGGACGGCTGAATAAAGGAGGTGTTTACCTTGACCTTTTTAAATTTAAGCATCTTATGCCTTTACATCGCATGTTTTGTTGTTATATTCGCTCCTACTTTAGAATAGAAAAATACAAATAAAAAATGGCAACGGCAGCATTCTACATACATTGCTCTATCTTCACATGAAGGATAATGGTGTGGGTTAATTGACGTCCGTGTCAGCCCACGGCGAAATTTCGCCACAGGTTTTCCAAGATACGTGAATGGAGATAAGTAATCTTGAAACTCTGGAGGGATTTGAGGTTAATTTTCCCTCAAACACGACGAAGTGTACGCAAATATGACAACACACACATTTACTAATAAAAACAATGTTATAGGTAGCGCACAGCCACATATTGCAACGTTTGCCTTAAACTCACAGACACACACATACGTACGCAATCACAATCTTTTATGCATGTTTATACGAATGTATGTGTGAAGTGTGTATGTGTATGCAGTATGTATAATGAACGAATGTATGAAGGTATATATACATCGTTTTTGTGTCCTGCATACATGCAGTGGATGTGTATATAATGTCTGTTCACACAAAATTATAGTTTGTGCGTACACACGTTCTTACAATTACACATCAACACAATTAATATACAAGCAAGCAATGAAACATGCCATAAATTCGCGTCTTTTTGGCATTTCAGTCTTTTTATTACATTCACTTTGCAAATGATATGTTGTGGCTTCACTTTTCAAGTGCAACGGACATACGGACACGCAAACACACTGTACAAGATTTACAAAGAATATAAATTAATCTCATTTTCCTAGACGTATTTCGTATATTACAGGCATTATATACATAGCTTTAATATTGTTGTCACCACAGTTTCCCCCAATGCATTCCATGTTATCAATACTCTCATCTCTACAGCCACATTTATTTAATACTGCAGACTGATGAGACAAAATAAACTCCTGTTTCAAAATTTCAAACAGAAAAAAGAGAATCTTTGGTGTTTAGCAAACTAATTTACTTCTCATTTAAATGTACCCAAACTCATACTTCATACAAAATCAGTCTTGCCTCTTTGTCCCAAAATGTATAATGGTCGATTTTAAATGTTAACACATTATACAGTTGTGGCTGATCTAATTATTTACCTTTTCTCTCGCTGTTAGTCAAACCAAAGTACAGAATAAAATATACCGAACATGTCATATGCATTACAGGGCTTAAAGTACATGGTTAGACTTCAGAGTTTCCCGCGTCAAGGTGAAAACTCAGGCGTGGAAGTGCTTTATAAAGTATTCTTGTGTCGTTTCATGTTATGTGTATCAACTGCATCTTACTACAACACATTTCTTTTTTCATCTTAATTTGCTATTCTCAACTGGCACTTGCACTTCCGTAAATCAAATCATGAGAACTCGAAACTAAAACCCATTTTCTTTTAACTTAAAACAGTTATACTTTCTCCGTGCAATCTTTCCTTCAATGCCCTTGCTCCGCAGATTATACCGCGTTATTGCGAATCTAGTCGATTTTTGTTGTTAGCCTGCTCCCAACTATAAGTCAACATAACTGTGATGCAAATACAGACGGAACTCGAAATGCAACCTCTAGGCACTTATCAAGGTCTCCTTACAGACTGCAGGTGTCCTCGCCACCCATATAAAAGAAGTCAAAAGCATGTGCCATTTCAAGCGAGCTTCAGTCTACAGTTATGACTCTTGAGAAGATCACAGACGATACTATGTTGATGCTGCATAGGACTCACGGATTCAAAACGATGAATATAAGTGACACAGTCGCTAGATTTCTTCTCTATAATAACAACACATGGAATCAACCCACGCGACTGAGAGCAGATTTGTAAACGGCCTTTAGGTTGTAAGGGCGCGGTAAAGCTAGGCAGTGGTGAGAACCTGCGTCGCGAATCTAGATAAAGCTAATGAATGCAGCATTCCCACAAAATACTGAAGTTTTCGTGTTTTGATGAGCGCTACCTGTCAAAAACAGTGTTTCGAGCTAGTCATGTTTTTACGTCGTACAAAATTGCTAAATCAATTCAGTTATCGCTGTCGGCACCAAATAATCTAATCAGAGTGTCTGCCTCTGTGGTTTTCAATGTGCATCCTTCGTCCTGAAGAAATGATGTAAACACACAGTCGTGCAGTTCAGTGCTTAGAACCAGTAGGTCACTATATCCCAACTTCAACCCACGCCACTATCTTACAGGCAGCCTCTCTAAACAGCTCGACTGCATGCCGTTTTGCTAACTTCTAATCAGAAATGACAGGTAAATGACTCGTATGGATGAGGAAACGAGATAGTATTGACGTCACGAGGCAAAGAGCTCTAAATGGATTATCAGGGGCTATCAGGAGCTATAGATGCACGAAGTCTCCGCGATGTCGAGGCGTTCAAACAATTCTACTCCGGAAGCTCAAGATGTTATATAATATATTAATGTCTCACACACTAATATCAGTTAGTCTTTCTAACCTTATATTTCCGCATCATTGCAGATTCTCTATCTCTCACTATCCCACCACCCCTCCCTTTCTTCTTATCACACACTCTCTTACCCCTTTCTTTACATTTTCTCTAACTCGAATTTGCTGGGTCTTCTTTCTTTTCCCACATAATGTTCGTACACTGCAAGTTGCTCGAATGGGACAAATTCGATTCATTATGATGTTTGCAATAGTTATCAACTTTCGAGCTTATGTGATGAGTCTCTGCAACACGCACACATTCATACACATTCACACACTGTCTCAACTTCCCCCCCCCCCCACCACTCCCTATTTTCTCGCGACCAAAATTCGTTACGCGTCTAAAAGATGTATTTTCTTTTGCCCTTGGTGTTGAAATTCCTCGTGATCTGCTTCATGTAGCGTTTCTTTTCCTTGGCGATGTGTTTCTTGGCGCATGCCTTCTTCTGCGGTTTCAATAGCGCCATCATTTGATCACAAATGACCAGGTCTATCAAATCTGGACACGCTGCTCCTCGGTTTTTCGGCTGCTGCAGAACGACCCGGAAGCGTCTCTTGAGCCCCACCTTGCAGGTGTGGTCGCAAGGGCTCCAGGCACCCCAGTTGGTCACTTCGCAGTCCAGTGGGGTCAGGACTTGGTCCGTTGGCGTCACTCCCCCTTTTGGATCCGATTTTGAAATAAAAACAAAACACACACACACAACTTTAATTTTCAAGCACCTGTGGATGGGCAAAGACGTCGGCTTGCCGAATGATGTGTAGGCTGTGCAGACTGAATGAAGTGGGTAGTCATGGGAATTAACAAACCTTACGACGCAAAATCAAATTGCTGAAAACAACTTTAGTATCGAACACTATTTGGTTACCATTTGAGCATTTATCAAAACTATTCTGACTTCAAACTGCAAAATTATTTCATAAAATTTGAACTTGACAACATGACCGTTATTGAGGTACATTATTACCACCAAGTCCACTTATTATTTATTAAATTTCTTGATAATCTTACAATTTGAAAATATGAATAATTGCTTATCCTTTGAAATGTAAAACATTTACGTATAAGATCTTATTCCTTTGTAATGTAAAACAATTGCGTGTAAGATCTTATTCCTTGGTAATCCCACTGAGGGTCAGTGGGTAATTCGAGTGGGAGTGGCCATTATGATCTGTTCGGGACCTGTTTCTCACCTCGCCCAGTGCTTGGGGTGAGGCCGCTGTTAGAAAGCTCTGGTATTAGTCCTCAAAATTTGGCAGAACATGGAAGAAAAGAGATAATAATCAAATGGCGCCCACACTGAAATTTGAGAATGACGTTACTCTGTCTCGTCCTTAGGGATAAAGTTATAGATATTGATAATCTGCTTACCTTTGGACGAGTCCCTGTTTTTGTCGCTCTTCGAAACCTCTCTGCTGCCCTCTTCGCTGACCGTCATACCAGTGTCTCGCAGCACCGTCATCCAGGCAGGTTGGGCGTTCTGCGCCCGTCTGAGCGTGACGTGAGCAATCCTCGGCAGATGGGCTAGGCGAGGATAGTAGAAAGAGTTGGCGGGATGGCTCGGCTTGCTCGACGTGATCTCGGTGATCGGGCGGCGGTGCGGCTCGGGGTAGTCCGGCGAAGTAAACATGAACCCTTGATCGGTTCCGGCGTCGTAGGGATATAGGTCAAGGGTCAACTCTTGCAGCCACTCGCCGTTCTGGCAGAGGTCGAGGCCCGACAGACCCACAAACCAGTCTGGACTTGGGTCAATGCGGACAGCGAAGGACATCTATGAACCCATTGGGCAGAGAGACAGATAAAGAAATTGAAACGATTTAGTCGGATAAAAAAGAGAGAATGAAACGAGACTTCGATGATGCAGTAGCCATGGCAACAAAACAAGAGTCCCATCGAGAAAGAAACACGATGAGAGAGTTATGAAGAAAAGAGAGAACGAGCGAGACAGGGAGAGGGAACTTTGATATTAGAGCAGTTCGATGCATCTGTTCGCCCCGTGGATTTGACCTCTGTGCGCTCTCCCACGCCTACACACAATTTATTACCAGATCATTATTTCTGATCATTTCGAACCGTCGAAGTGTTACGAATCCTGCAACCAGGGTGGTATTCCAGGTGCAAGAGAATGACGTGGAGCGGAAAATGACGGGAGACAGGTGTACCATTATGTCACAGCCGTCTCTTTTCCAAATGAATGAATTGAAAAATTGGATACGGGCCTCGTTAATCTGTTAATCGCTGTATTGTTCAGCACTTGGCACTCTAGGGTTTACATCAGGTACGATGGTACAGCGTCTCTGTAGGGTTCCTATATTTATAAAACGAAACATATGAGGCAGAAAGAGCTTATTCTCATATTCATATTGTTAGTGTGGGGTTTTTTTTTTCTTGTTCTAGGAGGAGGTGAAGGAAATGGATAAACTTCCATCCACCACATTGCAGATTTATTTTTAATCGTGACGGGGATGTGGCATTAAAGAGCTGTGGTTTCTGCTTATATTTAACAGAAGAATGTTTCGGAGTTTCAAATTTCAATGAAAGATCGTGAATTTTGTTCATCTACACTGATCCTTCAAAATCTATATTTTCCACAATATGTTATTCAAATAGTGCAATAAACCGAGCGCATGTTGATACATGCGGCTAATTCAGCGCACGTATACATGGCATGCAGCAACACTGCTGTCACTCACTGACATAGGTAGTGGGCAAGATTATATTGCGTTGATAAGGTAGGATAATGTGCAACACCGACCAAATTATTGCAAATTATTAGTAAGATTAGCACCGCGTAACGTCACCTATGATGAGTATACACGACACAAATAAGTAACCTGTACATGTCATTGAGAAGTTAAACATTTGATCTTTACTCGCTGGTCTCACCCTGTATCTTTGCCGGTTAGACCTACTTGCAAGAAACCTACATGTAGATGTGAATCATCGTGTTGCATTGAAAATCTCTTACATTATATTAACACAATTACCCAACTAGCAACAGGTAGAATTTGCGGTAAAGGTGGGCACCAATATTGTTTTTGTAGTTTGTACCTAGCTCCTATCATAGCAAGTTACTGAAGTAGAAAGGGCACATTGTCACGGCGCCTTTATCAAAAACAGTCGACGCAAAACCGCACCTTGGGAAATTCTCTATTGACGCTGAACTGCGTTGATGACGTCCCTACACCTTGCGTTATCCTGTCGCTGCCTATGGTCGTGAAGACGTCAGGAGAGGAGAACGCCCGCCGGAGACTGCCGAAGTCCGTACCCTCGGCGAAGTGCGCAAAGGGATCGCTGGACACGCGGTTCTCTTCCCACATCGTGAAGCGGCTGTTGTGGACCACGCCTGGAGGGACAGAACAGAATTATTGAATTCATGAACACAACTATATCAAGACTTCCGGATCAACACTGTATGCATGGTCACTTGTGCTTCTGCCATCGTCAAGAAAGTTCAGCAGATCAGCTGTCATTAAGTAATGAATGTACAGGTCTATACCAGAGTATGAAGAATAGAAGGGTAAAAGATTTAACGCAGCCACATGTTCTTAACGAGACCAGGAAGATTTGTCAGGTACTTGATACTAAATTGCTTGATCATGCATTGATCTACCCTTGGTAAGATTTATGAGCTCGAACTCATACGATGCATGCAATTCCACAGTGAGTGATGTGATTCACGAACCGTACCATGTAGGCCTACTGTAAGATTGTGAAATTCTGAATAATGAATGTTATGTTTTAGTGTTTGTTTTTCATTCCAGTACAGCTCTCGAGAGTATAATTACTGCCATTTTCACAGCCTCGTGGTGATTGCTATGATGCGCTGATTTTCACAACGACTCTTCAAGATTGGACATTGCAAGCACGGGTATAAATCATTTTACATTAATCAATCTCTTCAGCATGCTGTTCGATTAAAAGTGACGAGGCTGATAGTGATAATAACGTGTGAAGGGTTGGCGTTATACGTTTCATGTGTATCTAGTTGGTTATGTGTCAGAAGAAACCTTACAGGCAGCTACCGTATTATGTGTCAGCTGTACAACAAACACACCCATCTTACCCTATTTTAAACCTTTCTATCTCGAGTAATGCGGAGTTCGACATCCAAATCACGAAATTTACGCCAATACCTAATGCAGCCTGTCCTGAGAAAGTGACCCGTGTTGCGGTGATCTGACCCCATTTTTTACTGACCCCAGTGTTGTTGTAACCATCAGAGCTTTTTTTTTCCTGCTCTCAGTTCTTGTTGATTTCGTTGCTTCCGTTATATTCCTTGACCGGAAGTTAATAGACACGCCAACAAGAAATGGTTCAGGTGATTGCGTTTCCCATAATTCGACGTGTGATATCATTACTGATGGCCTTGCCACTGGTTTTGCAGCTGATCCTGTAACTTCAACAAAGTAGGTTAGAATATTGAGCCCAGAGTCAGACGTTGGATGTCGAAACCCCGAATGACCGGGATGAAAAGATATTTGTGTCTCATGATGACCGGAAATCATCAGAATGCAGTAAAAAGGACAGTAATAACATCATGCATCTCATATACAGACAGACAGACAAACAAACAAACAAACGCGCCCTCGTAGTCTGATACGAACACGAATATGCCATTCGACATCTGTAATTATGTCACCGGTTAAAGAAACAGGCCACGATAGTGCCGTAGGCCTATGTAACTTTTTACCTGGAGGTCATGACATACTAGGAAATTAGATGTTCAAAGTCCACTGTAGTTGGATGAAGAGTGGTAGGATATTGCAATCATGGGGGTATAGTAGCTCCATGTTCTAACTTAAGTTGTCATTTTCAACTCTGAGCCTTTGACCATTTCAGGAGCTTCCAAGAGCGTGTTTTGCCCGCGAAGATCGATGTTGTTATCTTTAATTCTCATACAAGACAGATGTTTAATAATGATGCATCATGATCTGTGCTTCATTATGATGACCATTACCTTACCTGACGCCCCCGACATCGACACATGATTGGTTGAGGCATTATTACATCCCATCCCCACTCCGGTCATTGAAGATGCATTATTACTTATTTACAGTGTGCTTACTGGCATGCACTAACAATCTCATAGTGATCGTCCATGGTGGACAAACATGACGAGCTTGAAGAATGAGCGAGGAATCACGAGGTGCTACACGAAGTCCCAGGTTCCCATGCCTTAGAGTGATCTTCACCAGACTTCCAGAACTACCTTGACTACTGCAGCCAAACGTAACAAAGACAACGGATATACATGTAGTTTTATGATGTCTTAATATCTATTTTGCGCATTTTCATAGCTTAGATCGGGAGCCATACACCATTCCTAACAATCCGACACGGTACCGTGATCGATATTGAATGGACTACCTTCTAAGCCTACAAGGTATCGTCAAAGGTGGCTCTACTTCTCCAAACTTTCCCAAGTAGACTTGCATTTATAGTTTACGAATGTTAGACTTCGTGGTCTGTATAGGAACTATACCCAAGTAGATCACCAACCTCAATTTTTTTTTTTTTTTTTAAGGCGAAGCATGTTATAATGGACAGCACTCCCGGTCAAACGACCCACTGTGATCGTAATCATGACCCCGGCGCTGTAGACAAGTGCCAATTTCATTCTGGAAATGGCATCGTGCAGGGAGCGGAGAAAAGCTCTCGCTCCGTGCCTCCTGGATCCTCCGTCTCTCGTCGGGCACTTCAAAAACCATTTGCTAATCAGCAAGCTAAATCACCCGGCATTGCAGCCGCGGGAAAGCGGGGACAAGTGTTTATATTCTCTGTGTGGGGCCCCTGCACAGATAACTTAAAAGGAAGTTCTTCTTCCTTTCCTCGTTCCCTCCGAGTTCAGGCATCTCCTGGTCTCGCATCCGACTTCGACAGGTTTCATGAGAAAGCGCAAAGTGGTTGCCATGGTTTCCCCCTGAAGTACCACCGGGAAATCTGGATCACCTTGAGCCAGTAATTGAGAATTACTTCCAGCGAGGAGTCTCGAGTTTCACTCAGTGAGTCATCGTGTTGTGAATACTGAGTGGGGTTGAGTTTATGGAGACTGCTCTGATAGCTAGCCAAAGCAAAACCTGGTCAAGAACATCATAGCGTTCGAGTCAGAACATTTTGTGTTCCATCCGCTCGTGGTCACTCTCATGCATGTTATTAATGACGCTCATGAAAACACAAAATATCCGGTATTGAACCACGAACTACACCCGATCCCATGTTAGAGTTGACAACACGTTATGCCGCTATCGGGATTACGATTTCAACAGATAAACCAATATGAAACCACAGCTAGCAATCCCGAGCATGCGAGGATTAAGGCCAATTGACATCTCGTTGTACACCAGCACTCAGCAGGCTACGGTCAATGTATAAGTAAAACCTGCGGAGTGACATAGTAGGATTACAACGTACTTGCATGTACATCAATCATGGAGCTACTACAGTGTTGTATCTCCATGTTTCAACCCTCATTTTCGGACAACAGTAAAGACAGGCATGGAAATTTTAGTGTACAACATGCACACATTCAAAGAAAGTATGGATACAGTGGTATCCCATAATTCCCTGCGTCGTCGGTCGGGACCAGTAATATCTTTCTTCTTCTTCTTCTTCTTCTTCTTCTTTTAGATAGTTGATGGCCCGCTGAGCAGAGCTACATGTAGGACATCGTAACAAGGGGTGCATTTTGGCCAGACTATTATTTGCCGTGTCTTTCCAAACCATAACCAAGGATAGCTTAAAGCGTGGGTGTATGAGGTACACATGCAAAGAAAGTATAGACTCAGTGGTATCAGATGACTGCTTCTGCGCAGTCGGTCAGGTTCAGGTTTTTTTAATACAGTTTATTGCCTGCTGAGCAGAGCTACGTGTAGTACCTCGTGACAAGGAGTGCGTTTTGACCAAACCATTACCTGCCGTTTCTTCTCTCCAAACCCAGGCTTTAGCATTATAACTATAGTAGATAGATTTAGCGTGGGAGTATGTGCTAAATTAGGGGGAAATTAAATTTCATAGTGGAGTTTCTACTCTTTTGTGGAACGTCGTGCGTTTCCGTGGAGAGCTAACGATCAAATTCTTACCAAAGCCTATAGTCTCTTCAAGAATCAGGCGGGTGCGAAATTGACCGACGAAAAATGCAGCTCATGTAGAAAGGACGCAGGCGACATTTACGAGCAGATCACTTGGGAAAGCGCGCGAGTCCGGTCCGACGATTAATTTGTCGAGAGTCAGGAGTTCAAGATCGAAAGGTTTCTAATTGGCGTGATTATCGCCTTGGGCCGTCGGTCACCCTGACATTCGAACGGTCAGGGGAAGTTGAGCGAAGACAGACCTCAAGCTTCGAGTCGGCGTTAGAAATCTAGAAGGCGAGGTGGGAACGGTGGGAGGCTGAGGGAGTTAGGGGAGAGAGGGAGGGCGAATTGGTTTTCGTTACCACACGCCATACAGGACAACCAAAACGGACGACGGCTTCATGTGCTGTATATATTTTATGTTCTTGTTCTATGACCGACCGGGAGGCAAGCAGAGGACCAACTAAACGAAAAGAAAAGCATATTTAGGAAGATCTGGCCTTAAATTACCAGATGTTAAACACTATAATATCAGACGTCGGTATCATATACATTAAAAATTAATTCCATGTGCTTTGCGTGTCGATTGGCACAGAAAACAAAGAGTTTAGTACACACTGTCCAGAGTCTCAGACACAAAAAGGATTTAAGACGTGACCTGTCCCCCTCCCCCCCCCCCCCACACACACACACACACAATCAAGACGCTTAACAATAAACCTTTCGTTAACCTGCATCCGCGTCTCATATAACAGGTACGTGACGTCTTGGATGTATATAGCTCAATCATGCCGACTAGAGAATTTTGGCATCGGCTTTCTCAGATCGTCTTGCAATACATCGCGACGGACGGACGGGGTGATATATGAGACAATGCACCCTGAGATTATGGCACTAAAAGGGAAGATCTCCGACGTTCTAATTTTGGATTTCGCCCCCCCCCCCCCCCCCCCAACGAATTTCCAATATCACACATCGAAATTATTATACTCATTACTTGTTCCTTTAGTTCTCTTATTACATCAATAAACTTACAAATTAGGTATTTTTACCATTAGTTTCTGCCGTTAATGAGGAATTGTTGTTTATAATCATTAACTTAAAGGGACTGTACAGTACTGGTTGAGGTAGGGATTCATGTTTTGAACATTCCTAAGTGAGATAATGAAAAGCCTCTTATGAAATGTGAAAGAGCATGTAATTTTAAGGAGGATTCAACGTTTATTTTATGAAAATTGGTTTTCAAATGGCTGAGATATCAAAAAAAGTGCTAATAATAAAAGGCGACATGCCCCAACTTTATTAGTATCTCTTTGTTTCACATTGTTTTTGGATATCTCAGCCATTTCAAAACAGATTTTCATCAAATAAACTTTTGATACCCCTTAGAACTGCATGCTCTTTGACATCTCATAGAGTGGTTTCTGAATATCTCGCAAAACGTAAAAGCTAAATCTTCACCTCGACCAGAACTGTACACACCCTTTAAACAAAGACGCAGTACCTGCTGCCCTAATAGATCAAAACGATCCCACTGCCTATCAGACGGAAGCTCGGTAGTCCAGTGGAAATGTCGTCTGTCTATAGCAATCAGGAGGTCGTTCGAGTCCAACCCGAGTATGCATGCCCATGATTTTATATCATGGCAACTACTAAAACACTGGATAATCGATGTTTATTCATGTCGATGCAGGGCAATTTGTCTATTAGTCGCAATTTTAATTTGAGTTCGTATTTATTTGTTTGTGTTTTCTTTACACACTTGAACTTTTTTGGAACAGTATTTACCGCCATTCAAATAATATATTTGGATTTATCTGTATTCAGCAATATCTGTAAGTTTGTAAAAACTTTGTTGTCAGTAGTGTAAAGTGATAAACATTTCTGATTGAGCAACTGGAGATTTTCAGCAATTACTGCTTCTGAGTGATCGAACGTTCGGTGTGTTGAAGCGGAGGATTTTTGTCTGCAATACGCCTTTGATCGAGCACAGCCCAAGTTGTGGTATACAGGTACCCATGTTGACGCGTATTCTGTGAATTCGCATCTTGGGAACGAGGAATATTAACCTCCATCAAAACTACTTCGGCCACCATCTACAAGCCCAGTCTGTACCAAAGTTCATCTCTTCCCTCTATAACCCAACGAAAAGTGGTTCCCAACGAATATGTCAATGTGCCCTCTGGTGTGAGGAGTTCAGTATGAACTCCATGAGACCCTTTGATGGATGTTACTTGGAGTCTCCACCACCAGTCCCCTCCCCTTCTTCCTTCATTCCCGTTCCGCTCGCTCTCTCGTCTCAAGATACAAGGGAACCTATGATGTTACTTGTCACCTTGATGGGTTCTGACAGAAGACGCTGCGTTAAGTATTGCCTTCGACTGTTTGAGTGAGGGTCTGAAATGTGACGGCAGCTTCTTGTAGCGGGCATACGGATGACTGTCTTTTTATGTTCGTTAACCCATCGCTTCCTGGGGGAGTTCTGCGACAAAAATATCCATCTTGTCTTCAACTTAGCAGCATTTCTGTATTTCACTGCCTATCTTCTACTGGAAATAGATTGCGTGAGATAGGTTAAAAGGATGGTACAGTATTGGTGGAGATGAAAATTGGGCTTTTAACTTTTTGCGAAATACCAAACATTTGTGATATAGTACAGAGCATACCATTTCATTCAAAGTTTATTTGATGAAAATTGGGTTTGGAATGTCTGAAACATCCAAAAACAAAGTAAAACAAAGCGATCGTAATAAAGTGTGGGTCCCACACTTTATTAAAATCACTCTTTTTTGGATATCCCAGCCATTTCAAAACAACCTTTATGCTCTTTCATATTTCACAAGAAGTTTCTCATTATCTCACCAAAAAATGTTAGAAACCTGGAATTAGGTCTCAACCAAAACTATACGACCCCTTTAGAGTCTGTTTTAGAATCAATCATAAATCCGACAATACAGAGGCTTCGAAAATTCTGCAACCGCCAGTAACCATACTTAAACAAGGCTCCAATTATTATTTTTTTACCCTATTTAAAAAAAAAAAAAACACTAACAAGGAATAGTAAAAATTGCAGCAAAACAGAATACAACACTGAACCACAAGTATATGGTTTCTGGGATAAGATGTGTTAAGCTTGTTGACTGTGAAGCTTTTCCACAGAAAGCCACCCGGTCAGTGTCCACGTAAGTTTTCTTATTCTACGAATACAATTCAAGGGTTTTGTACGTTGTGGTCATAGTAGATCTCTTTAAACCGAGATCTGCTGAATTCCCTGTTCCATTGAGACTTTATCACACTATTGCAGATCAGATGTTCAGATTAACAGCAAATTCGTTTCAGAGAGATATATAATGAATAGTAATGTTAATTTGTCCCTGTTTTACCACTTAAGAAGACGTCTTTATTTTAATTCCCTGTAAGAACAATGTCAACTAAGACACCTTCGTATGTCTCTGATACATCAAAGACCGGAGAGCGACCAATTCCTTCATCATCACATTTCATCTTCCCTCTGTCTCTTCCTATAGTTTATTCTTCTTCTTTATTCTGTCGTTTTGTTTCTCGATTCTTCTTCATTTTTTTTTTCATGTCATTTCCCCCCGATTTTCTCGGATTACATCTCCTTTACGAGACAGCTCTCTTGCCGACAGCCAGCGATAGCGCAGCGCGCCTGGTTTGATTTCCCAGCACGACACATCCTGAACCACTCGGGAAGGCAGGTCGCTCGGCGGGCCCGCCGATCGTCACAACGAGTAGCAAGGGGACCCCTGACAGGATTAGGTTAAAGGGACACCGGGATAGGGCTACCCTCCGCAACTTCAAGGTGCTGGTCAGCTTTTATAGAAAAGGGAACAATTTTATTCCTGCCTGTCAGTCTCTCTGTCTGTCTGTCTGTCTGTCAGTCTCGCTTCAGTTGGTCGGCTTCGGAAGCTTGCGTAGGACTTTGTCATCTCAGTCTCAGTGCAAAAGAGTCTCAAAAGAGTTTCTGACCCTTTTCAGTTATATTTTTGCGCCTCTGAGCAGCGTAAAACCTAGCAGTTAACGAGCTGTGACGAATTAAACAGGAAGATTGGGGGGGGGGGGGGAGAAGAACCATCGCAATAAAGACCACTGCTTTGAATGCGCATGACCGTTGAAGAAAACCAGGTGGAGCGTATTATTGACACATTAAGGTGGCTTTGAAGGAGGTTCATATTGTGTTGATAAACAACATAAAAACTGAGCCATGGTAACTCAAGAGTAATGGAGCCGATGTCTCTGGCAATGTCTGGTGAACCAACACCCCAAGTGCTATGCTTTTGTAATTCCATTATTTTCACCAAAGGTTCTTTTGAACAGTGACGTTGCAGAACGTACATCATGGAAGTTACCAATTTGACTTTTCTCAAAAAGTATGCATTTCTATTTCATGACATTGCGTAGGATGTAACATAGACTTTGCGAACCTCACTTCCCCGACATACTTGTTTGAAAGTAAATCTTCATATCAAATTAAAATTATTTTTTGGCGGATGGCACCTCCTGGCAGTATGACTAAGATGGGTTTTCAGAAAACCGTGTAGATACGTTTAAACTGTTTAATTTTTATGGTTTGTTTTCATTTCTAATTGATGTTTTCCTCATTTCAATTTTATTTGGACAAAAGCTAGTTACTCTTCAAATCAAAGAGCTTTAGTGAGACTCGGAAATTGGTCTCTGTATCTGCACCAAAAAAAAAAAAGTTCATTAATATCCTTTATACTTCCCTCTTTTTTAACGAGTTAAATCGCATAATGGGAGAAAGAAAAACGTCAAAAGATTTTGTTTTTCTTTTCTGGAGGGCCTTTTCCTGCATCTCCATTTTTGGAATGAAGGCAACTATCACAAGCGTCATGACAACTGCAATGTAAGTAAGCCAATCAACACACTGTGTTAGTTGTCTCCATTCAAGATATTTAGATTGTTAAATATGTGCACCTGGAATCAGACATTAGTGATTTCCATGATATGTCTTACTATTATTTTAAGAATAATGACTACTAGTGTTTCTTTTCAGGGTTTGCATTGTCGATATCGCAGATGAAGAGCATTCTCTGTTTTGCACCATTAGCAATATAATGTTGTGAAGCGGCACCGGCGGGCATGGAAACGATAAGTGCAATCTACCGTGAATGAACAATATGCACATTGTCACTGACGTTTACTGACGCTTCATCGTCTCGAGCAAAAGACGACGTCACAATGCTATCCACTATCCCAAAGCCGAAGAGATGACAGCGGAAGACAAGATTCAGTGAGGGGCGTGGCAACATTGCTACCTTGGTGATGACGTTTAACACGTCTCATCGGCGATGGCATTTACAAGGTAGCATTCGGTCAGCCCCAAAGTTATATGTGTGTTTGTGCCCATTACACTTAACAGATGGGCATATGAACCCATGTTCAGCCTAAATCTTTTCTGCGTCATGTTTTTGTTTTAGTAGTATTGAAATGTATCAGACCTTCGAGGTGACGTCAAAGTCACGTGTCACATTTATTGTAGTTAATACTTTCTAACTTGGTAGTGGTAGTTTCTACAGGTTGAGTACTCTTATAAAATAGTTTACAATCTTCCAAAGATAAGCCGGAGGGCATGTATTTCAGGACATAACCTACACTTTAACATGAATATAAAAAAAGAGGAACTAAAAACATTACGAAACCATTCGTCTGGAAAGCAGGAACCTAGTGTTTTCGTGAAGGCTTCATTTCATCAAAGACAAATATATAACACCCCGAAGCCCACCATATTCGTCACGATACTTAACGAAAGAGATTGCTTTAGACGGGTAATATCGCATCTCAAAAATCTTGCGGTTGACAAAATGTTGTGTCGACAATTTTCCGACACCAGTAACGATTTGTACTCATTATCCGGTATGGGGGGTGAGGAGGTTACCAGCCCTCAAGCGTGACGCTCAAATTTCAACACGGAAAATTCCCTACTTCGTTGATATAACACCCGGTTTTTACTCCTCACTTTGACCAGGTTTGTCACTGCGTGAAAAAAGGGGGAGGGGATAAGATGTCGCTATGCAACAGGTATACACGATGCACGAAATCTTGTGTAAGTCAACCTGGGATTACTTTCTAGAGTATAATGATGATAATATACAGGCATAACATAATTATTCTAACAGATAACGTGCTCTTAGGATCTGTCGAAAGGTTAATATCCATTTTTTTTTTCAGATTCTGCCTTCATAATCCTGTGAGCAGTCGAAAACATACTGCTTTCAGGGAGAGGGTGTATATGCTTTACGCTATCAAAGTGTACTTTTATCATTTTATTTATTATCATTGTTGACACCAACATTATTTGGTATTTTCCTGAGATATTCATGATATGCATAAACTATATAGATATGTATGCTTTCAAAAAGCGTTCAATGTTTCAACTGACATATATTCGTGGACTAATCTGCTTTATTGGAGAGACGAATTTAGAATATGTGTATTTCTCGTTTACACAAACACTTCCCTGATAGATAAAGAACTGTTCAACACGTTTCATCTCGAGGGACTTTCTTTCCATTTATAAATCGGGACATAAATAATGAATCAGATCACAGTGGAACTTGCTTTCTGTCGCTGTTGACATGAGAGCAGTTAACCTCGCGACCCGTATTTTCGAAGGCGATTTCAATTCAAACCATGATTTAAACACCCGATTTACGCTGTGGTTCCAATCCTGATGTAAGTGAAGACCAGTATAGTGGCGTTCGTTGAGCCGAAATTTGAACTGATCTGAATTTGAAATGGTGGTCTAAATTAGACACAGGTTTTATATTACAACCATCATCCTAGTGGAAAAACTTGAAATTGATCGTCCACTAGGACAACTTGTTATGGGCATGCGTCTCAGATTCAAAATAGGTTTCTCTTTTATACCAAGATGTATGTATGCTATATTTGCTGACAAAGTCAGACGTGTTTAGGCGAAAATAGTTACATGCAAATCGGAAATCAATAAATACTTCCACATAGATTTCGAATAATTTTACAGTGTTTTCAGAGAACACGGAGAGAAGGGCTTGTTGAATTGGTCACAAATAAAAAAAAAAAAAAAAAGAATAACCCAAACACCGTTAAGTATGCAATTAATATCCAACCAACTCCATAAGTCTGAATATTTGCAGTTACTGTCCTTCCCGTTGGAGCTGGTATAGAGCGTCCCAACCACAGTTTAAACGTTTTTATGTGTCTTTGTGGAGGGTAGAATCTTTTGTTTTTGTCTTTGTTTTTGTTTATGGTGGAGATGTTTTGTTTTTGTCTTTGTTTTTGTTTATGGTGGAGATGTTTTGTTTTGTTTTTATATTTTCGTTTTTATATGATATAGAGGGCAAAGATTGCAAAGACGACTGAGAAATCTTGATCTCCGTAGCGGGTGTAAGTAAGGGGTCAGATGTTAAATGAGGTACTCGTCAGATGACGAGGAACAATATTTAGACAGTTTGTTCAGAAATTAGCTGATAGGGGCGGTTGCGATATGTGACGTAGACCACGTGGGAGGGCCCCCTTCTACACCTGAAATGGGACAACTTGCCGAACTAACAAAGGACACGCGCCCTGCCTCTGGTGACCCAAAACTTTCTGAAATTGGAGCGTAAGCTTCGTCTGCATGTATGTGACTTCTTAATTTGTCAAAATGTCAGCGGGTGGCGTGATTTATGTCGATGACTTCTGGGTTTTACAATAATGGCACACATGTCTCAATAGAAATGATGGCATGGGCAAGATAGATTGATCTATACACGTATCCCCCATTTGTGCACTCAACAGCAAATATCACAAGCTAATCAAATCTTATCACTGTGCAACAAGAAGACATATGAAGTTTTACAATGTTTATAACTTGTGAATTGTGATATGAAAAGTAGATGTTGTTCAAAAGAGTGACTTAATTTCATAAGAATGGATAATTGAAGCATTACTACAGACTCCGTAATGTGTCCGAGCATACATTCTTAAACGTAACTTCCAAAGAGAGCTCTTCAGGTGTCGGTGGATTATAAACCGACGTAACAATCATGGAAAGCATCACAGGTCAGTACAACAAAACGTATCAAAATTACTATTTGATAAACTTCTTCAGGGATATTGAGACTTTAACTTGTCTACGATTTTTTTATAATTCAGTAGTGAATTGCTGGTCTATTTGGGGGTATTTTGGGGTGTGTTTTTTTTTTCAGAGACTTACCCATTAGGGGCGACCACTGAGCACTCTTCCTGAATGTTGGATACTGTTTGGGGAATGCCTCTTTACTCCAGTCACCGAAGAAGACCATGTCGTAGGTTGCTGTGATTTCGCTGCTCGTGCACGCTCCACTCGCAACCCTCAGGAAGTTCACCAAACAGAACCATGCTGGGAGCAACGAAACGGTCGATGGGATCATCCTGACGAAAAAAAAAAGTGAAGGAGATGACAAAAATCAAACTTAACTATCTAAGTTTGTATAATCTTCGAAAAATAAACTCCCAGATAAACGATATTGAGTGTGTCTTAGGTCCTTCCCCTATTTCTCGATCAAAAATATAATGAACCAGAGAAAACAAGTAAACATGCAAGATGATGATGAGGGGGAAAACCACCAAAACTTCGAAGTATTATGTTGTTAACGTAGTGAAACATACTGTACAATATTTGACAATGATTGTTGACAAAAGAGAATGTTGAGATAGTTTATTTGTATAAACGCGGTGCTACCTTGAAATGAAGTTGTGAGAGCTAGACGGCCTGAGAAAAGCGAGAGCCAATCAACCTTGTGACAGGAATTGTCTGTACCTGGTCTGAAGAGAAACGAGGCGAATCATGACTTTATATACCATCCGTCGGCTGGTCTCGCCGTATCCAACTCCTTACTTGCATCCTCTTGTTGGTATACCGACGAGGGGAGAGGGGAAAAAAGTTATGTCTCGATCTCCACCAAGCTGAAATGGAAGGCGGGCGGGTGCATATGGTCCGGCTTGATATGTATCGGGGACGGTTGCCGTGACGACGGGAGGCGGGAAATCAAACCCAGCCACACGATCGTATGCCATCTGATCGGCACATCAGGGGTGCAGAGAGGTAGACTCGTTTAAAGATACCAGCGTTTTGTTTAGTTCCTCTTCTGCTGAGACTGTGGATGGAGTTTGAATGTAATGTAACCTTTCTGGTGTGTGGTTCTTCCTGTTTCTCGTTCCATCTCTTTCCATTTATGCCTTACGACCTTTTAAGGAGTTTCGCTATATCTTCTTTTCTACGTGACCTATTTTCTTCTGCATGTTTTACAAACTGATTGAATTGTCTTCTCACAAAACTTATACCCATGGTACTTCTAATTGTGTGTGTTCATTGTTCACGTGACGACTTTTACACGTTTACTAATTTATTCTTTCGCATTTTTTTCTTTTCATTAAGTTCCTCTCCAGAATTAAACACCTCTTTCTTTCTTTCTTTCTTTCTTTCCTTCTTTCTTTCTTTCTTTCTTTCTTTCTTTCTTTCCTTCTTTCTTTCTTTCTTTCTTTCTTTCTTTCTTTCTTTCTGTCTCTCTCTTTATCTGTCACTCGTCTTATACTGAACTTATTGAAGATTGCCCTTTTCTATACATAACAAAAAAATATAAGATACATATGAGGTCTTTTTCAATACTTTGACCCCATGACAACAGCAAAGAAAGTTACAGCATCACATTAATTTTCGAAAGTTAAGCAGAAACACATGCTCTGCCGCTGTGGTCTGCTGAATGGCAAGGCCACTATGAATGTTCTCACCCCGGTAAATTGGCGGGTAGCCGCGCACTTGCAGAACTTCATCAAATGTCACAAAACCTCAGTCAGTGCCTACTTCGCCGGTATAGACCGCATGCGGTGTCCTAGACCTTCAAGTTGATAATTTCCAGTCATTACACAGTTTAAGTATTGTTTGCTGGAGTTTCCCAAGCGCGGAGCACGCACCCCTCGTGCATGCCCCATCGGATGACCTTTATAAGAACGCCATAGCCCGCGTTCACAACTAATGAGTCAAGTGACGTCAATTTGACGATTTAATGAGCTCCACATCGCACCTTTCTCTTTGTATTTCTAGGGTATTGAAAAGAAATTAATTGATTACATCAACGCCTACGTTCATAGTTTGCGTTTTGACAGAGCATGCACTCGACCGGCAACTCTTCTTGGTTTGGACGTCCCTGCCCCGCCTCGCGTACCTGGGAGCGAAGTTGGAGACCCCCCTATGACATAATTGTGACAGGGAGGAGGGCATGGAGAGGGAGAGGGAGAGAGAACGAGAGGGAAAGGAAAGAAGGAAAGAAGACAGACGCAGAGGAGAGGGAGGGAAGGAAGAAAAGAAAGAGAAGAGACCGAAGGGATCTCACCATGAATGACTATCGGTTGTAACTTGGAATTGGCGTGAGGTTTTGAGTGATGCTGAGATCTGTGCATGCATGACGAGATGAAGGTTGAAGGAGATGGAATAGGTGAAAGGTTGGCAAGAGAGCATTTTGGTGTCGTCTTTAAAGAAAAGGAAGCTATGAGCTGTTCTTCTTTTAATAGTTCTTCCAGTGGTAATATATGTATATATATATATATATATATATATATATATATATATATATATTCAATTCAATTCAGGTATTACATATATATATATATTCAATTCAATTCAGGTATTACATATATATATATATATATATATATATATATATATATATATATATATGTATATATAATGCCTGTATCCGTAAGAGGTGTTCACTATTTTGGTAAGGAATTGGAACCAGAGAAGAGAGAAAGGAAGAGACGAGGTTTATGGAGGTGGAGAAATTTCTCTCTGTAACGTTAAATAAAACCAAGCAGGATTAGTCTGGGGATCACTCACATGTAGACTGCAAATAGGAAAAATGAAATAGGATCTAACATTTCTCTGTTCGGTTTGAGTTGGTATATTTCATAAACTGTATATAGGATGCCGCCATTTCGTCTAGTGTGGGTGACAGTGCGTAGACAGTAACAATGTTGATCTTTTTATATTTTGGAACAAATATTATTCCTTTAGTCATTGATTAAAAGAGCTCCACGGATTATGTATTTTCAACTATTTCAGAACATGGGCCTGTTTGACACTGTATTGTATAGCCCTATACTATTTCGGAAATGACGTCACTGCTTATGACAACACTTTCTAAACAGTACTAGTACATTATTTGTGAAATGACGTCACGAAGCAATTATGAACTAAAACTATTTTGACATCGCGCACTACTTCGGACAGTCACTCTGTGAAATGTAACAATTGCTAACAAAGCGATTGTGACATCACAAAGGTATTCTGACATCGCGCGCTGCTTCGTATGTCACTCCGTTCCATGTAACAACTTATAACAAAGCAATTGTGACATCACAAACCAATTCTGATATTGCGCGTTTTCATGTCACTCCAAGAAAATTAATGTAACAATGCAATTGTGACATCACAAAGCAATTTTGGCATCCGCACTGCTTTGTATGTCACTTCGTGTACTATAATTTCTAACAGTGCAAATGTGACATCACAAAACAATTCTGACATCGCGCACTGCTTCGTCGGTCACCTCGTGAAATGTAACAATTACTTCTAACAATGCAATTGTGACGTCACGAACCAATTTTGATATCGAGCACTGCTTTATATGTCACTTCGTGAAATAACAGTGCAATTGTGACATCACAAAACAGTTCTGACATCGCGTGCTGCGTAGTACCTGACAATGCAACTGTGACATCACAAAGCTATTCTGCCATCGCGCACTGCTTCGTCATTCACTCCGTAAAATGTATACCATCCATTTTTAATGATGCAATTGTGACATCACAAAGCAATTCTGACAATGGTCACTGTAGGATCTCTCCACAACATTGCATCCACCACACATTCATAGCATCCCCTCACATTTTCCTTCTTTTTTTTTTTAAATCCCAAATATTGTACTCTGCCTAATTTGTTCCGGTAAAAAGTTTCAGGTTAAAATTATGGTCAGAGGTGACTCCAAATGTAGTACTATTTAGAGTCACATCTGCCCATAGTTTTAACCAGAAACTCTCAAAGCAAAGTATGTATATCATCTCTTGTCATATGATCCGCTCCCCTCCCCCCCCCCCCCCCCCCGCAGTCCGGGCGTCAAACAACATCGGTTGTGGGTCATGAACAGTATTAGCTAGCGATCATGATGTTTCTATCTGTAATTCAACCACTATAAACAATTATTACGTTTTACCAAGAAAATAAATTTACCATCAATTATCAATTAAAATACCTACAGTCCAATGCAGGTCCCTTTCCATTCTATGTAAGAAGTCTCCCTATCTGAACGAAATCATTGCTGAACTATCAGAAGTTTCCCTGCGAGTGCGGAGGATAACTTCCGCTCACATTCGATGTTTCATCCCTTATTAAAATGGAAATTAATAAGAGGAATATTTCAGACAACATAGTCAAGATGTGCATCAGTATTAAATTGGGCAATAGGCTAGAGAAATTCTTACGATATGCTCTAAGTGTTAAAGAAAATGAAAAAGAGAAGATTATTTTCAAGTTTTGAGGTTATGTCAGACTAGCTTATACAGTAAAGTACCTCTACCACTTCAACTATCAACTAGTACAATCTCTTTTAAAGAAGCCGTGGGACAGATAACCAACTTACATGGCATGTGCTCCTAGACAATAGAATAACTTCCATGCAGGGAACTGCTAAATTGGGCCATCGATTTGGTCTAGACGTTTGAGAGTGCGTTGACTTGGACATGCACTTCCATAGTAATGTCGCTACCAGTTATTCACGCAGGCAATCAGGTCATGAAATTTGCCATGACTTGCATTACCTCGTGACTTCACCTTTTGTGTGTGTTTTGAGTGCCAATTGGCAAAGAAACTGCCATAGCATTGTACACACTCACCAAAGTACCTAGCACAGTTAGGGTTAATGCAGGCTAGTGTCTCGACAGTGAAGGATGCACTGCACCTTTTCACCATTCTACTTTGTCAAAATGTGACGTTGACGACATTTCACTATATGCCCTCTCGGATCACTGCATCAAAAGAAAGTGCCGATCTCTTGGAAGGAAAAAAAAAGAATGAGCGAAATAATAATTGTGCTGTGATATTGAATACCGTGACGTAAGCTCATACTAGTCGTCAGTTGACCCCAGATAAAATAATTTAGACACTTTCGAAACGATTAAGTACGCTGGTGCACGTGTCTGTCAACGTGCTTCTCCTGGTGTAATATTATTTTCTATTCTTAACTTGGCTATAAGAATGCTGTACATTATCAGACATTCACAAATATATCCAGACTGTCTGGGACAGCTTAATGAAGTGTTCAGAACGTAATATAATTCCTAGAGAAGTTGGAATGTAAGAAAAATATAGTTTCAAACGTACTAAATATAAAACACAAAATCACATTTTGCATTATGAATCAAACATTTAAGATTGACGCACTTCGGTGTCAAAGATGTATTCATGGCGACTGATTTTACAAACTACGATAACTTGTCTTTGTTAAGTCCCGTTTACTACATCTTATGTTGTTTTTTTTTATTATTAGTCATTTCTAATTTTGGAATTACATTTGTAATACCATGACGTTTGCGAGTGAGGAGGATTTTTAACACGATGATTGGAACTCTGCTGTAAATTAGCTGAAACTGTCCAAGGAAATGTAGATGCTTGAAATTTTCCGCTTGCATGCTCGTTTTACGCCTCACTCGTTTTCTTCAAAGGTTTAGATTGGGCCAAGATAGCTCTGGGGAGTAACGTATGACCGAGAATTCGCACGTCATCTGTTGCCCAATCGAGAAATAAAAGTGAGTGAAAACATATCCCATGGTTGCCTCCAGCGGTATGACGAAATCAGGATGTTTGCCCAGCAGTGGATCACATTTCCTATGAACATCCATAGTCTCATGAAAGGAGGATTCTCCCACGGACAAATTTCGAAGAAGACGTGCACCCACTCATCTCCTGTACAATCAATTGTCTTAAGATAATACAAAAAATCCGCTAAACTGGAAAATCGTAAAGACTAAGAGAAGAAACTTTCACTGTTGTTTTCGTAGAGACAGCAATGAGGTATAGTCAACGAACAGTATAAGTGTAGACTAAAAAAAAATATGAGTGCGACGTTAGAAATCTTATCCCTTCAAATATATTTTGACATTTATGATGATATTAAGAAGGACGTGATATTTCTATCATCTGAGTTCAGCCTATTGTTTCCTTGTCGATGTTTATTAATAATCCACAGACATGAAACTTATTACTTCTCAGTGACCGCGGGATGATACAACGTATTGACTTTCTTATGTCGTCATAATATCGGGAAATAAAAATGAAGGAAAAACACAAAGGTCCTTAGTTTGCGACTGAAGCAGGATGTTAGAGATGACGCCATCCGTTTTACGAACTGCGACATCGTCTTCACCTAACCCACACCCTTAATAGGAAGACGCTTATTAATTGTCTGTCATGTCAACTACGTATAAAAGGAAACACCTTGTCTTGGATCCGATAGAGGCTATTTATGGGCTGCCGTGGAATTGCCCTTTTGGTGTCTCCTTCGAAGAAATGAGGATATACAAAGACAAGTATTGTGTGTCAATTTATACGCTAACTCTTTGTCCTGGTGTCAAGTTGGCTGACGTGCAAAAGTAGGTTACCGGTTTCAATATGAATCTGTGAGACTTGCCAAGCATTCTATGCTAATGCTTTCATGCATTTGAAGGACAAAACTCCTATTGGCGTTCTTTGTCTGTGTGCATTGTTGTACATTGTACATGACATAAACCTTCACATCGAAATGATCGGTGCGTTAATTGTGATATTAGGACTGATGATTTTACTAGGGTTGATCAAGATATCGACTTTCGTCTATTTCTCTGTTTCAACTTAGAACGTTGAGCTATTGTCAACTTTGTGTGGCATTTTAGACCGACGAACGAGTGATATGAGCGGGAGGATTCGAGGTCCTATGAGAGGGGTGCCTGGCTTGGAATAGCGGGGCGTCTCGGCGGGTTATAACTGATTCATTGGGCTCGTTAACTACCGTCCTTTTCAGTGTGGGGGATTCCAAGTAGGCCCATAGGAATTACACTACATCGGGCACCACAGGAACCTGATGTTCTCTTTCTTCTCATTCTGCCAAGACCTTTCTTTGTTTCAGCGCTTGGATGTTTAATCGCCTCGGTACGTATACTGAGCAAAATGTGTATACGACAGTTGCCCTTCAACTTCCCTGTCTCGCACCGAAAGAGTGGGGAGCGTCGCATCGCGTCGCGTCGACTGGAACTATATTATCATTCATACAAAGTTCCCCCCCCCCCCTTTCCCGGTTTTGCCAGAAGAGTGCGTTGGGAGCGCATCCACTTTTGAATACTTTTCTTACTAAGAGCAACAATAGCAATTATGAGAGTAGTAACAACAACAACAACAACAACAACACAAATGATAATAACAATTCAAATTATACAAGAAGAGGAGAAGAAGATGAAGAAAAAGAAAAAGAAAAAAAAACAAGAAGAAGGAGATGAAGCAGAAGTATCAGTTTATCGTAAAATATAAGGATGTATTACTGAGGATTGCTTTGAGTTGCTTGAGCTAAATATTTGTATCATAGGTGGACATAAAATATAATTTTTGTTCATCAGTTGTAGAATTTAGGCCCTACACAAAATAACTACTAATAGCCAACTAGCTTGTGATTGTATTACTAATAAATGTTAAATACGTCTTCCGTGTGAAGACATAGAAACATTAAAAAAAAATTGAATTGATTCTAGCGGGAAAGTGTCCTACAATAGATGCTCTAATTTGCTCGTTAAAACCCCGAAGAATACTGGGAGCACTGTGGTAAAATGGAAGACGCTCCGGACTCCACAGACACGATATCCTTGGCTTGAATCAGGGAGGTTGGATTCCACCTTGACATCTATTCTTCGTTAGATGGGAGATTGAAATCAATTCTGTTCTTGACCGGAAGCCAATGCAGCTCTGCCTGGACATGGGTGATGGATGATTCAAGCAGGGAGGTGGGATTCCACCAGTCACTCCCGCTGCAAACGCGTATGGACAACACCTTAAATGTATCCACTATGCCCCTTGCGATCTTGGTGTCAGCATGGATATCAGAAATTGACTTCAAGCATTATAGAATGCAGCGGCACGTCTCCTCACTGGGCTGAGCAAGAGACGATCCACCACCCATGTCCAGGCAGAGCTGCATTGGCTTCCGGTCAAGAACAGAATTGATTTCAATCTCCCATCTAACGAAGAATAGATTTCAAGATCCCATCTTACTGTTTCCCAGGACAAGTTCACCTTCATAAACATAAGGATTGAGAGAATGCAGCAATATTAGTAGAACACATCAGTGAAAGTTTGAGGAAAATAGAGACATTTTATGTAATAATGCGCTATATAAATAATGTGAATTATTATTGTTATTAATCGATGCAAAAGTTATGAATTTTTAAAATTTTTGTGTTGGAACCGCTGGATGAGGAGACTACTAAGGCTCGTGATGTCATATGAGTACAACAGTATAAAGAAAATGTAAAGAACATTCAACATATTTTCACTTTTTTCGCATAATAAAAGAGCACTTGACTTGCCTCTTTCTAAAGGCAATGGGAATAATATTACCCGTAACATATGTCAGTAACAAGTCAAGGGAATGAGTACTTTTTTCAAAAGATGAAATTTTATGAAATTCTCTTTATATTTTCCTTATATTGTTGTACGCATGTGACATAATACACTGCAGTAGTCTTCTCATCCAGCGGTGACTGCACAAAAACTTCAAAAATTCATAACTTTTGAACGGATTGTCCGATTTTCCTCAAACTTTCAATGATGTGTTCTACTAATATTGCTACATTCTCTCAATCCTTATGTTAATGAAGGTGAACTTGTCCTTCTTGTCATTCATGGTCAGGCCCCAGGATATCTGTCATCCCGAATTGAGCGACGTCAACCTCGTCTTGTTCTTCGTTCATCATTCTGGCCTTACTCTCCAGATGCCCATGACTCTTCAGATGCCCATGACACATCTCAAGGGATATGGAGACCTGTCATTTTCCTCTACTGCTCCTCGCCTGTATGGGACTCCCTCCTATCATTTCTCCGTGGAACACTGACAAGCATCACTTATACCAGACATTCAATTTCTAATTCAAGGAGTCTGGCTCTTTGAATGTTTGTTAAACAGATATATGGCTCTATCCGAATGCTGCAAATTATCATCATCATCATCACCATCATCATCATCATCATCATCATCATCATCATCATCATCATCATCATTATAATCGTCATCGTTATCATTATCATCATCATCATCATCATCATCACCATCACCATCATCACCATCATCACCATCATCACCATCATCACCATCATCACCATCATCACCATCATCACCATCATCATCATCATCATTATCTAGCGGTGATTATGATAGTGCTTTTAGGTAGAACAGTGCTGAAACCGCGTACCGTATACAGTGATTATTGCTGATATCATATAGATCATTTTCAGTGTAACTTCGGTTGATCCTGTCCGCGAAATGTTTGGACTGCTTTGGATATTTTCAGTATGATAGGAAAGTCCTAACAAGTTCTTATTGCCAATTCCCACATCTTGACATTATTCAAACAGAACACAGAGAGTCACCGAGGGTTTTATCCCCTCCTCACAAAGTACAATGATAATCTGAAGGGGGAAAAAATCAGATGCGAACATAATATGTCTGATTGATTTACTTTCGCCACAGGAAGTCAATTTTTACTGTGGCGTCAGGACTCCTTAACCCTATCTCTCATATGGACGGCTCATATTGCATAAGCAGGGTCGTTGACCTGTGAGGGAGATGTCCAGAAATGAAGTCTTTGTTGGTCAAGTGTCATGTCGATCACATATGAGTATTACGATAGATGAAACCAAACATCAGGAATGGTCCAAACATACTGACATACATTGGTAGCCAGAAATTGTACGGATATAGACAAGTATTTAGGGGGAGATATAAAAGGTGGTATATATCGGATAAGAATGTGTTGCACTTACAAAGCAAAAAGAAAATTCACAACAAACCTGAACTGCTTGATATCTATGACATTTTTATCTGTCTCTCATTATGAATTTTAACTCTTTTCCCTTTCTATTTAATTGTTGATAGGCGACAAATGTATACAATTGGAATTCGCCATTCCGTTTTAGTTCTCTCTCGGTTTGAATATATATCGCTCGCCTGTGTATATTCTCTTTAAAAAAAAAAACTTTAAAAAACTAAAATTTTGGCTGCTGAGAGCTTTCTATAGATACACAGTCTTACAGATACGACGCTTCACTCAATTGTAGAGTGTCAATATCATTTCTCCTTTTATGCTGTCGTCATGACTGTATGTTGTGTGTCGTTGTGTATAGTTTGGTCATTATACATAATACACTGAGAAGACCTGACCTCTGCTTTAAAAAAACTGATGGGGTCGTGGGGATATCATCAGCAAAGTAGATAAAGCTGAGTTACCAACTCGTAAATACTGATAAGTTTCAATTGCTACGCAGTTATCACTTAAGCAGGACATGTAGTTAAATGCTAACTTGTGATTGTCGAGTTGCAGGGCAATGTGTATGAAAATGTTCATTTTGTTGCATGTTCATACCTCGTACGATAATGTTAATAATGTAAATGGATGTCAGAATGCGCCCCAAGTTTGACAGTGGCATATTCACTTAGGATCGATTTCCATCAGCAGTGGTCCGTTATCTAGGAATTGGCGTGCGGCCAGCATACCAGCGGTAGCGAACTTGGACCCCTCAAACTCAAATAGAGATCACGCAGAGTCCCTGATGACTTGATCGTACTGTCCGGCACGACGTATCACCATGACCACTCCCTCTTCTCCACACATTTGCTGGAAGAAGAAAGAGGGAGACAGATCCGGAGAACTTTCGTTTTGTTTGTGTTATCGTTGTGGTCATTATTATTGTTTTGTGATTTTTTTTTTTTTTCAGCAGAGCTTGGTTTGAATTCTTCGCTCTACCTGTGATATTTGACGTTATACCTTACCTTGGTAAAACTCGCGAGGAGGAAAAAATAAAAAGACCGAGATCCTCTCATGCTCTGACAATGTTTTCTTTCAATTTGCGGCGGTGGTTTTAAAGCTTCTTCACCTTAACGCAATTATCTAGCGCACACGCGGGATACGTTATGCCTCGATTAAGAACACTGATATTCCATTTGTCTTCTCAATTATTACCTATAAAGTCACTACAGTAGTTCTTTTCATCGACTGTAATCAGCCTTACCACCAGAAAGCCTTTCAAATATTTTATCTTTATAGAATGAATGCACACTATAACATAATTCATTCACGTAGTGTTTTTTTTTTCTCCTACATCATACGATATAGCGGAAGACCTTCGCGTATGCACAATGGCGGATCCGGGGGGGGGGGGGGGGGCACCATGCGCCCCTTTAACCCTATAAAGCCCAAGCTATTTTGACCCCTTCCAGGCCCAAGGGGGGCACATTGTGCCCCCTATATAACTTCTTTATTATATGATGTATGACCGTCATATTTGGCACATGGGTAGACCAACTCATACTCTACATGACCCAACATTTGAAATTTCTCAAGGTCATCCACTGAGGGCGCTATTTACCAAAATATACAGAAATACAAAGGAAATACGCTAAAATCATGTTTTTTCTTTTTATTTCTTTATCCCCAGTATATATGTTTTTGTTTCATATCAATCATTTTCATATTTACCAAATAGGAAAAGTAATTAAACCTTCACTATTTGTTATGGTTGAAATTTCTCAAGGTCAACACGTGGGGGCGCTACTCGTTACAATATAAAGAAATATATGAAACCTATGATGTATTGCTTGGAATGGGTACATATATTGGTATCACATTTTATATTTCCAAAATATTGAAATGTTGAGTTTGCAGATTGATAATATGATTTTAAAAAATGATATTACAGGCAAAGCTTGTGTGAAGATAACACAAAATAAAAGGGTAGTCTTTGGAAAATGCTGTATTTTCGATTATTTCTATTGTATCTATTGTTTGATGCCTATGTCATATAAAAAATAAAGGAAATAATAAGAAGACCATTTCAGGGTAATTTACAACCATAATTACTTCACATTTTGGTCCTTCAGCAAATTACAGCCAAGAAAACCCCATTTCGTCTATTATTATATTGTTAAGTGAAATTGGAACAGAAAATTATTCAAAATCTGACCGAACATGGTTGTCAGTTTACGGTTGCCATGGCAACCAGCAATATCGTACATAGCTAAATTATATATCAAAATGTTCGCAATAAGATTTTAGGAAAAGTCACCAAATTTGGTTGAAATCGAGTAAAGGGTGTAGGAGTGGCAAACGAAAATATGCCCCCCCCCCCCCCCGGGCTTTATAAGGTTAATTCTATTCTTTTTTTTTTTAATCATAACCCCGAGTCAAACACTGGTTTCTTGGCTAGATTTACTATTCAACGAGTTCGCTAAAAAGAATACTTTAAAGAATCCTCTATATACCTTGAAGTACACTCCATAGGTTAATCTTTGCATCTTAGTGTCACACTGGGCATTGCTGGTAGCACCTTTAAAGGTACTCACTGGTCTGAAAGGTTGCAAAGTTGCACCCGTAAAAGTGCTCCTAGTGTGATACTGGTAACGGTGCAGAGTTGAAAGTATCTTTCTAAGAGTGTATGCTGATAATCTGGATAGGATGGGTATATCACAAGAGGATTATAGCTCTTTTTCAGAGTGTGTCTGCGATTCATTGATAACAATTCAAGATGGGCATGGGGTGAAACGTGACTGTCTTATCACCAATGCTTATGAAAAAATGAATCTGTCTGTCCTATAGACCAGAGCATTAAGTGTGTGTAACATCGTACCTTTTTATTATGCTTATTGTCAGATTTCTATCGTATTACTTCACAAGAAAGTGTGATAGTCGTTTAATAGGAAAATTATATTCTTGATTACAGATTCCAATATCTATCCTTTTAAAAGTCAGGTCAAAAGCACTAAGATCAATCAAGAAGAGAATAAATCCAATGAATGCAAAGCGTAATGATATTTGACGAAACAATGGATTCATCCTAGCCATCGTTCAAATCACTATGTCATTGAACATTTACGTTAATTTTTGCGTAATGTCACGTGATTGTCCTGTACGGTTATAGCACTATAATACGATATGATTGAGTGTGTAATGTTCGATTGTATAAAACCATGTTTTGAGCGTAATATGGCATCACTCTGTTACTTTTTCGACTCGTGTATGTTCAAGCAGAACTCGCAGGGGAAACAGCACTTGACCATTGACTGGACTATAGCACCGAAAATGAAACTTAATGAATGATTAAACCAAATGAAGCAAAGTAATACCCTATCTTTCTTTCTTTATCTCTTTTATCCATTATTATCTATAATATCCATCTATCTATTTTTCTATATATCCATCCATCTATATATCCTTCCATCTATCTATCTATCTATCTATCCATCTATCTATCTCTCTCTCTATCTATCTACCTATCTTTCTATCTATCTATCTACAGTTTGTATCTATCTATCTATCTATCTATCTATCTATCTATCTATCTATATATCTATCTATCTATCTATCTATCTGTATGTCATTGCTCATATGTATAATGCGTCCGTCGCTGCGTCGCCAGTGGAATCGGGTTATATTGTCTGCGGATTGAAGATAAACGGTATGATTGTAGCTGCTGATGGCCCGCAAGTGAATCGCGCTGGTGTATCAGAAACTTATACACACTGGATATTCTATCTGGCATATAAAACTAAACTAATGGGTCATATTGAACATTAATTTGACCCAAATTAGCGAAACCGCAATGCACTTATTTCCTCTTGGATTCGAAGGGACGAGAAAATCTGGACCACAATCAGGAATTGTAACTGTTGGGATAATTTCGCGAAACATAGCGCCAGGCGGGGTGTAGTCGGCTTGAACAGTGTCTAAATTTTGGAATTACGGCTGCCGCAAATTCATTTATCCGAGCACTGGGGTGGTCTCAGCAGGACCCAAGGCAACCGTATCCCTGGGCACAGGGTAGGCGAATGGTGTAGTCAGGGGACCAGGTGAAAGGGGTGGGGGATCTATGATGTGATGTCATGTGATGTGGTCCTGAGGTTCCCTGCTTCTCAAATGTATGGTGGGAAGTTATTCTGTAATATCAAATATCAGCTCATGATGAGGGAAGAGAGGGCCAAAGAGCAAGACTTTACATGCTCGATTGTCATACCGCACTTCGGGTTTACTTCTCCTCAATGATCTAGTCTTTTTTTCAAAGACACTTTATCGTAATTGCTAGAGATCAAGCAAACGATCAGTCAAGCGAGACGGACACAAGCCATCGGCCATGAGCAAGGCTCCAGCAAGAAGACGCTCTCGGCATCGGCTGTTCGACTTGCTTTACTGGCAACAGCGTGAGAGCCTTTCAAAAAGACTACTAATGAACTTGACTGGAGCAGGATGTTGAAATATCTCTTTACCCTTTAAACTGAAGTACTTAAATACCATGTGAAAAAATCAGTTTTGATTGACCGAAGAAGACGTTACGTCATGACAGGAAGTAGAGGTTATGCGCATAGTCAATATAGACAACCGCAATGATACATTGTATATAAACCTCTATATTCACTATAATGATTACGATATACCTTTCTTGCTTTGGTATTAACCTTCAACTTGACGATAGTCTTACACGTGTGCTTTTCCCTCCATCGGTCGAATTGTTATTAGCGTGTGTGTGTGAGTGTGTGTGTATGTGTATGTGCGGACATGTGTGTGTGTGTGTGTGTGTGTGTGTGTGTGTGTATGTCTGGACAGAGTTGCACACTAGTGATTTTTGGCTCTGTCTGTGGTCTCGAGTTACAGGTTACGGGTATCTCGTCAGAGCAGTGCTGAAGACTTTTTTGTGTGTATAAGTGTGAACCTAGAGATGCTGTGATTAGACTGTGCATTATTTGCACTCGCTTTGGATCGTTCTTCTTGGTTTGTCTTGTGTGTGTGTGTGTGTGTGTGAGTTTGTGTGTGTGTGTGTGTGTGTGTGTGTGTGTGTGTGTGTTTGTGTGTGTATTCTGTAGTCATTACACATAATTCATCTTCTGATTCGCATTACAAGAAACTTCAAACTTTCATTCTTAAAGAGGAATTCTGGACCAGCTAATTAGTCTAAAAAGAAAGTATGAAATTTGCAAGTACATTAGAGTCTGATGAAAATTGGAGTAAAAGGTTTAAAGAAACTTATGAAATTTTAAAAAGTCGCTATTTTTTTTTCAAAGCTGATAATATAATGGAACTGAGAGAGTTGATGATGTCATCACCTAACAGTTTTCCATTGATTGTGTAAAAAAAAAAAATACTAAAATTGAATCATGCTGCTATAAAAGTAGGAGCCTATAAAAATAATGTTAGTCATGGCTGAGTTAGTTCAAAATAATGATTAGTCAAATATATAGCGGATTTGAGACTAAAGCATAATTGCGCTTGAACACACACAAAAAATGGAAACTTCGAAATTTAATGCACAAACTAGGCCTATATGGAGAGTTGTGAGGTAATGCCACCATAAACTCGCTATTTGCAAATTCATATTGACTGTTCAAGAGCTATTTTAGGAATAATAGCGAAACTTCACAATTTAATATGATTTCTCAATTTTTTTTATTACATTTTGATAAACTTCTCTGTGTGCATGCCTGTAGATTTGTACCCATCCTTTTCATAATAATATACTAACTTTAAACTGACTCGGAATTACCCTATGAGAGAAGATTCACAGTATGTCAACTATAGGAGTAGACTAATGTCATCTTCTCTTCCATATGCAGCTAAGGTTTTGTGGGGGCTAGTCCGGAAGCGTGCTTGGCGGGTAAGAATTTAATAAACAATGTAAGGTATATAATCTAAAAAACAAACAAAAAAAACAAAAAACAGGATAAGATTCACTTGACCGGACAATGTGCAGATGTGGGTGACTCTCCCTCCCTCTCTCTTCTCAGACAGCTTATCATATGAGTTACGGCGGTGTTTGATAGTCATTATGGCGGTGAAAATGAATACGATCCAATTGAAGTGGAAATGGGCTCGCGTGCTTGCAGCCTGGTTTATTTAAATTAAGCCGTTATTATTTAATACCATGATATTTTGTTTCTGTTTATCACCAAAACCAAAATTGAAATCGCTTTGGGCCGAGAGAGGGAACAACTGCAATAGAATTTAGAAATAGGAGTCAAAACGATGAAGGAAAAGTAAATGCGTGATGTAGAACACGGCTTAATGAGAACTTTATACTACATGAAATTGCAAGAGCAAATGACAATTGAGGTGATCCAGGATATCGAGAGTGAGTAAAAGAGGGAGAAGGATAGACAGACAGACAAAGCGACAGACAAAACATAAAATAGGTTAGACGAGGGAGAGAGAGGGAGAGAGAGTGTGTGTAGGAGAGAGAAGAGGGAGAGATGTTGAGTGAGAGGTGGGGCCCGAAAAGGGGAACTCAAGTGAAAAAAGGTAGAAGCCTTATAGAGTCTGCTCTCCTTTTCACCGTACCTTTTAAAGGGTTGATTGCTTCTCGCTGTGACCTTAATTCTCTCTCGACTCTACAGGCGATTTTCTTACGGCTTCTGACATTTTCTGGCCTTTGATGAAGCGTAAGAAATCAAGGTATGTATTCGTCTTAAATGATGAGAAACATTATGGAGAGGCTTAGAGTTACGCGAAATGAAAACCGTTTCATCTACCCTCTCAGTTTCGCTCACCAAGGGGGAAATTTACTTGTCCTTGTAAATTATGTTATAAACGTTTTCTAAGTGCCCATATCTCAATAATTCATATAAATTGCTAGTACCCGTTTGCAGTCCGTATAGTTGAGAGTTTTGATGTCCTTTGCCTTTCAGCTTCCAATTTGACCGACATTAAACTTCAAGAACTTGCAAGAAACACGAATGTGCCGTCTATGTCTCTGTGTTGAAACTTTTTGGTCCAAAGTTGTGTGTTGTCGACCTTTACCACCGCCCTCCATTGATTATGTCCTTGCAGCGTCGGAAGAAACAAGCTTTTGTCACGTGGTATACCTTGTGACTTCTGGAATCTACCTTTACAGCTAGCTAGTTACAATATACAAGCCACGAAGTATGCATCGACATCAATTCAATCGAATGTAGTTTCATTCAAATCGGTTCAGTGTTTTCTTTTCAATCGATTTGATGTAATTCATATGACTGTTAGATCTATTCATGACGTCAAAATGCACAGCGAAATTTACAGAATAGTTGATTGTAATTACCATAAAACTGATTCTTATACAAGTAAGATTTTTGTTTTCAATAATGTTTAAAAGCAAGCGCTATTCAACAAACAAGTTTGAATTACATTAGACTTATCGCACATGCCCACTCTGCACTTCGAAAAGTTACCGGTCAATTTTTGTTGTGATGTAGCACCCGAAGAGATGCAGACCTACAAAATGTGAACAATTGGCACATCGGCGATTGTGTTTCAACTATCAGTATCTCGCACATAAACATGATATTAATTTTGTCACTTTCAAACGAAACATAATCCTTCAATCTCTTCCAAACATAGAAAACAAATGTCATGATGATTCCTATCTGATTCATTAGCAAGCATATCTTTGTTACCATGATTTTTAGCATTTAGTTTTCTGAGTGACGTCATTATGGTTACCTTAACAAAATGAAATTGTGTCTGCTGATGAACTGAACACCCACGAAATAACAGGGTATCATATAACTGTAGACTCTTACATTTTTGCCAACAATAATTGGAGTGTCATTTTACGCAATACGCCTTCGCTTTTTTGTTTTTTATTTGTTTGTTTGTTTGTTTGTTTGTTTTTAACAGCCTGTAGTATGCGTATTAAGCACTATGAAGCTAAGTTGTGATTTAGTTGTTCCGTCGTTCTTCCCACTACCATCATGGTCACTAGGTGGGCCTGCTTTTTTTGTAAGGTGTCATCATAAAGGTTGTCATTGTTTGTTTGTTTGTTTGTTTTTGTTTTTTGTTGTTTTTTTTTCCCCTTTCTGGCTTTTACTCAACTCCCTCGTCGACTAAGGAAATATCATGTTTTAGAGATACACATCAGAAAAGCAAATGGAGGGGGCAATAGACCTACCGTTATTTCGACACTTGAATACCTCACGTTCATTCCTCATGCACGAAGAGAGAAGAGAAAGGGGATTACGCATACTACATTGTAGTTCAGTATTTATAATACTTAGTATAGTTGATTGTTTACCCAGAGCGTGAGGTACTTATAATGTATTTTTTTTTCTTTCTTTTTTTTTTTTTCTGAAGTTCATCAAGATGTGTACTATATGGCATATGCGCATTGAAGATACCGTACATGGTTCGGACTGCGAGTTCTTGCCGTCACCCAAACTTAGCAGTTATGGTGCCTTCGTTTGTGTGAAATTGCGGGTATGTGTAACTATTATTTTGCTTTTAAACCCTTAACACATGAAATAACGTTTGTGATCATTTACCCTGTTGGCTAAATGCAGTTCAAGAGACTGATTTGAGTATGATTTCCGCTTCGCGCCTCCAGCGTCTTCCATGTACTCCCTGTAAAGATGTAGATAAACCCAGTCCCACTTGTGTAATTTTGTGTTGTGTACACTTCCGTATACCGAATCACACACAATGACCAATAATGGCAATGCCAATGGCAATGTATTTTAATCGAGCTGCAGAGATGGTCGTGTCCATGTAAACTTTTCATACGTGATCGTGATGTACAGTGATGTAGTGGTGTCCAGTATGGTTCTTTTTGGCCTTGGTAACAAACTCCACCCAAACTTCCACTGAAATTTATGTTGTGCTATTAAATTTAATTATGGCGCCATCACATGGCATGAGATCTAGGGATTCTACATGTGTAGGCCTACTTCTAGTCTAGAGCTAACGTTAGATGTGTTAGAGTAGGCCTATAGACCCTAACGTTAAATCTTGCCTCGGCTCAGCATCAACATCAAGTGACAAGACAGTCCTGTGTGGGTAGGACCTCCCTCTCTGGCTCTGCGGCTCTGTTCTGACCGATCCTGTCTGACCTGAGATAATTTACTGTTGAAATTGAAAAAACAACATCAATAACTTTATAAATAGGGTCTAGAAAAGATATCATCAAAAAGTTTAGCAAGTAGCATCCTTATGATAAACTGTGACTAGTGTGGTGAGTAGATTCTAAATGTTGATGTTAAGCCTTCTCTCCCTCTGCCTCCTATCGCTTAGCTAACTCTTGCCCTGTTGAGTCTTGTACAAGTTGTAGAGATCTATGAGAGTCTATATCGGAATGCTGCAACCGGGACTGTGTAAATTTACTTTCAAATTATGAGCCTGTCTATATGATTGCTGTAACACCACTGGTAGGTAGTTGTAGACTTGCTACAAGAAGATGAAATGCTGGAGTAGCGTGTCAAAATAAATGTTGAGAAATTAAGATGATAGGAAATGTGTGTAGTGAGGTACCCGCACCTTGTGCCTTGCCAAGCAAGGGCCCTTGATCATCACCCTGCATAAGGGCAATTCCGCGGTTAGTAACGTTACATTTGAACAAATTTAGATATTTGTTTTTACCACTAAATGACCATTTATTCATTTCAAGTCAAAATTATGTCGAAAACATGTTCATCCTTCCCAGGTTTACAGAAAAGAATGAACACAATCAAAAAAATATTAGAATTGCTATAGCAACTTAAAGGGCTGGTTAGTAACGTTACGAAAAAAGGACATGACAAAAAAATCAATGTCTTGTAACAAAAAGTGTACAAAAATTCAAGTCACTTCAAACAAAGTGTTGCATTAATTTCAATTATTGCATCATGACAAATGTTCATGCAAATTTTTTTAGCAGTTCGACCGATAATTTTTTAGCTGGACCCCCAAAAGCATGGTTAGTAACGTTACGGTTAGTAACGTTACATTTGTCCGGAGTAATTCCGCAGGTCATTTCACCCTTTTGTAATTGACAAAATGTCACATGACTTCTGGAGTATTTAAATGTATTCATCTTTTACCCTTTAGCAAAACTTTGAGGAAAAAATTTCAAAGGAACCCACTGTAATTTGCATTTAAGTGAATTTCAGCATCCCCAGTCCCACATGTACATTTTAAATGATGGTTTTAGATCTCGCAAAATCAATAAATACGAAAAATAAAATCTACTGAATTTGAAAGACCCTAATGATTGGTGAACATCCATGGCATTAGTTGATACCTAGATCAAAGGGTAAGATAAAGAGGCACATTTCTTTCATCCATGTCATGTCCACCTAACTGCGGAATTGCCCATAAAATTGCTACAAATGCACTGAACAGAAATGTACGCCTGGGACTGTGTTCAGTACACTTTTTCATGGTTACCACAACCAAGCACACTTAGGTGAAAACCGGCCAGTTTTTCTTGAAAATCTTAAATATATTATCATATCATATAATCACCACACACATGTCTTTACGTGCTTTGTCTATAGGAGTGCAAGGTGGCTAGGTGCGGGCCCCTTCTTGGCACACACCTATTCCGCATCGTTCACGTTTCTTCTTCTGCTTCTTGTGGTAGTCCTGCGACCTTCATACTTGAAGATTATTACAGGCGTGATTCATGTGCGTGCTGTGCTTGTGTGAAAGTGCAGTTGTATAAAATATCTCAGGGTGCAAGTAAAAATCGATTAGCAGTCTACACTGCATAGCTTGTTTAATGATGATAGCAGTAAATTTCTGTTATCAATCACTGAACTTATGGTTCCATTCCGCAAGTTCTTTGTATGTGAGGAGGATTTCATAGGATTTCAGTGATGTAGTGTGATTTAAACATGCACACTCACTAACTCTGACAAGGTGCAGATCACTCAAGTATACTCCATCCGCAAACTGAAGTGTATTTGCAAAAGGGAGATAACTTAATGTAGATCTAGACCTTCTTCTATTGAGAGCTCAGAGATGGTTTAGATGAAGATAAACTGAACTTGAAGAAGTCTGGTAGTGCTCTGATTTTATTCTGGGACATCTTACCCTCAGCAAATCTTGCCAATGAACATAATTTCCATAAACAATAATAGTTACAAATAATATTCAAACTACAATTGTGTATCTACAAAAAGTAATAGAAATGAAAGGAATGGAGGACTCTTATAAAGTAGAGTGGTCTAACTCAGTAAATCAATCAATATAGGTACAGAAGGGTATGAGATGATAGATGTAGGAGGGGGATGATCTGATAAGAATGGGAGCTGTCAGTGCTGAACAAAAAAATCAGATATAAATGGAATGACTAGACAGACAGAAGGAAAGTGCTAGACAAACAAGATATACAGCAAAGTACTGTAAATGCTGGCAAAATATAAGCGGTCCTACACTGCCAATCAAGGGATGTGTGACCACAAGACGAGTGTTATTTGTATTGATGATACTTTTAAGCTACAGAATAATAGGTGCTATTACGGGTACTATCAAACTTTTGCCATGACTTATGAAAATAATGCAGTAGATAGTAGGTTTTCTAGATATTGCTGAAAAGCAGTACTAGTTTAAAAGAAATACTAGTTCAATAGTATTACACTTTGTACTTGCGTGTTTGCTTGGTTGCGTCAGCCCTGTAAATTTCAATTATTTTATATTGCAAGCTTACAAAAATTCTTGTCAACCTGTGAAAAGTTGTTTTATGTTGAGTGTTGTGCTGTTTGTTCCTTTTTGTTTTAGCTTGAATGTGCGGCAATATTGCTTGAGCTGGATGCTCAAGTTTGCCCCAGACCAGACCAGAATGAAAGTGGACCCCTTTTTAACTTTGTCTCACCTATCATGAAAGAAAACAACAGAAGGATGGGGCTGTCTCGTCGCCTACTGGAGGTCTGGCTTGCTTTCAAACTGGCAGTCAGGTCACTGACCTACAATTCATTCACCTCAACCAGCAGTGTGATTGACGTTGCTATGGAACCTGTCATCTGGATTGTGGAACATATAACAAAGTACATGGGACCGGTGAGTTTATTCATTTTTTTTTTTCTGTTAATTCAGCTTCAATGATGTGAAAATATGAAATATTTTGTGATTATTTGCATGTTAAGGTGACAACAGGAAAAACAGGCAATACCCCTCGTCTAGCTTGGTAGGTAGTAAACTAGGCAATTTGCTACCCTCCCGCAGTGTTATTAAAGGGTGTACAGTTGCCACTGTTTGATTAGAGCTTGGATAAAGGGGATCTGCTTCAATGGGACAATGATATGGCAACACCTTCAGCCTTAATAAAAGATAAGACATGACTTAAAAGAAGCCAAAATTCAAAGGGAAATATGGATTGAGTGAAAGCAGAAACATTAGTAGAACACATCAGTGAAAGTTTTAGAAAAAAGCGAACAATCAATCAAGTTTTGGTGTTGGAACTGCCGGATGAGGAAACTACTGGAGGTTATGATGTCTTGTGTCATGTCACAAAAATATGAAGAAAATATGAAGTGAATTCCACAGAAATTTGTTTTTCTTGAAAATTACGGATTCCATCAACTTGATACTGACATATGTTAGGGTAGTCAAGTGCTCTTTCATTATGCTAGAAAAGTGAATTTTTGTGGAATTTTCTTTGTATTTTCTTTATATTGTTGTCCACACATGACATCATAACCTCTAGTAATCTCCTTATCCAGCAGTTCCAACTCCAAAACTTTACAAATGTATAACTTTTGCATCGATTGTCTGATTTGTTCTACTAAATGTTGCTGCTTTAACTCAATCCACATTTCTCTTTTGGTTTTGGTTTCCTTTAAAAGAAACAAGATTTTCACAAGATACATGTATGTAAATTAGTAAATGTATCTTCAAATTTAACCATGGGTATCAAAAACAAAAACAAAATTATTTAAAAAAAATCAAGTTTGTTGAAACTTTGTGAGTAACCTACTGGCATATGTAACCCCATCATGTGCCCACCCCATAATGGCTTGTAGTCCAAATCTAGGAATACAGTGGCTATATTGGGGAACAGCTGGCAGAATGGCAATGCATTTGAGAATTAGTTGCTTTGTTCATTAACACTAACACTAACGCCAACACCAACACCAACAGAACAAGTATTTGCAACCAAGAATCTTAATGTCTGGAAGCAGTAATAGTACGCATTTAAATTTTGATGAAATATTAATACTATAATCTACAGTGGCTGTGCATATCAATTTCTGTCTTAAGGGTATAAAAATAAAACTTGCCAGTACAAGAATGAAAATATATTTTTGATGAATGCATATTTGGGCTTTCTTATGTGGCCTGAACTTATAAATGATACTCAAATGTTTGCATGCATGTCGTGGTATATGATGTATGGGCCCGTGCATTTGAATTCATGTAGCATGTTGATGAATCATTGTCTGCTCTCAGTTAATATGGACAATGGTCTTAATCACAAGTTGCTACAACTGTATTATATATTTGAAATGATTTGCCCTCTTTCTCTCTGTTGTGTCGGCATAGATCATGGTCGTCTTGGTCGTGATGCTGACATCATTTGTGACTGTCGTTATGTACGTGGTCGTCCTCCCCGCCGCCTCTGATCGCAGCTTGGCAGAGACCATGTTCCACCTCACGTTTGGACATTGGCTGCTCGTGAACATCACATTCCACTACTACAAAGGCTGTACCACATCCCCCGGCCACCCTCCTCAGGTGACTGTCGGTCCAAGCCAGTTGCCTTTCTAAAAAGGAACCACTGAAATTACAACTGTAACATCCACTTAATATGAAAGGGGGACTCCATCCTGATTTATATTGCATTATATCATAACAAAAAAATCTGAAAAGTAGAGCTGTGAAAATTTTTGGGGAAAAAAAAAATCAGATGTGCTAAAAAGTTATGAACCCATAGCATTAAGAGAGTAAGACAAATTCTAAACTGTGTGACATAGGTGTTGAGCAGGTTTCTATTCTGTTTATATACAAAAAATCACAAATTTTCATTTTCTCACAAGAAAAATTTTCCTCAGATTTTTCTTGATAATTTTACTTCACATTCCTGTGGGTGGTGCTGTTTCTCTCCTAATCTTCACCATTTTTCAGTTACAAATGTTGGGAGGTCTGTTAAAATGGATAAATGACCTGAGTGCTTGTGTGACAGATTTTGCCTGCTTTCCATTTGTTCTCTCTGCAGATTGTGTCAGACACAGGAGCAGGGAGTATATGCAAAAAGTGCATCGCACCCAAACCGCTGCGCACCCATCACTGTAGTGTCTGCAAGACATGTATTCTGAAGATGGATCACCACTGCCGTATCCTTGCCATGTCAAGCCTGATGTATGTTGGTTAAAACCCGTTGAGGACGGACTGATTTTGCTACAACAGGCATTTTCCATAGACACTTGTTCCAGTATACTCGGCACTCATCCTCAATGTGTTAAATGTTAGTTTCTCTCTTTGCAAACTGGGGATAGCCCCAACCTTGGTCTTGATTTCTTTCAATGTGTAGGAAAGCCACCAGAACAATTTATAGATTAATAAAAATGAAGGTATCTTGTTTTACTGAATAAATACCGATACAGAGACTCCAACTCTTCCGCTTTCGTCGGGAGATCTCCCGCCGAAAGCCCAGTTTTGCAGAGTCTCCCGTTCTCCCGCTTGAGATGATTTCTTACTTAATTTCATTGTATGTTGAAAAATAAGCCTTAAATAGTGCGAGAGAGCATCTAGAACCCAAAACCGCAAGGGACTTTGCGCTCGCGATGTACGCTTCGCGCACATCAAGTTGGAGTCTCCCGTTTGCTAGGGGTTTCAGGCGGGAGAATCTCCAGATCAGAAGGTGGTTGGGGTTGGAGTCTCTGCTGATATGTGTGATAAAGAGGATACAAGTCAATGAAGATGAAGAACAACAAACTCTGTCTCCAAATGTGAGTGATTTGTCACTTACAGGGTTATTCTGTAATTATTCCATATTATCAGTTATTCATTTTTGCTGTTTTTCGTTGTTTTGTTCCCAGTGCCATCTACATCAATTTTATTAGTATTAAAGAATGGTAATCAATAACCAGGGGTGGTGTGGGGGGGGGGGGGGGAGGGGAATAGAAAGTAGTAGCAAATGATGATATTATTACAGTGGATTTAGCAAAATTTTGTATAATTTTTGCTGCAATGTTGGGAATCTGCTTTGCAACCCTCCAAATCCCACTGTTATTCTCATTTAAGAATATCAGGCAAAACCAGCAACTTTGGAAAGAAATGAAGTGGATTTTGAGTGATATTGTTGTGTTTGGTATATTTGTAATGGACGCTCTTTTGGAGTAGAAACTCAGACAGTATAGTGCTGCTGGCATGGCTGACAATTGACCCACTCCTCTTCAAAATATTGAACAACTGATTGCCCCCCACCCTGCCATGTCCAAACTTCCTTGACGAGCAACCGCGCAATCGCCAGCCTGGCTCAACAACTGTGTAGGGCACTTCAATCATCGCTACTTCATGCTGTTCTGCATCTACATGTGGATGGGGACGGTCTACGTGTCCATTTCCGTCTGGCCTCAGTTTAGGGAAGAGTTTTTCGATGCCAGGGTGAGTACGCAAGCCAGGTAGCTAGCCAGCGATCGACGTGTTCTGTAATGTATTCAGATTTTATGCATGCTTTGAAGACAAAAGTTGCCCTTAACAACCACAAGGCTTGCTGGAGGCTTGCTCTACCTAGCAACAACTAAGTGAATTCCTTCCTGTGAAACTTCATTGGAGGGAGCAGGTAAATGAAATGTCTTGTTACTAGGCTGTAGGAAAGGAAACATCCATGATAAATTGTAATACATTACAGAAATGATGTATTGAAAAAGAAGAGAAGTTAGCTTTGTAGAAAAAACACACATATACAACAATAAAACAAATGGCAACAATGAGATAATATTCCGGTGAATATCAAATTAAGAATGCAATGACCAGCTGAATGCTTCAATTATATTTCATATGTATGTGCTTGTAAGAATTAATGATGTCATGCATTAATCTTTTATTACTGACAGTTTGTATTTTCAAAACAGTGGACACTGAAAAGCACAAAAAGCCAAACATTGATGATAGCTGTGCATAAATTAATCTGTAAGCTTAGATGGAGAGAAGTTTCTTATTTACTTTTCACCTTTCCTTTGCATCTTTGCAAACATGTAACTGAAAGAATACCCCTCTCTTTATTTATTTAATTTTTTTTGTGGAAAAAGGAGGCATCTCCTATACGTGCCCATCTGATTGTGTATTAAAGTTTTGTAAATGCTGCAGCAGTTTTAAAAGCTTAGATATTTTAAACCTCTACCCTGAATTGAGCTGAGCATTTTTAAAGTATTAGAATAAGGAATCAGTGGCCTCCTGTTGATTGTGAGATTTTGACAAATTTACATTCTTTAATTGATGACAAGATAACCACATGAAGATTATCATGCTGTTGGAGACTATAGAGTGCTATTTGTACTACTCTGGTTTCATGTTAATGTTAAATGACCCTCCCTTCCTTCCATTTCCACAGATGCCTCCATTCATACCATACAAGCTCTCGCCTTCCAGCCCAATTCAATATTTTTTCACCATTCTGAACTGCTCAGATGTTTGCTTTTTTATCTGTGTGTGCGTGTATGTGTGTGTGTTTGTGTCTGTGTTTACATGTGTCTGTGTGCTTTCCAGGCTTTACATTTCTGTCATGCATGGCTGTGCACATACTACCAGATCAATTCAACTCACAGCATCTGATGATAGTGTATGCACCAAGGATACACTTAATGAATAGAATACTGGATTCAGCAAAAAAATGAATATAATTTAGATAAGGAAAGGATTTGAATGGATGCATCATGAACGTTTTGAGAACCTATCTAGTTTCTTTGAATCAGTAGTGTGAGAGTAAGTTTGTACTCTTTTACGTTGTCAATCAATGCAAATATGTAGGCCAGTGTGATGGCGTCCATATCCACTGTCCAGTCAGTATTCCAATCACCATGATTATTATTTCATTCACCTTTACTCCTACATATTGCATTTGCGACATAGAAAACTTTTGAAAGTCTGTTTGGCGGATCTGTATTTGCGCAAGCAATGGAAGTCTATAATCAGGCAAAAGTGAGTATTTATCATCATTTGTCTTTGGGGCTTCAGGTACATGCATGCGATGTCACAAACTCAGATAATCACTTATTTGCAGCATGCCGAACTTGACGAAAGCCTGTATCATCTTCTGCATGCTGTGTTAGGTCAATATAACACGTATAATCATCAATGCTTCATGATATACCTCAGCGCCTTTGCTACAGAATAAACCAGTATTACTGTAAAACATGATATATTTGCGGCACAAAATTTTTGCGAATTGGAGCCGACGGCCTTTTTCGTGGCATGAAATTATCGCGAATTGCCACTAGCGTTCAATGCAGACAGTGTAGACAAGAACTATGGCGTGCGTTTTATTTTCGCAAACTTTGGCGCTCGTGAAATTCGCGAAATTCAAATGAATGCGAACATTCCATGTTTTACAGTAATCCTGTATGCCCTGGTTTCTCTCCATGTGGCATGGTCAGTAGTAGCACCAGTATTTTGGGGATGTTGCCAAACTTTCACAATCACACTCGTACTATCAGAGCTTGCTTACTCATCTAGTCTCTGCTGCTAACAGTTAATGCACCGTGCCAAATCACAATTCCCAGACCAGACCCACAAAAGTTTATAATTACTTTTGATTGTTTGTTTTTTGTTGTTGTTTCTTGGCAAGGATTTTCAAAATATTTCCAATTCACTGAAAAATTTTGGGAACAGAATTGAAAGTTCCATTGTCTTTCTTTTACTGAAGCCATGAAATTGTTGATCATCGCAGCAGACAAATGAGACATATGACTTTGTGCCATTGAGGAAGTGAGAAACATGAACATTTTGTTAAATTTTAGGATCAATTATTCATTCTCCGTAAAGTTGTCAAATTATTCTGTCTGTTAAACAGCACCGGCTGTCAGTATCTCACTTCCTCTGCACTCTAAACACAAAGTGCAAAATTCCTTTGAAAACTGAGTATTGAAGACAGGATGGTAAAATCACTCTTGTCCTGTTAGTTCACCAAGAGATGGACAGGACACAGCAGCATATGTCCATGACTGCGAATGCCAGCATTTCATTTTTTTTTTTCAGCTGTCCATTGCTTATAGTACTACCATCATTGGCAGTCTTTCATCAGTTTATGCAAATTACAGAGCATGCTAAGTTTGCTACAATATAGTCAATATTTTAGTTAGTAGCTCATGTCAGTTTTTAGTTGGTTTGCAGCAGAATTTGTTTTCTTTGTTTCTGTTCTTTTTGTTTGTGTTTTGCAGTGTAGTTTTTGTATGTATTTTTTTTTTTTTGCAATGCAGTTGCTGCATTAAAACTTTAACATAGTAGTTTTGTTTTCATTGATAGTACCCCTCCAATGTTAGTGATTTTTTTTTCTGTTTTTGTTGCTCCATGGTTAGACTATAGAAAAAGTTATAAAGAGGCCTTCAGAGCTCCCTTCATTGTACTTAGACTTTCTCACTCCCTCTCCTTTCACCACAGTGTCTCGGGTAAATTCTGTCATGTAAATGTCATTTTGCTCAACCTTGTGGAGGAGAAAGGTGTCCCCATTATGCACACCTCTCATTTCGGCCAAAAACTCCAAACAAAACGAGGAATTGTCGAATCAACTTTATTTCCCAAAGCGCCATGTGCATCTCTTGAAACTCTCAAAGCTGCCACCACGTGGGCTGTGCATGCTGACATAAGTTGCATAAATTCATGCATATTCATGACACTCCAAATACCTCATTCCATTCCTCCCCCTTACATAAATATGCACAATTCATTTCCTTATTTGTCAACATTGTCATGTCAAGTTTTAGATATAATTGCCTCTCTAGTAGAAAAAGAGAAAAGAAAATATGTTGTAAATGGAGATGATACACAGAGCACTGGTGTTTACAGGAGGAAGTATTTTCATGTGCTACTAATTTTGCAAATAACATTTCACTCACAATTATTTTCCTTAAAAAAAAAAGAAATAATATATACTCAACATAAGATCATTCAGAAAATAAATTGTGAAAGCAAGCATAAGGGAGAGATGGAATGACTGAGGATAAGAAAGAAGAAATGACTTTGGGGAAAAGATGGAGAAAGTCAAAGAGTAAGAAAGAATTGCCATCAAATATTAGATTTTAGATGTTTGCAAGATATACAGTAAAGTGAATAATTGCTGTAAAAATTTTTAGAAATGGCATTTTCTAAAATATTGTGCTCTTCTCGCTTAATGAACAGTCTAGATTGTTTTTAATTAATCTCCTTACTGTGCCTCCTATTGAGGAGTGCAACCCTAATTCGTCGCTTGCCCGGAAGAAGGGAACGAGCGCGCGAATACGCGTAAAAATAGATTTCGAGAAAAGACCTGCATGAGGTAAGATCATAAGCAATATCATAAAATTTGTAGATTATTCATTATAGCCACTTTAGCTAGTACCAAATTGGAATATTATCTGTTCACTTGTGAATTTTCAGCAGTATTGATATTCAAATATCAAAGATATAGTCAATTGAAACTTTAAATTGCGATTTTCTCGAAATCTATTTTTACGCGTATTCGCGCGCTCGTTCCCTTCTTCCGGGCAAGCGACGAATTCATCTTATTACCCCACCTCCCCCCCCCCCCCCCCCAAAAAAAAAAAAAAGATAAATAAATGAATGAATAAAAGGCTGTGCTTCAGGGAATAATTTTCGTCATTTTGTTGTTCTTTGTTTTAGCTTTTGCTCATATGTGTCAAATGTTGCTGCTTGAGCTCTTTTCTTTTCTTTACTGTTAATGCTGTTTTGATGTTTGTTGTTGTTGTTTTCTTAATCACTATGTCTGCCTTTCACCATGCTGTGATCCTCAAGATTAGCTCTGATTACACAAACTGGCCTGGAATCCTGCACTGCTCATGACATAGGCATATGACATGATGAGTTTGATAACAAGTCATGCAACTAAGGAGTCTGCATATCACATGACCAAGATCACATGATCCGCCACAAAAGTTCACTAAGATACACATGTACTTTGTCGCTTTGAAGTATCTCATGCCAGTTTGTGCAATCTCTGACCAGTCATAGTTATGTGTTTATGTTTGATGCACCAAAGTGTGTTGCACCCCTTTGCCTATTGTAAACTTCTGTGGCCCACACCAAACTCTTCTTTTATGATTTAATTGCAAGCATTGCGTGTCTTTGTTGTTTTTCACCTGCATCTGGCATGTTTGTTGATTTCCAGATATTACAATCACATAATTACCTCTGCCAAGGGAGGAGGTTATGTTTTCGTTACTGTTGATTTCTTGTTAGTTACCGGTAGTTAGTTTGTATGTGTGCAAAATAACTCAAAAGTAGTTCACGGATTTGGATGAAACTTACAGGAAAGGTTGAGAATGACACAAGTAACAAATGATTAAATTTTGGTAGTGATCCGATGATTTTTGGGGGAATTTACGAAGGATTTTTGATATTTTGACAGGTAGGGGTCAATGAACTTCGGAGTTCAAGCTGCACATTTTTGAGGTTTTTCAAACGCGCACTAAAGTGCGTGCTCTATTTTCTGCTAGGGCGAGGCGCGCCGCGCAGCTGAGGGTTTATGACGTAACAAAGGCTTCTATGTTGGGAAATCGGGCGATTTTTCAGCATGTATACCTATGGGTGGAAATCACTGATCTCCATGGAAGAGCCCAAAGAGCTGTTCCCCAATGGTGTGGAGAGGAGAAAAATCTCTTTTAGAAGAGCAAGATCATCGGTGGAAAGTAGCTGCTTGGCGGAGGTCTGTGTGTGATTCATCATGTAGATAGCAGAGGGTGTTTGTTGTTATGGAGGCAGGAGAAACGATTACTCCTACCAAGCTACGCAATGAATTCATTTTTGCAGAAGGGTAATTGTTCTCAGCAATGATTAAATTAGTCGAAGAACAGTGCAGTACATTAGCTCTTGCACATGTCAGCATCATGCTGTTTGTTTGGAAATTTTTGTTGAAAATAAACCTCATAGCTTTTTCTCACACTTTAAAAAAAAAAAGGTGTTTCAATAAATTACAGTTGAAGACAGTTTTCAGAGAACTGTTCTCATTCGATTAGGAAACCATTCTGTACGCATTTGTGTACAGTAGCTGTGGCAGTAGCATTGAGTGTGGGTGTACACTTCAGACTGTGCCATATATGCAACTCCAAGTATGGTCCGTTGCAGACACAGCGTTTGTAGTCTGCATGTATAACATTTTGAGATGAGGTTCATATCAAGATAAGGAAACACTTTTGATTATTTATATACCTTGGATGGACGGGTAGAGAAATAGGTCCACTATCAACCTGTTGAAGATGAGTCCTGAGTATGCTTGGGCAGGTGTCAATGTGTAATGCGTGTTGTAGCAAAATCAGCCCATCCTCAATGGGTTAACCCTAAAAGGGCTGGGGGGGGGGGAATCCGCCCCCCCCCCCCCTCGACGTTTCGCACTATAATTCTGTAACGCGAGAAGGCCTCGTCGCAAGGCTTCTTGACTTTATTTGTTCAAGTCTCGCGCAACTTTTGAGACCAAATTTGCAATGTCCGCGCATACTTTTGCGAAGCCACGCCCATTTTTGTAACGGAATGTCGCCCCAAAATGGGCACAATTTTGTGATTTTGTGTACATTTCCTATAGAAAACAGTGCTCTGTCATGAAAGACATAAAAACGTGATTATTTATACAATTAATCACTTTCATTTATCAATTTTGTGCTAATTATGGTAGAAAAGTGGTCAGTGACAATTTCCAATGAAAAAACAAAGAAAAAAAGGTGAAAAAACAAAAAAATACATAAGAAATTCTGAAAACTATTAAATACATAAGAATTGAAATGAGTTTTGGAACTTTTTGTGATGTACAATTGTTGAATATGCTAAAACAGATATACAGATCAAAAATTAGACTCTCAATGCTTTTAATTAGGCTAAAATGTGATCTTGAGCTTAATTTGCATAATTAATTAATTAAAATTAGAAATTGATTGTTTCAGAAAATCTTATGACACAATCTTGTAGATTATGACGTGGGTCTCACGCATGCAAAATTTCATCGCGATCGCACCACCGATGACCGAGATCTTTTACTTTAAGCATGGAGGTCCATGCTTTAAAGTTTTTTTTTTTTTTTTTTTTTTTTTTTTGGGGGGGGGGGGCACATTTGTGATGGGTTGTATCAAATGGGATCATTTCTCACTGTGAACCTCTGATTAGGGATATGCTTGACAGAGATGATATTCATTTGCCTTTGTTCCAGGCTGCAGAGGCTAACCATACGGGCAAAGTGCCCCCACCTGTGGTGAAATACAGCTTGACCGCCAGTGAGAGCATCTACCACAAGGCGGTCGTCGTGCAGTTCTTCATCTGCCTGGGGGTGGTGTTTGCTCTCGGGACATTGACGGTGTGGCACGCCCTGCTCGTATCCAGGGGAGAGACGAGCATCGAACAGCACATCAACAACTCTGAGAGGAAACGGCTGAAGGAAGTCAATATTGTGAGTGGGTTTTGCAGGTCCTTGTGTGTCTGTGTGTTGGTATTTGTGGGTGGGAGTTTGTGTGTTTGTGTGTGTGATAGTTGCGGGGGGGGGGGGGGGGGGGGGGGATGTGCTTGTTGAATGCATGCTCTCATTCTTTTGTAATTTTGCTGTATTTTCATCTCCTCTGGTTGTTATTGATTGCTGCAACACAACTTAAACCCTTCGTGGATCATGCGGCATGAATGATGATTTACTAGCAATCAAAGGATCACAACTTTCACATCATTCATCTGAATTTTATTTCATAGCCTCAGTTTAATTTTGCGTCATGTGATTTAGTTCCCAATCTCCAAGATACCTCAAATGGCTGTTCCATTAAATCTCATTTGTTTATCTTCGTCACGTTTTAGATCTACAGGAATCCATATGACTTTGGGTTCAAGCAAAACTGGCGAATCCTGCTTGGAATAGACGCTCCACGTAGGTCAGTAAAGGTTGACTTCTTGTTTCCTTTGGTGAATGTCAGAAGGAGGAATCAATCTGTCACACTGCAGTGCACAGTTAAGCCATTGAGGACGGACTGATTTTGCTACAACACGCATTTCCCACAGACACCTGCCCGAGTATACTCGGAACTTGTCCAGTCCACCTTCATATACATAAGGATTGAGAGAATGCAGCAATATTAGTAGAACACATCAGTGAATGTTTGAGGAAAATTGGACAATCCATTAAAAAAATTATGAATTTTGGAAGTGTCAGTGCTGCCATCACTGGATGAGAACGCTACTGCAGCTTGTAGTGTCACGTGTGTAGAAAGTATAAAGAAAATTCAACATATCTTCACTTTTCTCGCATAGAGAACTTGACTCTCCGCTTTTAGAAGGTGGGGGAATAATACTGTAAAAGTGGTTTCTTTCGCGGTGGTTTTGTTTTCGCGCTTGAGGTTGAACCGCGAATATAACATCATGCGAAAATGTTTTGAACTCGTCACTTGTTACAACGCTATTGCGCACATGCACACACAAAGATTCCATGCATTGAGTGTAATGATGGTCAACACACATACAGTGATACGCGCAATGTAGGTACAAGCATGTTATAAAGTACTCAAGAGATGGGATTTTAGGTAAGCCTTCATTTAATTTTGATTTCTATTTAATAAATAAAAGAATAATTGGATTATAGTTGGGTTTTTGCTGACTGTGAATTCACTGATTTTGCCGACCGCGAATTTAAACACACGCGAAAAAGTCGGCATCGATGGAAACAGCAAAAGTATCTGTACGTGAAAGAAACCACTTTTACAGTATTACCCTTAACAGCGAGTCAAGGGAATGTGCACTTTTTGGAAAAAAATGGAATTTTGTGGAATTATCATTATATTTTCCGTATATCATTTTATGCATGAGACATCATACACTGTAGTAGTATTCTCATCCAGCCGTGACTGTGCAGAAACTTTAAAAATTCTTAACTTTTGAAGGGATTGTCCGATTTTCCTCAAACTTTCATTGATGTTCTGCTAATATTGCTGTGTTCACTCAATCCTTGTGTATATGAAGGTGAATTTGTCCTTTAACTCTCACCAGTTCTTGAAGAGTGCAGAGCAAAGATGTAGCAGGCACTTGTTTACTGTCCTATGCTCGGAGAAGTAAAGTGGTGAAAATTAGAAGAAAATATGGCATGTGAAAAATTATGAATTTCTAAAGATTAGACAATGAGACAAATTATTTGGCATGCCGTACCCTGGGGTACCGTCGTAACCCAGGATATGGCATTGTTTAGCGCAATCTCATGTCCATTATCATACAGTTATGCAATGTTATCACGGCGACTATTTTCTCATCATCAGCACCAGCATAAATTGGCACGGCGATAACGATCATTAGATAATCCCAGAACTCGCCCCATTGTCATTATCACCTGTTCCCGTAAGTAGTTCCTGTACTGTATGCACTGTACTTGTGCAACAAATCAGCATAATAAATCAGTACTTGCAATAACATGTACAATAATATTAAACAGTGAATATTACAACAGAGCATGTAAATGAGAAAAAGTTATTATTTGAATGCATTAGGAAATGTTGCATGATCACAAACAAGAAAACATTTTTGTGCATAATAATAATGAAAATTATTTTTACACATCTTTTGGTAACCCACGGTATAGCGCCAAAAAAAAAGGGGGGGGGGGGGGGGAGAGAGATAATTCAACAAAATGGCGAATTTTCATTTGGTACCCCAGGGTAACAAATATTGGATCAAATTAGCAACTTCAGGTATTTGTTCAGCCACCTAAACCTCTATAGAAATCACCACTGCAATCTGTTGCCAAAGATCATTAAATAGCTGTTACACAAACAAGGAATCACCCTAAAACTTGCTGAATTACGTACAATGGGTGAGCAAAAACAGAACCAGGACACACCCTTATAAGATTCTATTATTATCAAAGAGATATCTCTCTCTTGCTCAGAAGGATATTCAGGCAATCGGGTCCAATACTTTTATCAGGCGGTAACTACTCATTTTACGTGCCCAACATCAGATTTTAGTCGCTATGGGCAAGCAGCACCGTAAATTGCCCTTGTCTCTTGCCCTAAAAGTGTGATTGATTGTAAATTTTGCTTGGACGAGGTATCATAGAGACCAGTGTTCACTGATTATGATGTGATATGCACTTCATTAGGTAAGATTTCCTTTGATTTGTGAAAGATGAAATTTAGTCAAAAACAACCCTGGGAAATGAGGTGGACTGTTTTTATGTACCCATATTTGTGACTTTATTCTCTGCCGGTCCCATGTCATGTATCTTGGTGTTGGTTTTACAGTGAAATGTCACATTTCCTTGATCACTGCAGGACGTTCCTCAGACACGTCATCCTTCCTTCATCCCATCTGCCCGAGGGGGACGGAATTCACTGGGTCAACCAGATCACGCCAGGCTACGTTGGGAAGAACGTTCCCTGACCCTTGACCTGGGAGCAAAGCTCCCCATTTTCACTTCTTAGGGAAAACAAAAACAAAAACAAAAAACAAAATTAGAAATTAGTCAGGAACAAGGCAAGCTATGGTAGCTTGTGAAGTGGTAGATACTTGTAGATGACAATCACAGAATGTCTAAGGTATTTTTTTTTTTGGGGGGGGAGGAACATTAGTGAAAGAGTTCTAGTGTTTTATAAGTGTGTTGAATGCAATATTGGAACATGATTCTTGAGAGAAAATAGTTGGCATATTTATGGAAGCCCAAACATGATGTTCAGCATGAAGGTGACTTTTTAAAATGATGCAAGATGCTGTCACAAGGTTTTTGGTGAGAGGACAACTTGTTTCAGTTGACCAAAAGGGGGTGGGGTGGGGGTGGGGGGGGGGGGGGGGGAAATGCACCTTAACAACCTGGCAATTTTTTAGGAAGTCACCTTCTCGCCTTTCTGTCCTGAACAAGGTGCTGCAGCAGGCAAATGTTAGAAAACTGCCTTCTCGTTCTACACTAGGCACCAAGGTGAGTGTCAGCAAGTTACAGCTGTAGCCTACCCTCCAGCCACATGTTTGATCTGCTGCTTGAATGTGACCAGCAGAATAGTACATGTATTACCAACTGGTCTGTTCTCATTCTGTACTGTTCGAAGTTCTCTCGCATGTGGGAACATTAAGAGCCTAATGTTCCACGGTTTTTATACTTTTGTGTAATGAAAAAGCATTTGTGATATTTTGCCCAGGTATTTTGCCATTGCCATATTTTTCTTGACTCCCACTGAAAGTGTTTAGTGGAAGAGTATATCCTTTGTGTGACCATGAAATTTCATGGTTTAGCATTTGTGATTATTGAAAAAAAAAAAACCCACAAAACACACACACACTAGTTTAGATGACAGTTTCAAATTGAAGGGAACGGGAGGGGAGAATGCCAACTCCCACAGCAAGTATGTGCAATGACTATTAAAATATACTTAATGCCAGTGCTTTGTGATTATAGAGGTACTGTATAAGCTGTTATTTTCACGAGGGTTTAATTTTCACAAATTTCGCAAATCACGGTTGCATCGCCAATTTAACAACATTCAAAAATGTCTCCATGTGCTTTGTTAATAGAATATTAATGTAAGCGTCGGTGTTGTTTCCTGAAAACAACATCTCGCGAAAAAGTTTATAACCTCGTCATTCGCAAAAATATCTGTACGTGAAAATTAACTGTGTATACAGTAGGTGCATATTTTGGGGGGTGATTGATTTATTTTTTTTTACCATGTATGTGTGTGTGTGTGTGGGTATGTATGTTTCCAAATGGTACCTCAGTGTGATTATGCAAGAAATGTGGCCACACTTTTTTTTCTTTGGAGTATATCACAGGCAGAGGCCCTCAAGTAAACAAGCCAGGGATTTTGTCCCCCACCGTTGTGCAGCCTGTACTTTTTTTAAACATATGAATAGCTGCTAACTATGAGTAAAATTTAGTAATTACTTATGTAGTAGTAATTTCAGCATGCGTGACTACTGTTTTTGGCTGATGAAATTCTGCATATCAGTATATTTCTATATTATGCTGTGTGCTTCTATGCAAAACAACGAACTATTAGAAATTGGATTTAAAGAAGGATTAGTAAATTGTGCACAGACATGTTGGCAGCTATGCACAAGGAGTTTTGTGAAACTTTATCGCAAAAAGTTGTTTTTACATATACCTCCAGAATTCTTGGTTTCTGTGGTAACCCATCAAGTCCGAGAAACCATGTATCTATGGTTAGATGCTGTGTCTGCTAATTAAAATTTAAGTTTTCTTTACTAAAATTTCATAAGTTAGAATAAACACTTTCTCATTTTAGCCCAATTTTAATCATATAGAAAGGTTTATTTCAGTCACACACTTAGAAGCCTCTAAATTGCTCGACGTTCATGAAATTTTTGAGGTGGCTACACAATTGAAACATGTTGATTAATGTTTCCTTGTCAAATTGACAATATTTGTGGACTCCGTACAGATTTTATGAATTTCACCAGTTTCATCTAATCTTTTTCCAAATATAGTATAGGCAATAAAATTCAAAATTTCAACAGACCAGCTCTGTAATGTATTCAGACTTTATGCATGCTTTGTTCTCAAAAGTTGCCCTTAACCACAAAGCTTGCCAGAGGCTAGCCCTACCTAGCAACAACCAAGTGAATTCTGCCCCATTGAGCATAATTTGTGGGAGCAGCTAAATTAAAAAAAGAAACATCCATAAATTGTAATACATTACAGAAATGGTCTATTTGATGAGGACAAGAGGATAAATCCTGGAGCAAAATTGCTTGAAGGTCTTAATGGGGTGAAGGTGTGCTTGCCCTGCAGAGATTTGTACTAGAGCGATGAGAGTCAACGAACCAATTTGTTCCTGCACAAAGAATTGTGTGTGTGTGTGTGTGTGTGTGTGTGTGTGTGTATGTGTGTGTAGAGCATGGGTTCACCATTATTACGATATGCCAGAAACTGGTTAATATCCATGCGTTGCTTTTGTTGCTGTGGTGCAGATGCAATATGAACCACCATCTTAAAGGGGATGGCTTGTAACTAATCAGTAGGAATCAGTGGGACTGCTGGGGGATGATTGCTCCAATCCTTGTGGGATTCATTTAAGAGTACATTATATATCTATAGTGTGAAAATTATTTGCTTCAGAATGGTCTCATATTCAAGTAATGTGCATTTCAGTGTTTCCAGGTTAGCATGCCTGTACAGTTTCGGGGCGATCGTTAACGGCCCGTTGAACTGCACATTACTTGAATATGAAACCATTCTGAAGCAAATAATTTTCACACAACAATAGATATATAATGTACTCTTAAATGAATCCCTCAAGGATTAGAACAATCATCCCCCAGCATTCCCACTGATCAGTTACTAGCCATCCCCTAAAGGATAAGTTTATAGGTGTTTTTTTGTATGAAAATGTTATCGGTGGTATTATTTGGCGTTTTGCACTAGTAAAGCAATTTTTCTTGTAGTCCTTTGTAGTTCCAAGTATGGTACTACAGTAGATATCTCTATATATGGTTTGCTCAAAAGTCAGTACTAGATTCTAGAAAGTTGCTGGGTCAGAGTTTGGCCATTCATTTTGGGCTGATATCTGTGCCATCAGCAGTAGGTATGAGTAGCTTTTTGTTTGCAGTGATGACTGTCTGGGGCATGAAGGTGTCGCTGGCGGATCCAGGAATTCTGTAAAGGGGAGGCGCCCTTGTAAAACTGAAGGGGGGCACACGCATTCCCCCCCCCCCCATTTTTTCTTTTTATCCCTTGTTTTAACCAGAAATAGAGAGGGGTTGCACGCCCGGTGCGCCCCCTTCTGGTCCACCACTGGGTGTGATACCTGTCTTTTTTTGACAGCGTTAAAATCATTCTTCCTGACTTGTGTCAAGAGAATGTAGTTCATGAACTCTTGAATTCATGAATTTCCTTTCAAGTTCTTCATTATTTGCAAAATTCAGCAAAATGCATTAAAAATTCCACACTGCAAAAATATCTACTTTTACACTACAGGATGTATCTACATAAAACCATTGGTTTTGCTTTCTATTACATTGTTTTTCAAAGTGTGATTTTTAGAATTTTGTTTTAAATGTTAGTCCAGCTTGTTTTGGTACAACCCTTCCATAAGTGTTTTCATGAACCAAACTTAGTGAAACAGATTTTAATGTTACCTTAATAGGTATCAGCTGTGTGTGTGTCTCTCTCCCTTTCTTTCTTTTCTCTTGCACTGCCATATTTGTTGTGCTCAATCTCCTATGCAGTCATATCTGAACTTCCTTCGAGGGGCTGTTGGTACTACTAGTATTTGCCATTAAGTTGTCTTGAGTTATTGTAGGTGTGATAAGAGTTTTCTGTTAAGTGAAGTTCTTGATTGAGCTTCAAAAGTCAGTACTGTCTCCTTCTCTGACCAATTTCTGGGAGTCTTTACACAGTCGAAACCTGATCTGGGTTGTAATTATGCATTTGTGTGAAACACGTTTGTCATGAATTTGAACACTTTTGTCAGTCATCCAGTTTGAGATGAGAGGTAGTGCTGTTTGAACAAGTGCAACAGACTATCGGACAACTCATTGGGAACTGTGCCAAGAGCTTTTCACAAATTTGCAATGCAATATGTCCATTTACATTTTTTTTTCTATGTGATGATTGACTGCAAGGCTATAAGGATGCATAATAACCTCTCAATGCATTATATGTCTTGATATCCAGACATCCAAAATTGATCTTATTTTAAACTTTAGTATTAGTATTTGTTTGTGCAATTTCAGTGTTTGTATGGCTTGTGTTTTGTTCCACTAAAGCAACCTCCCTGTCTAGAGCAAACCGTGCTGATCTTTACAGGCAGGTGATTAGCCCTGATCTCTATAAGAGAAAAGAATTAGTGTGATGTGAGTGAGTGAAGACAAAAATTGATTTTGTTTTTTGTTTCAATGTTTGGGATACAAGTATTGCAGTTTTCAGTGAGTTATTCCCCATTACCAAGATATAAAAGGTACTCATTTCAATGATTAATGGAAGACAAGCCTCAGTCATAATAAATACCCATTAGTCTCTTCAAAAAAATCTTGCTGTGGTCAATTCTGTCACACAGTGACAAAATTTTCTTCGGCAGGTTCATAGCCTGTGTGCCGATTGCTTGTATAGAGAGGTCACCTGTGTGAAAAGTGCAATGTTTTGTCTGAAATTCAGAGTTTGAGAGAAAATGAGCTGAGGAAACTTCCTCTGATTTTCATTCTTGCAGATATGGATGGTATGTACTCACTGCTTCTTATTGGTGAGAGTATCTGTCACATTGGTAAAGTCATTGTCAAATAATGTAAACTTGTAGAAGGTGAAGCTTAACCCTTGATGTACCCACCGAGCACCTTGCAAGGTTCAATTGTTTTTTCCTTCAAATTTTGATCTAATTTTATGCATGTGTACATTGTATCCACAGGGACTATTAACCTGTTGAGGACAGTCTGATTTTGCTACAACATGCATTTCCCATAGACACCTGCCCAAGTATAGTCGGGACTCGTCCTCAACGGGTTGAGGAATGGAACAGAAGTGTTCTTGTCCGAGGTACATTTGAAAGAGTAACTACCTTTGAGCATGTTATATGGGACAGTCAAATACCGTCCAGTTAGGGATTGACTGATCATCATTTGGTAGATGAATATTTTGCAGTTCGCCCAAGGGTTGAACATTTTGTCATGTTCTCCCAGTGGATTTTTTTTTTTTTTTTTTTTTTTTTTTTTGTAACAGTGTGCTCCCATTATAACGATCACAGTTATAACAAAATTCTGGTTACAACGAAGTAAAAATTCAGACCGCAACATTATCAGCTCTGTGAATTTCATTGTTTATTTATTTGGTTATATAAAATTTCAATGTAATGAAAGAAAACTGCTGTTCCCAAGGACTTCATTATAACAGAAGCCCACTGAATAAGCAAGGTGCAAAGGAAACCAACTATACAAAAATCAAATTTAAATGTGAACAGAAGCTCATAAGAGTTTTTGTGGCAAGTTGAAAGCACACATAAATGTACTCTCAGAGTTACTTTGACTAGTCTGCATAATACATGGGAATAGATGATGATGTTAGTCAGAAATATATTCAAAGTCTAACCTTTGGGTTTGACATGCTACAAACTTGTTCAAATGACAATATTTATTGAATAAGTTGTTTTTGTACATGTTTTATGTGGTACAATTGTAATTCTTTGTCACAAGCTTTGAAGGGAAGCCAAAGTAACAGAGAATTATACATTCCCAAGAATGAAATATGTAACAGTTGTTTATGTTAACTGCTGCTTTGGCAGTGGAGTCACCCAGTGGCCATACATGTAGTTGCAAAATAAATGTACAGTCACATATTTGTAAAGTTTTTTTTACACCTATGGTATGTCCAATTCCTGACCAATTACATTGTATTAGTCTGGAAGGGATAAAAAAAAATTGTACTACATGTATTAAAATGTGTAATTTGCATGTATTATATGTCAGCAGACTGGCATCCATCAAACCAAAGTCCATACATGAGTGTCTTTCTTGTGTTATCATTGTTGTTGTTTTTTTCCTTGAATTCTGACAAAATGAACTGTTAAAAAAGAAGAAGTCTGGTCTGTGTCAAACACATTTATGTTGACAAGTTTATTAAGATCATGTGGCTGTCCAGAATAAAACATTGCTACAAAACAAGAGACCTAAATATAATTAAGTGTGAAATGTACTTGTCCTCACTTCTCTGGAAACTTTTGTGTCATTCGAGCACATGTACAAGGCTTCAAAGAATTTTAACACATATGTTGAAAGAAAAATATGGTACTTTATACAAGTGAGCTTAATACAAGGATGAAAGATGAAGGAGCAGTCATGAAAACACTAATATGGTTCAATGGGTACAATATCTTATAAAACATATAATACATCATAATACATGTACAGCTGTACATATTATACAAAAGCAAACTTGTGTTCCTGGACAGGGATTTTTGCTCAAATCTTTTTTTTTTTTTTTGGCATGTGTTGTCTTTTTTCAATTATTTGAATTTTAAAGTAAAAGTAAAAAGATAAAGAGTTTACTTTCTTATGTGTATTCTCATAAGTGGAAGGTTTTTGAAACGATACAGGCAGCAATTAGATGTTTTTTTCTTCAAAATCAGAAAGATGTAATCAAATAAAAAAATCGTTCAAATAATTCCCCCAGCACCCTTAAATCTGAAACATAAAAGTGTATTTTTTCCATTCTAATATGTACATATTTGTATGTTTTTAACCCTGAAAAGTCTTCAGAAATGACTAGACATCCCCTGCCTTGCAAAGTACACCTGAAATTATAAGCTGTATGCCTGAATTTGCGTGAAATTATTACAAGTTGTATGCATGAGTTTTACACATGCCAGATTCTTTTTTAAACACTTCCTGTGTCATTGAAATTTGGCAATTCATATACAGTATCATTTACAACACTAATTCTTGAATGTAGAAAAGCATGACGATCAACACTGGCTCCAGATATATGTGGCTTTTCATGCCAAGTTCATGTTTTCATGTTTTGTTTAGCTAAAAAATGAATAAAAAAGGAAAACATGGTGGAGTGCACACATGTGCCTTAAAAAAAAACCCACACATTTTACCTGTAACACATAAACTTTCATGATGCACAAAGTCACGTTTACAAAGTTTCATGACATTAAAGCTCATGATTCTAGAAAACCATATCAAAGACAGACTGTTATGTACACAACGATCTTCAAAAAAGGAGGAAAATATATATTGAAGGAAAGGATTCAATACCTGAATTTCTTGAATGCCAAAATTTTAGTCCAGTTTACACAGAAACTGTATATACTGTATGCATAGTACTGGCTTGTAGCATTTGCCATCATCTTCAGCATATTTTTGTTTTGTTTTGTTTAAAAGTTTTGTGAACTTATGGTTTATTCACCACAGTCCATGTAACATGTGGGTTTCGAAAAAAATTGGCTGTCAAATAATTCAGAAAAATACTGTAAAACATGATATATTCGCGGCATGAAATTTTCACGAATTGGAGCTGATGGCCTTTTTCACGGCATGAAATCTTTGCAAATTGCCACTGGCATTCAATGCATATAGTGTAGAGAAGAACATTTGTGTGCATTTTAATTTCGCGAATCTTGGCTCTCGCGAAATTAAAGTGCACGCGAACATTTCTCGTTTTACAGTAAGTTGACAGCTAATATATAAATTTTAAAAAAAAGAAGAAATGACCAGCACACTGGAAAGGTATTCCTTGATCTCAAAATAAATGTTTTATGCTACAGACATTGCTGTTGTAAAAAGCTTTTACAAATCAAAAATTATAAAAATAAGGTATAAAAGAAGTTCAAAAGTCATACAAATATTTCAGTGCTCTGATAAAGCAGTCAACCTTGATACTGAAAATCTGCTACCACTGCTAAAAGATCTGTCAGAAAAACAAGAATTTGGTTAAACCTAGCAGACAGAGAAATTAATGGATATCCTGGAATAAATACTGTTCCATTGATTTACTACCAAAGCATTCCTAAATACAATGTACCATGCTTCTCACATAAATAAAGCTTTTATAGAAATACTGACAAATCGAAACAAAAATTAAAAGGGAATTTGCAGGAGTGAACATTACATCATAACTGTTTCTGAGGCAAGATTCTTCAAGACATGTAAGCATACATGTACAACTGTAAGTCCTGTTGGACTGTAGAAACTCCAATAAAAAACACTTTTAGCCTGCTGAGGACAGACTGATTTTGCTACAATATGCATTTCCCATAGACACCTGCTCAAGTATACGCCACTTGTCCTCAAGAGGTTAAGAGTAACAAGATGAAATTTACCCCAGACTCTTGTACAGTACATCTTATGTAGGATACATTGTAGTTGAGACTTTGGCACTTTTAAAATCTAAATGTGATGATCCAAATCCATTTCCATTCATGGTGGTTTACAAATGCTTTACAGGATCATGTATGATCCTCAAAATAAGACTTTGAGTGTGTTTTGGTAACCCTATTTTCTGTGACCCTATCTTTCGAGAGATTATTTGAAACCTTAAAAAAAAGAAAAAAGATAAGCACAAAATGCTATATTACGTTTTACACAAAAGTTCAGTCAAATTTCTTTTTGAACATGAAAAAATAAAAAGTTGAAATGAGAAATCTTCTACCCTCTTTATTCACTCCGTACAAGATATCAAAGTCCTATAGACTTTTCACATGGTCTACCAGGTTTTTAAATGTGACCACTCAGCTGAAAACCCACAAAAAGTGGCAGATAAGGATTCTTGTAATGGACTTTAACCCGTTGAGGACGGGCTGATTTTGCTACAACAAGCATTTCCCATAGACACTTGCCTAAGTATACTCGGGACTCGTCCTCAACAGGTTAATATGCCATTTGGGTTGACAGACTCAAATTTTGTCTACCTGGAAGAGTAAATTTTTCTTTACCTACTGTTAGTATTTGGTGGCTTAAAACAAAACTGAAATCAAGATAATAGCAGTTTTTCTGGACCATATTATAATCATTTTATTTATTAATTTTTTTTTTTTTTTGGGGGGGGGGGGACAGAAGCAGCTTTCACTGGGAAATAGAACATAAATTATTTAATTGATACTTTTGCACAGCATGCTCAAGTGAATCCTTAAATCCTCTTTTCTCCCATTTCTGTGAAGCTGCACCTCCTGTTCTCTCTTATTTCAATCACTATTTGAGTGGGTTAGGATGGTTCAATTTTAACAAGTTATACATCATTTTAAACCTTAGAGCCTACTTTTCTGAACTTTGCAGAGAAGTGGAAATTCATGTTGGCCTACTTTTTATGAGTTTTGAGTGGGTAGGTCACAAATGGTACAGGTTTACTGTCTGGAAAAAAAATATGTATATGCAGTAACAGATAATTTTAAAAAAAGAAAAGAAAAGAGAACCATGTTAAAAAAAAAGAAAAACAAACCAGATCATTATTTCCTGTTTCTGTATCAATGTTTAAGACACAAATTTTGAGGGACTTCTTGCACAACTTATAGTCTTCATTTCAAAAGGGTCAGAATGAGTAAGGAATATCTCATTCTGAATATACAGTGTATAAAAAAAAGATAAAACATTAGAAATGCAGCTTACTCCAAAATGTCCAGGCAGAATTTGGTAAAAGATTAAAATGACTGATTAAATATCAGTACATCACAAGGTAGAGCATCGACTTGGAGACAACAAATCAACCCCATGACCATTAAAAAAAAAACCAAAAAAAAAACAACACATAATTTTGTCACTGAATTGTACTTGATTAGAAGAAGTGAGGCTTTGTAGTAATGCATACGCTAAAGACTTTGATAGAAGTCATGTGGGAAAGAATCTATTTGAAGAAACTTATGAAAAAATCCAGTGTAATTCAGGTAGTGATTAAATTTGTCAAAATCACATAAAATGCAAATTAGAAAAGGCATTGATATCAGGGCCTTTCAACTGAGTATGTACATTAAGAAAATGATTAATCATATTTACCAGAAATTCAGCAATTGTTACCTCTTTCTAATTTACAAAGTCAAAAGTGCTAGATTTTAATAACTCTAGAACACCTTTCATGTGATTGATGCATTTTTTTACTTCTAAAATTTGTTTGTAACAAGGAGACTTGTGAGGTCATTAGATATCATTACCTCAACTAATTTGCATATGTGACTGATATCTTTGTTGTGACAAAACGTGCTAAAGTTTTTACATTCCATGACTTCCAGTTTTTAAATTCACCGATCTTTCAGCATTCTATTAGTTTGACTGTAATATGCCATTTATCAAGGGCGAACTGGAACATGGTGTGAATTTTCACTTCTATACCAGAGACATTTCATGTGCACCAAAAATGCACTTCAGTCTTTTATCAAAGTCATGGTTGCATGCTTACAAAGCAGCTCACTCTTCTTATACTCAGATGACTAACAGATAAGATCACATTTTGCGTGTTTTAATGTGAAAAGTTACAGTGGATTTAGTTTTGTCTCAGCTCTTTCACCAAGAACTGTGTTCAATGAATACCTCTTTTGAAGCTTTGGGTGTTCTGCCATTCCTATTCCGCAAACAATATCTCCATTGGAATACTAGATGGGATTATCATTTCTTAAGCACACACCACAGTGTTAACATGGAACAAAACACATGCAATGGCTATGCATCGACCATGAGCTCGTCGTCTCGCAGAAAGCACTCATCGAGGTCAAATTCATCGAAGATGGTGGCGGGACGCACCTCCTGCTTTGGCGGTGGGGGCGGCAGGATTAGCGGGGCAGTGTTGCAGCCAGTCAAGCTCAGGCTGTTGTTGTTATTGGAGCCGGCAAACGTTGTGTAGAGGGGCGTATTGTTGAGGTGGTTGTTGTGAATCACAGACTGCTGGGTGACTATAACCCTCTTTAGGGCAGCCATGAGGTCGTTGGTGTCCAGCGGGGGTGAGGCAGGGCAGTTGTTGGGTTCGGCGGGCGTGGAGGACGGAGTTGGTATTTTGATGCCGAGAGCAGGCTGGTCTGGGAAACCTGTCAGCGTGTCATCACCGTCATCGTCATCCCCGAGGCAAAGGTAATCGCTAGTCGCTGTGCTGGAGCGCGTCGTCATGGCTTCGAGTTCGGTGACAGGCGTGGACCGGTGGCTGCTCTCGTCGCTTGCGAGGTAACAGTCGCTGATACTGGAGGTGATGGAGGTATTCATGAGTTCGTTCTCTATCTTAACCTCAGATTCCATGGACCCTTGGGATGAGCTGTCGTCGAACACCAAGGATTTCCTGCAGCGAAAACATTTCATCAAAAGTTTCCTGAGTATACCAATAATAATGCATTTACCATCCATTGGCCTTACACAACAACAAAAAGAAAGGTATAATAGGAAATTCAGGTGTAGTTGTAATACAGTGTAAATGGAGCACCCTGAAACAAAACAAATAAAATGTATAGGAATCCTTGAGAGCACAAATCTTGGGCAAAACCTTGCATGGCAAATGTTTCAGTGACAATATGCAGCAAAGTGTCATGTATTGGTGCATTTCTAGTTATTTGTTACAATTTGCATTAAAAAATGTAATCATTTTCTGTTGCATATCATGGAAAACATTATATGGAAATGATATTGCCTTTTTAGAATTAGTATTTATGTAGACCATTTAAAATTATAAATCATTACTCCTGTTAGGCCCATATTTTGTGCGTCTTGATGAGTATGGTTTAGGTCTTATAATGCACTAGAAATTCTAGTGTTCTATGGGGACAGCCTCTTCCAGAAAAATGTCTTACTTCAATAGGTGTCACCCACAAAAAAAGGTTCCCACATTATATTTCTTATCATATCATAGATACTTCTCCACAAACATTCATTCTCAAATGTGATAAAAAACATTGTTCCAATGTCATTTTCTGTTACATAATGTTAAAAAGAAATACGTACGTTGCCTCCTTGCTGTTAACCTGAAGGAGTTCTGGGGGGTCGTACTCGTGCAGCTTGATGCGCCACAAACGGATCTGCTGGTCCCACGACCGGCGGCTGGCTATCTGGAACTTGTTTGGTGTGAATGGGTGCTTTCCCTTCACTCTTTGCTTCCTGCACGATTGAAAAAGAGTATGGGCATATAAATGACAAAATAATAAAATATGGTATACATAAAGTACGTGCATATGAATGCTGAGCCCAAGTGGCAGAATAACGTCAACACTATGGCAGAGACATAGGTTAAATATGGTCACATTAACCGGGACTTAACCTATAAGCCCCCATAACTGCATTTCCTGTTGTTTGATGGTGTTTTTTTTTTTTAACAATTGTTTCTATTATTGTTCGGGTTTTCGAAGATGGACTAAAAAGTATTCTTACATTTGGGACCTTTTTTATATACATAAAATTGTTACTGTTTGTTTCAGTTGAACAATTTGTAAAAGCCTCTTTATTGTACAATTCATAACTGATCTTTGAATTGGCAACACATTCAAAAGATTACAGGTTGTATTCATTTTGAAATCGGTGAATTTTTGTTAATTTCTCCATAAGTCTGTGCAGATTTCATTAATTTAACCAACTACATTCAGTCTTTTTCTGGTACAAAATACATGTGAATCGAACTAGTGTTAATTTGCTAATTTTATAACAAGATGATAATTTTTCTACAAAATTCCCCAAGGAAACTGTGAATTGGTAAATTTTTTTAAATTTCTCCATAAGTCTGTGCAGATTTGATTAATTTAACCAACTACATTCAGTCTTTTTCTGGTACAAAATACATGTGAATCGAACTAGTGCTAATTTGCTAATTTTATAACAAGATGATAATTTTTCTACAAAATTCCCCAAGGAAACTGTGATTTGCTGGGGAGGGAAAAAAATTGTATACAACATGGTGTGAATTGAATAAATTTGTAAGTGTGCGCATGCTAATTTTTTTTTCTTTTTTTTTTTTTTGCCAATTGCATATCTGTCAATCGTTTCAGGAAGAGGAGTTTCATTACAGTTTTACAAATGACAGTTTCCATTTTGATTTCAGAAGTTTAACTACACATTTCAAGCACCAACAGCACAGCAGGAGAAGAGAAAAATGGACCTGACTTAACAAATGAGGGAGTGCTTACCTCTTGACTGTGGCGATGTAATTGTCATAGGCAACGGTGTTCTTGCCATAATCAATCTGCTTCTGTCTGCGCATCAGAACAGTTGTGTCCTTTTCATATTCAGTGGGTTTCTTCTTGGCCACTTCCCTGTGTGAAAGATAAAGAACATTTGAATGAATGAAAAGTTAACTGAATTACTAAACAGCCATCAAATGATGAAGTGGACTTTAAGGTGGTGACTTGGCTCAGTCGGTAGCGTGTGTGCCTCTATATTCAAAGGACCCGGGTTCGATTCCCAAGTGTAACTGAGCAATGTTGTGCATAATCATGCCGTCCACTCTAGTAAATGGTACAGCACTCTGTCCCTCATGTGTGAGAGAGTCTCACAACTACTGCACATAAGATTCCGCTTCATTCATTCCTTGCAAAGAGCAGGGTGCATAGTCCGCTGAAGTGGTCCTGCCTCACATCCAACTGGACCCCACTGAAGACCAGCTAGTGCAGCTGAATAAGGGCTATCCAGCCATCTCCTTAGATAGAATATGCAACAAACAAACATTGTGATACACATGACTGTCTTAATGTTTTTTTCATTTAATCTTCTGTAAAGTTAATTTGAACATAATGTCGTGTATCTCTTTTATCAAATTCAATGGCAGCTTTAAAAAAAAAGAAAAAAAACTCACTTGTTCTCCTGGTCATCGTTGCTGCAAGAGCTGGACTCGGACAAGAGTTCCAGGCGCCTCCTGTGTCGCTGCAGGTCTTGGGAGGCCCGGAACTCACTTGCCTCGTACTCCTCCACCTGGCTGGCCCAGTCCCCACTGGACTGGGACAGCTTTCTGTACTTGGATGGGATCCGCGACGGGGTGTGTGGGCTACCAACATAAAATTCAAATTAAAATGACAATGACATTAATGATGATGACGATGATTCCGCCAAAGTTTTATCTTTCAAAGTGGCAAACCCTCACAAAATTTCAACAAACTTGCAAATGGAAGACCACATGAACATTTACAAAAAAAAAAAAAAAAAAAACTACACAATTTTAATCAACAAAATATATTTCAGACATTTCAGATGTGATTTATAACTCCTGATAATTTAGCTGTCCATAACACACCAAAATGATAGAAGATCAAACATTTGGGAATACAGCTTAACTGAGCTTCTGAGAAAAGGGACTTGGAAGTGAGGGTCTATTCAAACTCTGGGGATCACTCTTTATTGTGAGTGAAACAAAAGGGGGATTTAAAACTCAGTGCCAACAACTAAGGTCAAAAAGGAGGGATTATCCCTAAGATGGAGGTCAAACACTGTCCTTCAAAGGCATTTTATTCATAACCATGTCAGAGTCTCAAAGCTTCTGATAATGGTTTTCTTGTACACTTTCACATATAAGGTACCTGATGGGAGGAAAATGGAGGGCAACTCCGGATAGGAAAAAGGAGACTACACAAACTGTCTAAAGATACAGATTTGTGCTCCCAAAGTTTGAAGATAGCAAAACAATGTACATCTGTCAAAAAGCATCAGCAAATCAGCCTTGTTACTCCAAGAATGTATAGTTTCATGCTTTGAGGAACATGAAACCATGACTTTTGCAAGCTTTCTGATGTTTGGGTCCTATTCGACACATCAGAAACTAGAGTGTTGAGGTAAGTTTTATTAATAAAATCAATTACATTATTGTTTTGGTTTTTTTTAGAGTAACTTCTATCTTTACAAAAAGGATAGATTCTGTCATATGATTCACTCTAATCTTTCAGATAAGTGATCTACTTTACAACAATAGATATCTTTAAATCTCAATCCCTTCTTTCACAATAACAAAAAGGGGAGGGGGTAAAAAAGGAAGAAATAAAGCAAGTTTGGTGTGAGGTATCATACCTTTGATCATCAGAGCTAAGGGGAGGGTACTCCATCTCATCAAGTGTTAGCACAAAGGGTTTCCTGGCTCCTTCATCATCGCTACCCTTTCGTCTATCGCTCGACCAACGATGGGACTTCCTGAAGGAGAATAATAGAAGGAATGAAAACTTGGGGCAAGGCTAGTTGGTTCTGACACACAACTAATATTACGCAGATGAAGGCGCAAATATTCATATGTAAATGACGCGCCTCAAACACAACAACATTTGATACACTTTTGACTACCTACACTAGTACAACAAATAGAACATTTTACATATGTCTTGGGAGCCATTTCAGGAAAACAGTGTACTGTAACAATGTTAGATGTCGATGTCCTTTTTAGGAATTATGCTTGTAATTATTAGATGCATTTTATTTATGCTTTAATACTGTACACAGAACCCTTTGATATTTTTTGGAATAAATTGTATAAATTGCAAATAAAATGCATAACTATACCTCATTTGGTAAGCGTATTCAGTATCACACATTTGTGGGTTTTTCTGTGTCTTTTCTTTTTTAATTTTTATGCTGACCTGTTGCATTTGTCAGTCCTGCTGCTAGATCGGTGCCAGCTTGTCTGGTTTGTTTCTCCTCTCTCCCTATCATCGTGGCGAGATCGCTTGTCTCTCCGCCCTCGGCCTCCGCGATCGTTCCTTTCAGAGTCACTCCTGAAATCGAGGCGGTCCTCCCGCCTCTGCTGCTCAGGTCTGTTATTTTCCTTTGACCTAAAAATGGATACGATTCCACGAAATAAATTATGCCGTACACAAAACAAAATGGCAATGTAGAGGACATGTATGCCAACAAAGCATCATATTCTGGCCAAGGCATAGAGGATCAATCTTGCTGCCGAATTCTTTGGGACTTTACACTCACTCCCTTCTCTTGTCGTTGTCATGGTTGTACAATGTCTGAATGTAGGCCCTAACAATTAGGTTTCTAATGCATATTACACTGGAATTTTTTGTAGCTGTCCTATAAACTTTTAGAGACACTCACTGACACATGGCATAATGGCACTACCTAACAAGGTTAGCCCAAACAGACGCTGTGAAGCTGTCGCAACATCTGTAGTGTAACATTGTTACAGCGACAGGGCTGTGCGTGCATGTGTATAGTTAACTGGTTAATCACTGCCTTGCCTGTGCCGCGGCCGGTGGTACCTTTTTTTTAGGTGATCCGAGTATCCTCTCGGATCACCTATTGTATCTGTACGGATTCTTTCTTCTTCTTCTTTATTTCTTTCTCCTCAAATCTTGTGCAGAGGTTAACTCAAAAAGTCCCCAACCTATCACTTTTAAACTTATACCATATATTTATCATGTCCTAAGGACGACAGATCTAGTGTATCAATATGATCAGTTAACCGTGACGTCATTATGACGTCATTATCTGAAATCACGTTTACATCAATATCTCATTAATGGAACGGAATTTTTGAATGAAAGTAATTTTTCATATAGTTCAAGTCAAGGTCTATTGATATATTTCATAAAATTTAGTCACGTTCATAGTAAACGAGCGCGTACGCGCGCGTTGAAATTTTAGCATGCTCCAATCGAGCTCAAAATTGTTTTGCACACGTTTCAGGTCATTTGGAGTATTTCAGAAAAAATCGACGGACGCGTACGCGCGCGCGCATATACGCACGCACAGCTCATATGCAATAGAAATTTCCCGTTTTTTCACACGTATCGGATGTCTGAAATGTCAAGGAATGTTTCTACCAAGTTTCAAGTCAATCCGACTCAATATGACGTCATACGGGCCCGTCAAAGTTGAAATTCCGCGCGCGCGTCAATGGCGATATACAGTGCAACAATGCCAAAAAACCGCCAAATTTAAATCCGATTTTACTCGTCAGGATGGACGGTGACCCCCCATTTTCTTTACATATTTTGAAAGCTGATGAGTTGTACATATCATTTCATGGGTTGGCGATACTGAAAAAATGATTAAAAGATATCAAATTTCTTAAAAAAGTAAAAAAAAGTAAATGTTCAAAATGACGTCATCAAAATTCAAGTTCACTCGAGCGTATCTCACTCATCCTTTGCCGATTTTCCCCTAACTTTCAGTATGTTGTAGCTTATTTAATATTTTTTCATATTATAATTACAAAGTTTTGATTGGATGACGTCATCACCTCGTAAAAATGGTTTGAAAGTATCCTTGTAAAATTTGACCAGTTTACGTGTTATCTCTATGGGAGAGCAGTTTTTCTGGAAGTGAAAATTGATATGACTATCTTTTTCGAGCACTAGCTCACTTATGCTTCGGTGAATTTTTCCCAGATTTTAATATGTTGTAGCTGAGACTTTGGGCTATCGTAAGTGTGCCCTTCGTTTTTTCATACGATGTCGGAATCACGTCAAAAAACTTACTTGAAATTAAAGTTTATCTTCGATGTATTGAAATATTTCTTTCTTTTTGCAACGTTATGTGCAATAACTCAAGAAAAACATACCCTATCACCACCATATTTTGCACATGTTTAGTTCATGTCACGAACATAATTTCATAAAATAACAACGACTTGATCAGACGCCATCTTGGGTATGTAAATTAGGGTCAAAGGTCATAGATGTTTCATCCTGTATCTTGGTGAATACATGTCCTATCTTTCCCATATTTTGCACACGTAAAGACCATGTTACAGGGATCATTTCATAAAATAACCATTTTTTGCTCAGATGCCATCTTGTCTGTGCAAAGTGGGGTCAAAGGTCATATGTACTTCTTTTTTCTATTTTCGCTATGACGTGTTATCTCTATGGGAGGGAATTTTTTAGATGTGAAAATTGACATGACTCTCTTTATCGAGCACTATCTTACTTATGCTTCGGTGAATTTCTCTCAGATTTTAGTATGTTGTAGCTGAGACTTTGCACTATAGTATCAGGACTCGAATCATTGATTAAAAAAGAAATCGGATCACCTTAATTTGTCAGTGATGACAAATTACAATCTCTAGTTTTTTTTTTTTTTTTTGTCATGGTATTCAATTTCTAACGTTAACTGGGGGGGGGGGGGGGGGGGCTCCAGCATCATGCCCATTATGAAAATGCTTTTGTTCTTCTTTGGAAGAGTCTATCCCAACTCAGCACCACTACTGCCGCACTGGAGACTGCAGCTCGTATTGTATTGTAAAATAATATTGATATTGTTATTGATCGATTGGTTATGAAGAGCTACATAATAGGTGCAGAGCTTCTCGATCGTAGAAATTGCATGATTCACTAACCTTCTCCTTCCTGAGAAGGAACGGCGCGTTTTTCCATTGTATCTGCCCGCTTCGTGTCCATAACATGAATCAGCACGGCGGGTGGAATAGAGGTCGGACGCTGACCGAGACTCGCTAACGTTAGAAGATTTTTGAGAACCGTCAAATCGTCGACTGGAATGATGGTCATGATGGCGCGTTGACGACGCTGAAATATTGTCGGAATTCACACATTCTTTTGCTTCGAAATGCGACATCACTGCTTGTCGAAGAATTCTACTCCACCTTCCTTGGAGAGAGGAAGAAAGCTGCAAATTTACAAGGGCCAAACTTGTCACAGAAAGCGTTTTCGATTTCCCGCGATCACTACACACGTAGAGTTCGATGTGAAATTATGGGACCGCGACCGGCCGTACGTGCATGTACGTACGTGCACAATACTTCGCTAGCAGTATAGCTCGCGCGACTGACAGACGAAACGAATTTCCCGCGTTTGACGCGCGGTTTAATTGTGTGCAGGCACTGACTGCTCTGTGTACAATAGCCCATGATGAATATTCATGACAGACCAGGGCCAACTATGGTATCCTCAAAATGTCAATCTTGTGAGGGATCTCCCTCCAAGGATGGAGATACTACACGTAGCTATTGCGAGTGCATTGTACTGGAGCCGCGGAACTTGTTGAAGTACAGTGTAGTAGCATGGATGTAGCTCCATGGCAGTAGCAAGGGTACTAGTATGTGTGGGGTGTGTGTGTGTGTGGGGGGGGGGGGGGGAGCGGTTAGTCTCATTCCCCCCCACTTTGTTGGAAGAATGATCTCTGGGCGGAACCCTCGAAAAGACGTGGGTTTTAATTGAACAATATGTTTCGTATTTCCTGTGTGTGTTTTATGTTGGTTTTTGTTGTTTGTTAGTTTTCTGGGGGTTTTTTTTATGTTTTTTGTTTTTTTGTAAGGGCCACATATAAGTTTAAATGTGTATCGGCATATGGGGATGACTGCAGCCCCCAGCTCCTTCTCTGTCATGACCCAGGTTAATAGCTTCCAAAGAGTTGTCGTAAATGGAAAAACATCACATCATGGAGGCCGGTACTCAGCGGAGTACCCCATGGGGAGTGTATTGGGTCCACACCTATTTATTGTTTTCATCAACAACATCACTGAATGCGTCAAGGCTACCATCAGATTGTTTGCTGACGATTGCATCATTTACAAACCCATCATGTCCTCAGAGGATGAAACTTCCTTCCAGAATGATTTGGATAGTCTTGTAAATTGGTCCGAAACATGGGGCATGAAGTTCAATGTATCAAAATGTAAAGTCCTTAGAATATCTAGAAAGAGGCAACTTGCAGGGAGTGCTGATTACTCAATGCATGGTGAAAAACTTGAAGAAGTCAAGGAAGACAAGTATTTGGGAGTCATCCTGCAAAACAACCTAAAATGGGACAAACAAACCCAGTATGCAGCTGCAAAGGCTACAAAAATGCTGAATTTCACCCAGAGAAACTTCTCACATTGTTCTAAGACAGTTAAAGAAAATCTGTATAAAATCATCATCCGACCTCACCTCGAATATGCTACATCGGCCTGGAACCCGGGAACCCAAATAAATATAGAGAAATTCTTCGGCGAGTTCAACGACGGGCTGCTAGATTTGTTCAAGGTGATTATAGAAAGCTAGTGTCAGTGACATGTTAAAAGATCTCAAGTGGGAAACTTTGGAACAAAGACGCCAGGACCACCGACTCATCACATTTTCACAGGATGTTCACGGGGGAAATAGACATCAATCCGGAAAATTACACAAGACCTAAAGTTAGCAGATCAAGACGCTCGCATATACAAAGCAGTTCCAGATAAACCACTACACGTCCAAGCCACACCAACCACGCCAACAGTCGTTCTTCCCAGAAGTAATCTCCGCCTGGAACAGGCTACCCCAGACTGCCGTTGATTCAACATCATACCAAAATTTCAAAAATGCATTAAGACCGCCGACTGTTTTAATTAAATAAATAGATTAAATTAATAACCACCGCCCAGCTCTCGTCAACCTCCAGTTATATTCCCTAGAGGAAGTGTTCCGGAGGTCTATTTCTACAAGGTAGGTACAAGGTACAAGGTACATTGTAGATCATCTGGAAGGTACGTTTTGCTTTGAGATCGATGGAATTAATTGCGCATCTCGACCTGCAGCCAGGCTTGCGGGTGTGACCATTGATGGAACTCTGCAATGGAGATCAGCACTGGAGTAAGCCTATAGGAAATGGAGCCACAAAACTTATAATCCAGAGAGATTTCTTTATCCCGAACAAGGCAAGTGCAGTATTGTGTCTCGCCATCAAAATCATACCTCAACACATTTGTAAAAATCTAACTTTGATTGTTATAGAGTGGAATCTATAGGCAAGTGTTTAATAGTAGGCCTACAACAAGAGCTTTGTAAAACAAGAATTATTAGCAAAGAAAATGGCCCAAAGAGAACATGGAACAGTAATCTTTCAATAATTGTGAAAATGTCATATGGTTGACAAAAAATGGTGTACATACAATTTGATTGTTAGAAAGAACATGATCGGAAAAAAAAATATTCTGTTAGGTATAAACACAGTCAACCTTAACATTGGACTCTGAAAGTTTGTTGACCCCGGTATGTGACCTTTGACCTTGTGGTGATTTCAACTCCCTAAGAGAAAGTTTTGCCAGGTCGCATACAGTCTTACGGAGCAAAAGTTTATAAGCCATTATCAAAACGCGCCGTAAAAACTTAACATTGGCCCCTAAAAGTTCGTTGACCCCTGTTTGTGACCTTTGACCTTGTGATGTTCTTCAACTCCCCAAGAGACATCTACCACCAAAGTTTGGTTGCAAACAGTCCTACCGAGCAAACGTTATGAGCCATAATCGAAACGCACTGTAAAAAATTAACATTAGCCCCTAAAAGTTTGTTGACCCGTTACTGTGACCTTTGACCTTGTGGTGACCTTCAACTCCTCAAGGGACACCTACCATCCAAGTTTAGTCACAAATGGGCATACCAATCAAAAGTTATGAGCCATAATCGAAACGCGCCGTAAAAACTTGACATTGGCCCCTTAAAGTTCGTTGACCCCTGCCTAAGACCTTTGGCCTTTAGGTGACCTTCCTGTTTGATAACAATAGTGTAACTTTGCATTAACACTCTTCACGCCAAAATTGATTGACAATGAAACACTTAGTACAAAGTAATTTCAGTTTTTGTAGCGTTACGGGCGGACAACGGACGGACAGACGCCGCAGGCGATCCCTTAGTCTCCCCTCACCTCCGGTTATGGGCTCGACAAAATTACTCTTTTGGGGGGGGGGGGGCAGTCACTGTTGACCGTCTTTGTGAGAGACAATGTTGCAGCCCCACTTTTTTGGACAATTTGATGGATTTAGTTTACATATGTATATATGATACATATACATTACATACATATAGGACCTGTATAAAATGCAATCAGTATGAATGACCGTATACGAATGACCATGTTGATAGGCAAATCATTTTATTTTCATACAGCAGCATGTATCATGGACGTATAACAGTATGTATGCATAAATATATATATGTATATATGTATATATATATATATATATATATATATATATATATATGATATATATATATATATATATATATATATGATATATATATATATATATATGATATATATATATATAATATATATATATATATATATATATATATATATATATATATATATATATACATTAGAAGAAAGAGTCTCAAGTACGCCATGGATCCAACGATTACAAAAAATTTTTATTACAAAATTTTCGGTCTGCCTCAGAAAATTTTGTAATAAAAATTTTTTGTAATCGTTGGATCCATGGCGTACTTGAGACTCTTTCTTCTAATAATTACAACATTCGAAGTCCAACACGTGGAAAATTCCAAGATGAATATATATATATATATATATATATATATATATATACATGTATATATATTCCAGTAATGTTTAGATGGCATAAAGTCGTTGCAACTATAAGTTAGAATGCACCGTTCATAGGCCTATAGCATACAAGTATCTTAATAAAGCAGGGACCCATGTATGGCACAGTATAATTCGTATAACACAGAGAAAATCCGTATATACGTAAGATCAAACACTATTATCAGTAGAAGTTATCCATTAGCTGTATGCTTAATGACCGGACGGGGCTGCTCCTGGCACCTCAGCAAATAGGACACAGAGATAGAACTTAATGAGAGACAAAACCCTAATATCCTCACCCCTTATCGCGTAAGGTTTGTTTAGGGTGTGCACCCGATCAAAATCACAACACCTTAAATACTTCTTTTGCAAGCCCTCAGTGCGATGGACCATTGGTTCTAATTACCGTACGAATCGAACACGGTGTAATAAAACTACCAAACCGACATTAATAGCAAGCCTCGTATAACATCTGCTTGTTTCAGAGGAGGAGGACCAGTTTAAAGTCGACACGTGTCGCTTTGTTTGTAAGTACAATTTTCTTGAAAAATTATTGGTCGTGTATAAGGCCTATATGATTTTTTTTTCATCATTCTTATGTGATTGTTTCGAATGATTATAGTGGTGAATGTGTGGAAACCAGAAAGTCCGAGTTCTCGTCGATTTAACGTGTGGAGATTTGAAAAACGCGTCATGTTATAGGGTATATTATGTCACTCCCGTCATCGAGAGTTGTGTCTACTTGTATTACCGCGGTGTATTAAAAGAAAGGTGAAAGAACATCACTGACGAACTAAAGAATATAACACTTGCTATATTATTCCATCAAACCACACTTCATCGGTGGATGAATAAAGCTAAAAATGCACTAGTTCAGTCTCATGCATTTTACATGTATGTGTTATAGCCATCAGTCAGCAGCTCACCTTCATTATCCATTTTCAGTAAAGATAATATTTCTGCCTTATAAGGCCTATAGGCGTACAACCGATATTAACACCAGTACAGTGGCAATACAGGTTGGGGAACAGCATGATGATACATCGAATGGTAAAGATAATGTGATTTGTATATCATAGACATTCATGCAGTTAACATTATCAGTCATGATTATTGTCTCTATCTTTTGGTATCATGTTTAAAAAATCATTGTCTAAATTCACGTAGACCTATGGACTTTAGATAATTACATTAGGCACCTATACTCCATACCTTTGGATGCAATTTCTTTTTATACTGCACGTCACAGGAAGACGTTCTATAATGATTACAATGATAAGTTATCATTGTAATTATTATAGTCTCAGTTTCATAATTTCATAGGAGAATAATATCATAATTTATCATTATTGTATGATTATTACAAATAATGATCGGTATGTTTTCATTCATTCATTCATGTTTTATTTTCATTTCCAAACAATACATGGAAACGTCAAAATGATGGGACATCCTTGTAACATTGAATGTCACACAATCAGTATAGATTGTTTCAATAAGGACTTACGGATTGTTTCATCATCATCAATAATTATTATAACGATTGTGGGGTTTTCTGTCGAGTTATTGTGAAGTGGAGTCATTGCAAAATGTCTTTCATCTTCCATAATAGGTCTTGCACCCCCCCCCCCCCCGCACGTTTCCCTCTCCAATATAGGGGGGAGGGGGTGCAGGTCAAAAAGTTGATTTTTTTTTCTTTTAATTTCATTCATCTATATTGTTTGTTTTCATTATATCATTAATTATAGAACGTGCAATATATCTTTTCTCAGGTACAACTTTTAATAAAGGATTCTGATCACCATGATAGCATTCCGCGTGATACTGGTGCTGTCGGTCACATTCTGTGCAACCACACTGGCAGCCCGCCCTCATCGGGCTCCCTTGTACAGGACCAAGGAGGCTATCAAGAATCAGTACATTGTGGTGCTCAAGGTAAAAAATCCATACGCCACATTATTTGAACTTGAACACTTCTAACTTATGACGATTATGTAACCACATATTGTAATGTTGACTATCAACCCACTACACGCAAAAAAAAAAAAAAAAAAAAAAAAAAATCATTGGTAGGTTCCATGACTACAGAAATGAAAATAAGAATAGATTTTGCCAGGAACACTGTATTGTAAAAGCTCGAGAATCTAAAGTAACAGACATAAACACCATTCTGGGAACATGTTTCACAGAGAATTAAAATTAATGCTTGCACGGTGATAGCTAGCACGAATTTTGATATAGAATGCAATCAGTGAACAATATAATAGGACGTTAGCTTGTACGATGAGAAGTAATTTCATTAAAATGTTTGTTTGAAGAAATAGCGCTGTATGCAAAAGTAATCAATTTTGATAGTATATTTCTACAAAGGAGATTACGTTAAACTGATACAACACAATACGTTCATAGGACGGTGTTTCACGACCAGACGTTCTGCAGACGCTCCGAACCGAGACCCGTGCTAAGGGCATACAGTTCAACAACCCGATCAAGGAGTACAGGAGCGTGTTGAATGGGTTCGCCATTTCCCTGACTCAGGAAGCAGTCTCCTTGGTAGGTCGATTAAACATCATCTTTTACCTTTGGTATTTCCAATGACAAGTCGACAAATATTAAGAGACGTGATTTAAATCATCGTTGGCGATATTTGTAATGCATGCATAATTCCCGTATATCATGAGCCTCGAATCATTGCAACACCAGAAAATGAAAGCCGGCAAGATATTGTAGTTACCAGTACGTTCTAATCCTTAATTGTTTCGATGCTATACGTGCATGGATGAACAATCAGGATCTTCAAGATCTCGATCTTTTGTCATGACACTCACCGCGGATATTGATCTCAATCAACGGCAATGGTCCCAGGGAGATTAACGAACAAAAAACAAGACAAAAACAAAAACAAAAAACGATTGTCTGTTTTGTAACGGAAGTAAATGACAGTCAAATCTAAATTACTGCCTATTATAAATTGTCTAGTCTCGAGATGGCTTCAGGATGAGATTAAAATGCAGTTGCTATCTATCATGATTGTGACTGTCGATATCAGCCAATGTGTATACTCCGTAGTCGGTCTGAGTTAAGAAGCAGTATTAGAAGTGAAAATCATCGCGTTGTGTACAGCGATGGGGCTGTGTAATCCATGAATTTTGACTGAAACACACTTATCGTGCGGGATAGTGAACATCAACGCAAAAGCATCAGGGTTGTCAGGCCTCAGACGTTAATAAGTAAACAAAGCCTTTTTCAAAGACGTAAAAAAAGAAAAAAATAAGAATGTGCCTGATGGGATGCATTTCCAACACGTTGCTTAATTGATTCCCTATAAACACCGAAACGTTGCCGACATGGATTCTGAAAGAGCACACTCTAGATGTCTTAAAATGATGTATAACCCAATATAAATAGACTGTCCTAACCTATCTAAATAATTGCAACATTTTTACTGCTGGGGTGCAAAAATAAACCCCTTTCAATACCTTGAGGAGCAGTTTTGAACTCAGAGGGTTCATTTTTATGGGGTTCAAAATTGAGGACTAGAGAGGGGTTCAAATTTTGAGGGAAAAGGGGTGCTGCTATTGCATCACGCCTAGAGGTGCAATTTTGAACCCTAATTTCTTCGTATGTATAAGCCTTTTGTCAAGGCCCTCTCGCTGTATGGTGAAGAGAGCCCAGCTGAGTGGGGTTGCGCGAGCTGGCGCGCTCGGCTGGGCTCGCATCGCTCGCCCATTACAGCGAGAGGGCCTTGACAAAAGGCTAGGTGTGTATGTGGTTTTGTTGCCTCTCTGATCACACCCCATCACCCACTCCTCTTCAGGTGCGATCCCTCCCTGGAGTGAGTTACGTAGAGGAGGATGGGATGGCCCATGCCTCCGAGATCTGGGGGCTGGACCGGATCAATCAGAGAGATCTACCGCTGGACGACAGTTACACACCTGCAGGTGCGACAGCTTTATTTCCTCCTATTGAGAAATTTCATCAATGTATCAGAATTAATACAAATAATGAAATAACTATTTTTTCTGTTATGCTTCATGCTTTTGTATGATTTACATCATTATGAATTATCAAAATGCGTTAACTTTAAATATAAAAAATGGACATGATATTGGCATGCTGATTCTTTTTTTTTTTTTTTTTTGGCCCACGTCTAACAAACTTCGCTCTTAATTCAGTATAGGCCTACATCACAAAGCTCTTTATTAATAATTTCTTATTGTTTTTACTTTTTGTCACCATTGCAAAAGATGCGCTGTTAATCATTCGTACACGTATATTATTTTGTACTATACATGGAACAATTGAAGACCTAGATGTATTTTTTTAAACTGTTAAACAGTATTGTCACATGTATACTTTGCATTATGACAGTGTAGGCCATATTATGTTTTGTTGGATTGAAATTAACTATAACTGAATCTTGAATCTTTGAATGATTACACGTTCATGCACACACAAACAACAAATATGTCGATAAATCAATAAATAGGTAATGCACGTTTATTCTGCTTGACCATTGAATTCACTAATGACAATTTTTCTGATTATAGATGAGAATTACTAAAAAATCAAAAAAAAAACTCTACTTCACTGTATATCAGCAGTAATGATCTCGCAAATAAGAAAGGGTGACAATGATATATTATATAAGGATAATGTCTGCCCTCATTCATGGATGACAATTATATTTCCTTCAATCCACTTTATGCTACACATGAACATGTACAATTATAGAAGGAAAAATACTTGATATACTTTAAATCACTTTTCTAACGTATAGATAGTGCTAAATCGAAAGTCTGCACACGTGCCTAGTATCACACACCCTCACACACATTAGATTAATACAATATACATGATGGGCACACAATAACGCAACATCGCTGATCTTGTACATAATTACAAAGTATGCCTATCCAGTAGGTCCTGTAGTGCAGTCGACTGTGTAGGCCCTGCTCTATTAATCTACCCTCTCGCTTTCAGATAGTTGATCATTGTGTATAGTCTTGGTTTTTTGTTCCTTTAAACAAGCATAATCCTTCGACGCAGGAGTTAGAGAGTAACAGAATTTTAGTTTGTCCAAACTCCACTGATGATAATACTTGCATTCAACTTGATTAGAAGTTTATACTGGATATGCCGGTAAGTGAAAGGGTGCCACCATGCCTAGCGAGCATACCAAACAAAGGGAGTATTAAGCTCGCAGTACATAGCGAGCATAATACCAAACAAAAGGAGTTAAGCTCAACTTCAGGAGGAGGACGAGGCACGAAAGTTCGCAGTCTTGCTTTCATTTCTTATTGTTCAGTTAATTCGGCTCGTGACGTCACACAATGCAAGTCTTATAGTAATTACTGCAGGGATGGTAATCACCCAACTCTGCGTCGGTGTACGAATTAAGTGTTAGGTAAAGAGATACGCTTTCCGGACAGCCTGACGCCCTAATTAGGCACGTAGACAAATGATTTAATAAAAAAAAAAAAGATAAATAAAATTAACACAGATACAAGAATACATAGGCCTACATGCCAACGTACATAATTACAGTATGTATATGCTGAAACGTCTCAATGCCGGATGGACAGAGAACAAAAATCATACTATGCGCTATAGGCAGTGTCTCTTCAGTTCGTGTGAACAAAGACGGACACTATTATTATCGGTATTACCTGACATAGGTGCATTTATTACATTTTTCTTTCTTTCAAGGAAACGGGAGTGGCGTGAACGTGTACGTGCTCGACACGGGCATTAGGACAACCCATGAGGACTTCGAAGACCGTGCCGAATTCAGTTACGATGCCATGAACTACGCCATAGTGAGTACGAAGTCGGAACGAGACTGTTCATTGGTAATCAATTTAGTTATAAGACACTGCCTATCGTTGTTTTGATTTCACACAATCAAAAACGTGTTGTTTTTTAATCTAAGAAATTTCTGTTTTGTTTCTAGCATGCAGCAACAGGTTAACATGCCCGTAGAACTTTTCATCGTTGTATACAGTATACCAACACTGAGTAGAAGAGAGAGAGAGAGGGGGGGGGGGAGATCCCTTTGCAGAATGTCTGTAATAACAATGTATTTGCTAACATTAATAGAAATAGGCACTACTTTAAAAAAAAATATGAAGGAATTTTTATTTCTTGATTTTTTTTCTTAGTAAAAGTTTCCTTGGTCTGTTGCTGAAATTTATTCAAGCAACATTATGACTGTATGCTTTCTGAAGGAGCTAAGGACTATTTTTAGTCTCCTTTCGATGTCCTAGAAAAATTATGATTTTGAAAAGTCCTCTTGCAATTTCTTTACATAATAATATGTTCCAGAGGGCTGCACAAAAAGAATTAAACAAGACTGTTTAAAAGGTCATAACTTCAGACAGTATTTTAATCTGTTTGTCCTCAAGCTTTCAATGAGACTTAGTGTTTCAATATCCCCTTTCAGTAATTCGATAGACCCGGCGAAACGATATTTGCTCCAGCTGCAACAGTTGTATGCTCCGGTCTTATTTTCTGCAAGGATTTAGGGTTAGGGTTATCATGGTTGTGATGGGGATTTAGATTTTAGTTTGATGTGAAAATTAGGATGAGGGTTATAACCCTTATCCTATAGTAGCGTTATGTTTGTTGGTAGACGTTATGTTAGGCTCGGCGTGCACATGTTTTCATGGGAGCAACTGTCGCAGGAGCAATTGTCTTGGAACAGCCTGACCCATGTGAATATTTGGGGAAAATTCTTTCATGAAACTTTCGGAGACGAGAGATTTTCCTATTTTTTTTTTTTTTCCATCAGGGAAACGACGGAGACTGCCAAGGTCATGGCACACACTGCGCGGGTACCATCGCGGGCAAGCGATACGGAGTGGCCAAGGCTGCCCGAGTTTATGCCGTGCGGGTGCTTGGCTGCTACGGGTCGGGTTCATGGTCAGCTGTGATAGATGGTACGATGATGGCCGCGTTTACTTTTCACCTTTTCCTTGTCTTTTGTTCTTTTTCTTCGTCTTCTGCTAATTTTTCTTCCTATGGTAGCCTTCTCCTCTTGGCCGTCCTCCTTGTTAAATTCCTCTCCTTTGCTTCATCTCAATTATCTTTTCTTTGGTTTTTTTTTTTCTCCAGCATCTGTCGTTGTTGCTGTTGTTGTTGTGGTTGTTGTTGTTGTTTTCTCCTCTTTCATTTCTAGTGTGTGTGCGTGTGTGTGTGAGGCCTGGGTGTGAGGATGAAGAGAAACAGAACGAGAAATTATGAAATTCGTTAACGTATTACGAAAAAAAAAATCACACATTATAGTTATCATCTATCATTGCAGGCATGGACTGGGTTGCACTGTTCGGACGTCGTCCAGCCGTTGCGAGCATGTCGCTCGGCGGCGGAGGAGTCCGCGCCGTTGACGAATCTCTGAGAAACCTGCACTCCGTCGGCGTAACTGTCGTCGTTGCGGCTGGTAACAGCGACTACGATGCCTGCCGTGCCTCGCCTGCAAGAGCTGCACAGGTGAATGATTAATGTACTGTGCTCTCATTGTATTTTATTCGTTGTTACCTGAAACATACACACTCTAATTCTGTGTTGAATAAAAACTACAAGGGGTTTATAGAATACTCCACGAGGGACGTGGTGATTAATCCAACAAGGGAGGTGGGACGAACCCCCCCGCCCGATCGTGTTGGCATTTCCCTTCTCGCATGTAGCATATTATATTACGTGACGAAGTAACGCATACGTGTAACGAAGCCGCTTGGCACAACTTATACTCTACAGCCTTGTGGCATAGAAAAGCGTCGTAGTGAATAATTATTGATGAGAAAATGGGTGGCAGGTTCAATTCCTAATCTCTCGTTCATTTCAAATCTCGACCACCTCACTTCAGTATTTATGTTGATTAGATCATCCTAAATTGTAAGTCAAGAAGGCAGTACTATAGGATCACTGTATTCTGGTTTGTGATTGAACCTGACACTAAAAAAAAAAAAAACAAACAAACAAACAAACAAACAAACAAACAAACAAAAACACCTAGAATGAATCTACTGTATACGCCATTATTGGTTTGGATGAAACAAAAATGAATAGCGGGGTATAAACAAAGGTCTTGGCTGCAAAGGTCGATCTCGTATACCATATCGATGTTCGCTGCATGCATGGGTGATTCCTTTCCATCGCGTTATCATTGACTTCCGAAGGCGATAACGGTCGGTGCCATCCAGTCAGACGATGCTCGGGTCTACTTCTCCAACTGGGGCGGATGCGTGGACATCTTCGCTCCCGGCCGCAGCATCCTGAGCGCCGACTACCGTTCTGACACGGGCTACCGGTCCCTGAGCGGGACTAGCATGGCTTGCCCCCACGTCGCCGGTAAGTGGTTAGGATAATAGCTCCCCGAGTGTTAGCTCCTCCTAAACAAGGATTGAATTTGAATTTGGATAGGCTATTAAAGAAAATCCATCCCCAAAATAAAATAAGCTTCAAAAGAAATGTTTTCCGAAAAAAAAAATGCAAAATTTCAAAATGTCATATCTTCCTTATTTCATATCCGATTTTTGTCGTTTTTGTATTGTTCTGTAGGGAATATTTGTCTCTTTCTTTTGAAGTTTATTCAATTTTGGGGTGGATTTCCTCGTTAAGCGCACTTGACGTGGTCCTCTTTCATAATAATTCTTTCATATCATATTTTAATTGTGTTAATATACCGGGGAAGGGGGAACAATGTTATTCAAAATCAGTACAACAGTGACAATTGGTTTCAATGTTCGGTTGTTTTTATTTTGCTTCTGAGTATAGTATTGAGTCTTTGATACCTTATTCTCGAGAGGATGAGCAAGGTTATCATCTCGACAACAACAACAGATGATGGTGACAGTAGAACACTCACCGCTCGTGGCTGTTTTCAAGTACAACTTTGTGATTTCATTTTACAAATTCAATACCAACGTAGCATTGGCTACTGTTGTTCATGTTGTTTAATTTGCATGTCCCGTAACTGTTGGTTCTTTTTTTCTACATAGTCACGATATCAGCTATCATCGTTTGATTTTGTGAAACAATGAATTAGACAAACGTAATTTACTTTTTTTTAACCGCACTTGAGACCGTTCTCGCACATTGCAGGAGCTGCCGCGGTACACCTGGGCCTTAACCCGCAGCTCAACCCGGATCAGGTGCGTGACATCTTGCTCAACACAGCTAGCAGGGACAAAATCACCGAGCTGCAGGATTCTGAAAACCTCCTCCTCTACGTGCCAAACAAACCCTAGGAAATAGGAAAACAACTGATTTCCTTGGGATATTTTCATCCCATGCATTTCCGTCCAGGATTCCGGGGACAAAATATCTGCCTTCCAAACAATCAAATCCAAAAACACGCCAAAACATAATTTATTATTTAAAATAATGATATCTGTACACTTCCCTGATTAATCATGTTAATTGGGTCAAAATTCTGACTTTTTTAATGAATAACCCAACTTTGTCTCAATTAAGCAGACTTCCTTATATACCTCCATTATTACGTTTCAATGAACCATCATGTTAATATGAAACGATGAAGCATTCACATAATTATTATCATTTTCCTTGGTCAATTTGTGTTATGCTAGTGAATCAATGGATCAAAATAATTGATCACTATTATCATATCTACAAATTGATAGCATAGCTTTTTTCTTTGCAGAATGTAGAAAACTATCCCCCAGATTTAAAAAAAAAAAATGTCCAGGAAAGCAGGAAAAAAAAAAAGATTTCTTGGGCACATTTTGAACTGTAGGAAAGATTTGATCAAAATTCTTTCCTTGTCATGTCAGTTTTCAGCCGGCATTTATTTCAAGATAACTTATATTTTGAATTGCCCCATGGCCTATAGTTCACAATAATCACGCAAGCTCATGGTGAATCATGGCTGTAGCATAAGCAGATAAGATTATCTAACAAAAACTATTCTTGCAAGCTGATAATGCGATTTGATATGATTTATTTTGTATAAGAAAGAAATATCCTGATAATTATTATACAGTTGCATTCTTTCTAATAATAATTGTTCTTTTGAGTCGATTCTGGGTTGTTTTTTTTTTTTTTTTCTTGCCGGTGGGTTAAAATGGTTTGCTTGTCGTAATCGAGAAGAAGACGTTTGTAAGTGTTTTCGAGTGTAAATGTACATGCTAAACTCCCTATATTTGTATTGGATATTATTGATTTGCGGATGTGTTTGTGTGCGCCGCCGTGTGTCTTGGTGTTCATTTTTGCATTTCTTGTGGGGGTGTCGATTTTCTTTCATTTTTTTTTCTTTTGTAGAGGAGGTTATACTATATACTCGTAAAGGCCTTTCACTCGTGTTACACTCTCGATATTATGTCATACCACTGCCGTACACACACACACACACACACACACACACACACACACACACGCTTACACACTTTATGTGAGACTGTACTTCACACATGAATTACCACAAAGTATTCACAAAAGGTTGCAGACAGACGGACGGAGAGACAGAGACAGATAGACAGACAACCAATACAGATCAGCATGCCGATGTTCAGTTTTTACAATGATGATAATGATGATGACGATGACGATGATGATGATGATGATGATGATGATGATGATGATGATACCAATGTGAAGCGTGGTACATGGTCCGTTCGATACGCTACTTAATAATATTGTCATAATAATTATGCAATACCCTCTTCACACAAGTCACTATAGATCACCAGTCCTATAGTACTCGTTGAAATACAGAATTGAACCAAAAAAAAAAAATAAAGATAAATAAGCAAAGACACATTTGCCCGAACCCTGATCTATCGAAAATCCTTCCCTTGATGTTACTATAACCATCTAGAACTCACAAATATATACCAAACACATAAAATCATAATCTATTATATTCTAAAGTTCAGATTTTTAGCAGCACATAACATTTTCAGAGGATTTTATTCAAATTGCATTGTGACGCAGGCGCTTGACAAGTACGTATAACAAAGTGCAGGAGTGTGCGCACCAGAAAAACAAAAAAAGCAATGACAGTAAATATTGAGGATTACAAAGGTGATAATGATAAAAATACATTTTCAGTTACCCCCGCCCTTTTTTGTTTCGTTTTGCTTTGTTTTGTTTTGTTTTGTTTTGTTTGTTTTTGCTTTGTTTTGTTTTGTCTGAAAGCAGAAAAAATGCACTGCACAAGAGAAACCCGGCAGTAGGCCTGCCGACAGTATTAATTAATGCACATTCATGCCAGAGCCCTTTTCCATGCATATGAATATCGCCCTCTTGTGCTCACGCACGCACATTCCTATGTACAGTTTTTAACATCATAAATGCGTTTTTGATGATATTTGCCCCTACATCATATGAGAAATTGCACATTCAAGGGTTATAAAGCTTCTCAAAGAGACACTTTTGAAAATGATGCCTTTGGAGGTTTTTTTTTTTTCTCAAAAATAAATCTTGCAGTTTTGATTAGTTTTCCATAAGATGAATACATAGATGCAGGTAGTTATCCTTGATTAAGGGGGTGTCATCATCACCTTATTGCCTACAAAGTACTGTAAAACACTTTTATTTACCAAAAAGATAAACTTGATGTATTTTTAGCTGTTTCAGTGGTAGCCCAAACAAATAAATACATTAAAATGACACAATCATTCAAAGTTGTGTGATACTGATGACTAGTTTCCACCAAGATCTAGTACCACAAGAACATAATAAGAACAACAAATTTTAGTTAAGCAGAGTTGGGTTGGTGGGGGGGGGGGGGGGGGGTAGGGGTAGGGGTAAGGGGAGAGGAAGGGGTAGGGGGAGGGGAGGGAGGGATTTGACAGAATAGATCAACATAAACCAGCAGAGCTTGTATATGATGAATACTTCCCATTGATTTGTGTGCATTGCGTGCATTCTCTATGGGGCTCACACGGGTAAATAATTTCCCATAGAGACGTTTGTTAAAATTCAAATTTCAAAGAATTCTGTAAAAAAAAAGCCGAGAGAAATGAGGTGTTTCATCTTCACTAACCTGAATAAGTGAGCTATACCCTGTCATCCATCAAATTTCCAAGGCAGGTTCTTCTGCTCAAACTATGTCCAGGGGTCCGCGAAGCCAGACTACGAGTTCTTTTCACTCAAAAAACTGTTTAAGTACACGCACCCAATGAAACTTATAGTCCCTTCAAATTCCATGAGAAAAGCTTTCTTCTTCAAACGAAAATGCTGTTTGTAGAGGAATTCATACTCAATATCTGCAGCTATTCAGTTTTATGCCAAACTTCATTCATGATTTTTAGTTATTTTTTTCTTCATTTATTTTGGTATCTTTGGTACGAATTTGTGAAGTGGTCTGGGACATTCCATTTTATTTACAGGTGTGAGCCCTACATGTACCAGCATACGTTGTCAAACCAGTTGGGGGGGGGGGGGGGGGGGAGAGGAAAACATACACAACCCTCCCCCCCCCCCCCCAAAAAAAAAAAGAAAGAAAGAAAAGAAGGCAGATAAATACGTATATCTCCTTTGTGTCTGAATTGAGACTAATCGCAAAACTACTACTATTATCATTATTATTATTATTATTATTATCATCATTATCATCATTATAGTTGTTGTTATTATTATTATTATCATTATCATCAGCATTATTATTATCATTATTATTATTATTATTATCATTATTATCATTATTATTACTATTATCATCATCAGCATTATTATTATCATTATTATCGTTATTATTATTATCATCATCATCATCATTGTCATCATTATTATTATTATTATTATTACTACTATGTAATGATAATAATGAATGAAAAATATAGTATCATTACATCAATAAAATTTCTGTACTTATCACCATCACCATCATCAAAAATCTATGATCAGAATATTTTCTTTCTTTTTTGTTTTGACAGAATATAACCTTACCCATATCTGATGATTTATGTACAGACGTATTATTCATTGGTTGATCTAATACCACATTTAAGTATGTATTTATATGTATTTATTTGAATTGATTTATGTAACACTATTTTTCATCTTTATGAATCATCTTATTTCATTTTTCAATCATTATTATTATCATTATCTTTAATAATTGGTTATAATGATAATGACAATAATAATTACTATAAAAATATTAGTATTAATGATAATAATAGTAATGAAAGTAAAGCTAAAGTATACAGTATAACTAAAAGCCGATCAATACTAACAGTAAAAAATGGGTCAAATGGGATCGTATATATTCTATATTTGCCTCCCCCCCGCGCACGCACACACACACACACACACACACAAACACACACACACACACACACACACACACACACACACACACACACACACACACACACACGACGACGCCCAATGTCTCATCGTACAAATGACAGAAACTGGTTCAATTTTCATGTGACGAAACTGTGGTTAAAGACGTAATTTACCATTTACAGATAGAGCAAAACCCCAGCACTAGTGCTTCAAAATAATTTATATCTAAAATGTGAGTTAGAGATAGAAACAACCAACTTAACACTTGAACCAGTATAAGCGATGTTAAGTGTTGTTAAAATAATATACAAAATGTGAACAATAGTTAAAATAAAAATGTTTCCAGATTAAACAGTTATGGTTATGGTTTTCTACAATATGATGGTTTAATGAGAAAAAATAGTGATATCTCCTTATATTCTATGCTTTATTGCAAAAATGTTATATGGTAGGATGTTTCGTGCATACAACTGACCTACACATACATATATAAAATACAGCAAAAAAAAAATCATCTCCTATTATTGTTGTCAACGAAACTGGAACAAAAAACACACAAAAACTGACTGACATGGTCGTCAGTTCACGGTTGTCATGGCAACACAAAATATGACCGAGAAGACACGGAATGCACATGTTTCACCAGACATGATGACAGACTTACAAACATTGACACACACGAAACTGAGGTAAAAAGATCCAAAACAAACGTCAAACGCGTAGAGAAAATGCCACTGGTGGTCGCTACTGAGGTTAGGTGTGTTTTCACGGAGCACGCAAACGATTTGCGAAGGACGCGAATGGCAAATCCAGCATTCGTATTTTAGTCTGCAAAAGATCGCCAAACGAACGTGTGGGTTCGGAAGCGTCGTCAATTGTTCGCGAATGTCTTTTTTACTTCGGCAAGAATTAAAAAAAAAATAATACTAATTTTTGGCGAACCTTTTCCGCACACTTGGTAGTGATTTGCTAGTGATTTGTTCTCGGCATACGCACAAGACCATCGCAAGACACGCGCGATGTTCGCAAAATGTTCGTGAAATCCCAAACAGACGCCAAAACTTTGGAAAATGTCTTGCGTATGTTTCGCGAAATCTGCGATGTTTTTCTGATCATTTTACGACGTAACCGCAAACTGTTTGCGTATCTTTTGAGACATTCTCACGAACGTTTCATAGTGCATGTTTGGAGGATGTATGACCTTCGTTTTCTACAAATCAAAATCGTAGCATACATCTAAAAACATCAAACAATATTAAAAACTATAATAGTAAAAAAAAAAAGAAATTAAAGACTAGCAAAGAGAAAGAAATGTTTGATGTTAAAAAAAAAATCGCAGAATACATTTAAAATGACTCTAAAGAATGCCAAAATTACATTTGAAACTATAGATTATGTGCTGGAGAAACTGAAAAAAAACCCCAAAATCAAATGCTTTACTCGTGCACGTATAGGTCCTAAGAAAAAAAAACTCTAGGCACGCAACAATAGAGAAATGAGAGAGAAAAAAAGAGAAATACAGAAAAAAAAAAACTTCTTCAACTCAAGACAGCTCCCACCTCTCCTTGGGTACATTTTCTCCCATGATTATTGAAAAATTTGCGTTGTTCGCAGTGTGTCGTCGAGTGTTCTTCGTGTACGTAACATGCTGTACTTTAGCAATGATACACACGACATTCGCACATAATGTCGTGAGAACTTCGCACAAACTGCGCAAGAATGGTTTTCAGCTTCATTGTCCGAACACATTCGGAGAAAAACCTTTCCGAATATTACAGTACATGTATTGGATTTTTCCATTCGCGTCCTTCGCAAATCGTTCGCGTACTCCGTGAAATCACACCCTGAGCAGCGCCCTCTTAAACTTACACTTTCTATCTATGTATATCCGTAGTGGCATTCCCTGCAAAAATATCGTTTGTGTGGATTGACTTTGATATTATCATATGTGCAATTATTTTGCTAGATGTAGAGAACCTGAAATACAACGTATTAACAAAATACTAGTAGAAGTCTACGGGTGTACTGAACCCTTGCTTTTTGTCGGATCATGTCTTTGATTAAGTACAGAAGTCGCGGCGTCTGGTCGGGCTAGACTCTTCGACAAAACGATCAAGAAACATCTCATTTCTTTAGTGTAGATGCCAACGATTTGGTCTCTTTGATCTTGTGACCCTTTTGGTGTACACCCTGGTCTGTAAACAAGAACAAGAATAAGAACAAGAGTAAAACAAAAACTACTCTCTTGCAAGCACCAGTCCGATAGAAAGAACGATATATTTTTGTATGTGTTATGGGGAATGAGAAATTCGGGATTTTTTTTTTTTCATTCATTATTTCTTGTGCACTTATTGTCTGGAGATGGTATGCTTTTTATATGTGAAAATGTGTACATTTGTTTACAAGCAAATTCAAGTAGTATGATTTGAACGCACTCCTTGACAGTAATGGAGGTATTATGTTGTGAGAATTGTTGATGCATAATTGGGGTATATTTTATGTGGATATTTTGTATGTTCCTATTTTAGCATTCAAGTAGAATGATTCATGTGCACTCCTTGACAGGAGATATTCTGTTTCGTATACGTACCTGTACTAAGTATTCATTTTGTTTATGCACATATTCAAACGGAATGTACAGCAGCGATTGACAGTGAAATATAAAAAAAGAATAAAAAAATGGAGGAAAAAAAAACAGTCAGTCGACGTACACAATCCGCTATGTGAGTGACCTTTGTCCGTCGTGGGGAATTCCCGCAGACATCCGCTTTCGTTGTTGTTGTTCTCTTTCTACAGGAGAACATTATTTTCCCAGTCGCACTCAGCTACACAAGTTCCCGCGCTCCCACAGTCGTTCCTCTGGATAGCTGGCATGCAGCACGTACTGTACTTAGGTACGCGCGTGCGCTGCATCATGCACACATTGGTACACCAAAGAGTACGGTATTGATTCTGGCGAGTGAAACCAACATTGAGCTGGAAGGCGAAACTAAAGGCTTTTAATTTCCAATTCCTAGTTTTACAGCGCGAGTCTGGATCAACGTAGAGCGAGTACGACGAGTAGACACTCCATAAGTCCAGGGAAGTTTAGAGGGCAGAAGTAGTTCGACAAAGGAAACCCTGGTAAGGTGTAATTACAGCCTTAGCTAAGGCTTAGATTTAGGGATTTGTTGTGAAGATCGATGCGTGGATGTTGTTTTGATTTTTGTTACCTGCAGCATGCAAATAGAGTGCAGGCAGTAAAATTGTAATGACAGCAATCTCGTCTAACCAGTTAACTGAGTTATGATCTGATTCTAACGAGTAACGAGTATGTTACTCTAGCACATGTCAGCTGAAATAGATGTCTCTATCTACAGACAGTAGGGACTTCATTCATTACAAATTGCAAGAATAGCCAAGAATATTAAGATACAGATCCAGAGACAGAGATCTAGCTCAGTAGCTGGCACCGCACATCCACATGCATGGCAGAGCTGAGCCTGAGATGCTAAATTTCTCAACTGCCGCCTGGTGCCCACACTGGTGGGATCCAGAGTCTGAGTGAGAGAGTAAGTATAAATACCATACACAGCCCAGTCACTGTATAAATAATGTCTGGTCGGGCTAGCGTAAGTAGGAATCTAATGCGAGGGGGATATTAGAAGTGGGAGGGAAGCCCTGAAAGGGGGGGGGGGGAGGGTAGTAATCAATGAGTTTCAAGTGGATCAGTTGTCATACTACAGACAGGTTTGACCGAATCTAAAAAAATCATCACTTTTGACAGCTTAAGGGGACTAGATCTATTGCGTATTGGAGGAACCAAATTTTACATGGTAGAATCTATGTATGACATGAGTTGTCGAAACAATTGAATTGAAAAACAGCACCAAGGTTCGACATCCCGTGCCAAAATTTGACTGTGCGCAAAAGTATATAGGTTTCATGAACTGCGTGACCAGCCCAAACACAAAGGCTTATAACTGTGTAGAACGGAGTGCCCCAGGGTTAAGGTTTCACATGTAGCTGGCAGTCAGATTTTGGATGGCATTATGGTTGAACTATGGGCAGCTTGCTTTGAATATTCAATTGAAAATAAATCAATGAAATGTCATGTCCAATACCATCACGTCTGAGACACCAAATTCTTTACATTCGAAGCCTGTACACATTTTGAATTGGAGCGGGTCGCAGTTTGTACTGACATAGCTTTTATTTGTAAGATACAGTGTGGCCATGTAGATGTAGAACAGTATCCTGGCTGTAAATAAAGTGTGGCCCACAAAAGAGAGAGAGAGACTAGAGAGAGAGAAGGAGAGGGAGAGAGAGAATGAGGGGGGAAAAAATACCTTACTCAGTTCAGGCTACCCATCCCACATTCATTTTTCCAAGATCTAGATCTATCTACATTGGGGGGGGGGGGGGGGGGGGGGGGGACCAGTAAAATCATCAAATTGCATTTTTTGGTGAACCAACACTGAAATTTGGTAGCCCCCCCCCCCAAAAAAAAAAAAAAAAACTAAATAAAGAATAACATACTGTATAAGCTGTTATTTTCGCGTACAGATATTTTCACGTATGTGGAGGTCACAGACATTTCCGCGATGTGACACTGAGGCTATCGTAAGTGCACTATTAACATAGTGTACGGTGACATTTTTGCGTGCTGTTAAATTCGCGGTCCAGCTGTGATTCGCGAAATTTGCGAAAATTAAACCCTCACGAAAATAACAGCGTATACAGTATAAGATAAAATTTCATTTGATGAAACAGTAAAATGATAAAATAAACCATGACAATTATCTGAAAATAGGCAGGTATGACAGTGCATCAAATGGCACTTCCTGTGACTAAGATTAGTAAGAAGTCAGAAAGTAAAACATTAGGAAATGAAAAAATTCAGTGAAACATGAAAATGAAGATGAACATTCATATACAATGTGTTGGATTAGAACCTATATCTACCTTTTTTATTAGATAGAAATTCTGTTGAAAGATAGAAAAACTAGTTTGGCCAAAGTTGGCTGTAAAATAGCAAGAGTTCGGCCTTGAAAACTGTCTTGCAATCCTGGTCGTGGCAGCTAAATCTGCTTTGCATGCAGATATGAAACATTGAGTCACCCGTTATTCTCCTTTCTTTTGTATGGATAAAAAAAAAAACGCACAAAGAACAATGTGCACACCCATCAAAACACACCTTTTCTTACAAACTTGTGGCCCAAAGTCTATTTCTGGTGGTCCTGGACACTGCTAGTGTCTAGTCTTGTATACACATTATGCATGTGTGTGTGTGTGTGTATGCATGTTTGAACAGTTATTCAAATGTCAGTTGGCATTTGCAGGTGCTAAACTTTTCGGATTTAGTCTGCAAAATTTTGCTTAAATCTTCTTTCCATGATATTTTCACTGTCTCATATGCAGCAGCTGATTTGCTTTGAGTGGACACTGACACGAAAAGTTGTGTGGCAACATGACGGAGAGAGACAGGAATGTGGAGGAAGAAAGGAGAGCCATCCGGCGAAACCAGCGGGACCTGCTGGAATTGATTGACAGTAAGACCATGCAGATAGAATCGAGTGTTGTGGATGGTAGATAAATCAGCGATAAATGTAACTGCCATGCCAAGTTTGTTGCATGTAAGTGCTATGCTTTCAATAGTGCATGTCCCTGCCAGTGGTTCCCATATAATAGGAACTATTTTTCCTATTTCTTGGGAAAGGAGAAGCTTTGATCACTCAACCTTATGTGCCTATTTTTTGCATTATTTTCTCCCAGTTATTCAGTTATTGTATATTTATGTATAACGTTTGAAGTCTGAGTAAGATAGGGATGTTACAAGCATTAATTTAGAGAAGTAGATCAAATTTGTTACTCTTTCAGTATTATCTACAAAGTACGTCATTTTGTTTTTATGGTCTGTGAGCATTATATTCCTCCAGTACCATGGGCTACATGTGACCCACTACAACAAAAGGATCCTAAAGTTGCTGAGGGCTGAGCCGAGAAAATCGAGTTTGAAGTCAAATCATCAAAATTGGTCAAAACAACCGGATTTCTGTTTCTGGCATAATTTTATAGTCTCATCTTTTGTCTATCATCTGCCGATATTTCGAAGCAAAATGATCAAAGGAAAGGCAAGAAATCAGCGATTTTCTGTGCCATCATTTTCCGACTTTCAACGTAACAGAAACGTGTCTGAAGATTTGGATTTACCGTTGCAGCTAGACTCCGCCCCTAGCAACGAGGGAGTGATCTAATTGGTCAGTGCGTGGCATCCTGATTACTGATTGGTCATGCATAGACTGCTGGCGCTAAGCTTGAATGAACATCGTGGTGGTCGCTAGGAGCATGCCTTCGATTGTCAAGAGGTGAAAACTGTCTCGCCTCCTCTTGATCATGATAGCGTCAGAAGGAAAACTTTGAAGGCGTTTTTCTGGAAACTCTTATTTCCTCAACCACTTGACATGCGCTAACAAAATCATCGATATCTCTGCAACCGAGTACTTTTATGAGTTGTGCTATATATGAAATTAAAGTAGAAGAGTAAGAGAATAATGTCATGCCATTTTCAGAAAATTGTCCTCCCCCGACTTTAGGATCCTTTTGTTGCAGTGGGTCACATAAACGTATACTTGCTAGTACAATATCAATAGCATTAAGATTTTTAAGATGTTGATTCTGAGGGTTGAGCTTTGCTGAAGCTGGTGCCCTTTTGTATGTTTAACCCATTGAGGACGAGCTGATTTTACCATAACACACGTTTCCCAGAGACATCTGCTTTTGTATACAGGTGAACACATCACTCATCGACTGTGATTTAGTTTGTAGGTTACACATTGCTTGCGTCAACAAGGAATTGGAGTGCTTGCAATGAAAGGATTTCTTTTTCTTTGTCATGAGCCGTTGAATGTGATGATACGAATCAAGTCAAAAGCAGATACACAAAAGTATCATGATGCAGCTGTTTCAGAACTGAATATAAATTAGACAAAACAGGGATGCAAACCTTAATTATTATCATATTATAAAGTCAATGTACATTTTGTCTTCTCTGTCTCAGGTAGTCTCGGGTAGATTCTATGTATGCACAGTTGAATGTGTCAAGCCCAACAATGTCATTATGAGTGTAGGATTCAGCTTATGTGTTTTGTGTGTGCTTTTGTCATACACCATTTACCTGCAAAGAGAGATTTGTGCCTTAATAATCGATCAACACTTGGATTTGCATGCAATATCTCAAAAGCATTTACAATGTTTATGAAATCTCATGTCATGGCAGTCGTCAAACCTAAGATAAAGTAATCCTTCAGAACTATTTCTTACTGCTCATGCCCATTTAATGTTGCCTTTTTTGTTTGTTTCTTTGAATGTTTTGAACAGGATCTGGTTCGGATTTGACCAATCCTAACTCAGACAGCTTGAATGACATCATGAGAGACGGCCAGAGATTGTTTGATGCAGGTCAGTGTGCAGATTTCATGGTTTAATCCTGTCATTTTGTGATCATCTCTCCTATTTAATTGTGAGTTCATGTGGAAACCACTGGAATATGTGGTCAGTAAGTGGATTTATTGAATGCAGCGTTAACTATCCCAGCCCCGGCGATACGGTGCAATTAACTCACTGATAAGAGGCCAAAGCTTTTGAATTCGTAACGGTCATCGAAGCGCTGTGCGGAGCGAAGGACAAAAAATCTCGAAAGTTCACCTCCTCGTATCTCCCTTAATATTTTATCACCAAATCCCTTGAAACTTCACACATATATCTAATATGGATATATATCTTCCTTCATATGATTTTTGGGCAAAAATGCTGATGTATCTTTCGAGATATGTGTGTTTTTCTGTTTGAGTCGACAATGGGAAAGGGTTACGATTTTTTTCCGGACATAAGTCTGCGCCTGCATGAATATGCATTTGATTAACATATTGCTTGTCTGTATTCACCAGACTCACTACCTTCAAAGTTCCATGTTTGCGCAATTAGTAGTTAGGTGAAAATAAGAGCAAAAAGACAACCCACTTTAAGAGAAAATACTGGACATGAACAACTAGATCATCCTCCTGTGCATGCATTCTCTACTGTTCAGTGCACGTTAGCCAATCAGCGGTGTCAGGTTTGGCGCAATGCGACAGGATTCAGTTTTCGGTCCTCAGGGTGGTGGACAGGGCAAGACAGGAACCCTGCAATGTGCTTCAACTGTTTCATGCAGCATGAAAACCGATACATCGGACTGCGTACTGCTTACGCTATGGGTTTTACGCGGGTCACAAGTGACAGTGATCTTGATTTTTTCCAGACATGACCGTGCGCCAAATGATACAGAAAAGATATTTAGAACGTAGTATGGATATACTACCATAACTCATTTACCGAAGTTTCATTTTTGGGCAATGAAGGAAAATGTGAAAAAATAACACTTGTTTTGAGACCAAATTTTCTGTTTTTGAAAGCTAAGTTTTGACGTTATTTTCACAGGTTCATCCTCAATAAGTTCCAAAATAACTAACATTGCGAGTTAAAGAATAGTTTCTTCTTCAATTTGCTGTATAGATTTAATCATTTGATGGCTTCTGAGGTGAGATACTGTGATTGTCCTGCAACGCTTTCCCAACGGTTTTGCGTACACAAGTTGTCTACTTTATGCAAATGAGGCTTCGAGATCATATGCTTTTGGCGAGTTAATTGCACCGTATAGCCGTGCCTGATCCCATGACAATTTAAACACAATTTTGAAGACATTATCTGAATCCCCATGCCCACATTGAACTCCCACTGTAACTGCTTGTAGTGTATGATCTGTAGTATGTTTTAGCTCCATAGCTTAGCCAGGCATGACCTTTATCTCAAAGCGCTCTCTATCTAGTGAATAGATGTTATGTAAATATCAGTCAATATGAGTCTTTAATCCCATGTACCATGTAGTGAAGACCATTAAAGCAGTTTTTCAAGTGACTTTTTTTGTGTTAGCCATCCCATTCCATGTCCACAACAAATTGCTAGTCTCCCCTACTACCCCCCCCCCCCAACAAACTTAGCTTCACAAAATGTACAGCAGAGTATCGGTTGGAATTTCACAAGTTTTCAGCAGATCAATTTTCCTAAGGTACACCAGAGTAAGAGGGAGAGAAAAAAAAAAGAGAAAATATATTGTGTTTGTGTGTACATATGTAGCATTTATAAATCATATTTGATAGTTCTCCTAAAGAATGAGAGAACACTTTGTAGCTAAGATAGAAATATATGTTTTAGAATTAAGATATAACAGATTTCAATTTGTTTATGAATGCAATTTATTTATTTATTTTTTGTGATTACATTGTATGCAAGGCTCGACACTAACGGTGGCCCGGTGGCCCAGGGCCACCAAAAATGAAAGTCGGGCCACCAAATTTTTAAAAAGGGCAAATTTGGTGGCCCGCCTTGGGCCACCAAAATTTCTTCTAGCTTCTTAATTATTTGCATGTAATCTGATGTCATTTATTTATGTTTATATGTTGCAACCCATGTGCCGGTCAATGAATATTTATACTTAGTCTTCACCATTCAGCTGTTAAATTTGTTTAAAGGATGCATGAAAAGGACTGAATGAGTGCCTGAGAGTGAGTGTTGCGAGTTTGTTGAGGTTTATTTATGAGTAGATATGTCCAGCTTCCAATTGTTACTATGAAAAGATTTAGATATTTGACTCATAAAAAAAAAAACAGGACTTTTAAAGTTTTTTTATTGCTTTTTTTTGCGGGCCACCAAATTTTTCTCTTGGCCCACCAAAAATTTGAAATTGATGATTTTGGTGGCCCCATTGGGCCACCAAGACAAAAAAGTTAGTTTGAAACCCTGGATTATGTATCTGTAATGGTTGAGTATATTCTTGTATTATGCATTAAAAAGGTATATTCAGATATCATTCTGTAGTTCATCTCTTTTGATACTATGACACGAGTCTGTTATGCAGTTTTTTTTTATTTTTTGGCTGTGCCTTGTGTATTCTGCTTATTCCAGGTGGCAACATAGGCTTTGCATGTTACATTGTTTAGTAACATAACAAAAAAACAAGAACATTGAACTCCCCCCCCAAAAAAAAAAAACAACAAACAAACAAACCCACTAATGAGATGTCTACCCAAATCTGCCCCTACCCTGTTTCTACAGTAAGCCAGCTGGAAAATGTCGCGGCAACGTCAGAGACGGTCCTGGATGCACAGATCCTCAATAAAGTCTCCTGCCTGACCGTACAGAGAGCCAAGAAAGTCCACGTAGATGACAAATTTGATCCCAACGTTTTCATGGAAAAATTGGTGCGTAGTAATAAGTTGACATAAAATGCTGTTGATTTCCAGGACTGAGACCATGCCCAGTATCACTACTCATGTAGCGAATAAGCGTCGAGCCTTCACAATGGAAGATTGTGTTGCTCCTAGTGTTGTGTTGTCTTGAAGGTCATTACAAGGTGTAGAAGTTTGAAGTTGTCTCCAATGACAGAAGTGGTGTACAGTAGCTTTAGAGTTTCCATGTAATCCCTGAACTGTCACCTAATTGTACTGTGGATCTGTTTCCTACGTGGTCAGTCAGTTCAGCTAAAGACCATGACTGTTAAAGGGACTGTACAGTACTGGTTGAGGTGGGGATTTCATGTTTTGAACATTCCTAAGTGAGATAATGAGAAACCTCTTAACAAAATGAAATATGAAAGAGCATGTCATTTTAAGAAGGATTCAACGTTTATTTGATGAAAATTGGTTTTCAAATGGCTGAGATATCAAAAAAAAGTGATAATAATAAAAGGCGACGGGCCACGCTTTTATTAGGATCTCTTTGTTTCACCTTGTTTTTGGATATCTCAGCCATTCCAAAACCGATTTTCATCAAATAAACTTTTGATACCCCTTAGAATTGCATGCTCTTTGACATCTCATAGAGTGGTTTCTAAATATCTCGCGAAACGTTAAATGCTACATCCTCACCTCGACCAGAAGTGTACACACCCTTTAAGGCAGCGTTTATTTTGAAGGGCAATGATATAAAGAGAATACATAGAAAATTTCACAAGATCTTTTTTTTTTTTTTATGATAGGCTTACATTTCTTCACCTTTTATTGACATATGTTAAGGGTAATATTGGTACCCCTGCCTGAATGAAAATATTTTATATTTTCTTTACAGGATCAGTCTTTCCCTACTGGGACATCATAAATTGTTGTACAGGTAGTCCTATCCAGCGATAACAGGACATGGTTGTGTCCCTTCTGTGACATCGTGAATTGTAGTCTAATATCCAGTGATAACAGCACATAGTTTTAACTGAAACTTTAAACTTCATCACTTTTGCACTTACCATCCAATTCTCCCCGAACTTTTGTGTTTATGCTTGATGGAGCACAATTTGGCAATGTGTGATTTGAAGTATAGATTTGGGCAGGGGGTCTTCCAGGGCCCAATTTTATATACAGTTGATATGATACCAACTCCTGCTGGAATAACAATTGTCATGGTAATGACAAAAATCTAGCTACCTGATTGGCTGTTGTCATGGGAAGTTGCCATTCCAGCAAGAGTTGCCATCCTAACATCTACACAATGAAATGGGGCCCATATGTTTAATGCCGTTGATGTGATCCAGGGTTTTGACATACTAGCATTGTCCTCAAAAATTTTGGGGCGTGTGATCTATTGCAGAGAACCTTCATGGGAGGAAGGAGAATGGATAATGCTCGTCCCATGGACATCGAGGAGGCTGGTTGGTCAAGACTAGGTAACCAGGTGTCCACGTGTTTCAAGAGAGCCTCTGCCTTACACTTCATGTAAGTAACTTGTGACTCATACCTGGCTCTCACAAAAAATATCAGACTCCGAGTGTAAAAAATCTAAATCCAAAGTTGACCTCAAAGACATGTCCGCAGGCCTGCTAGAAATCCACTTGTGTGGCTTTTTGTTGGTTTTGTGATGCACAGTTTTAGATCATTCATGCATTGTTATCTATACTAGTATTTACTAGTGATTATTTTTTTATCTGATCCAGTCAACAGAGGTTAAGCTGAACAGCATATTTTCAATGTCGATGCATAACAAAAAGGTGCTCCATGAAAGTATTTTTTTTCTTATTATTTCTCTCTTTTCACAACCACTATCACCCTCCTGCTCTCTTTTCCTCTCTCCCTCTCTATTTTTTTTTGCATCTGTCCTTCTATCTATCAGGGGTACATATGAAATAGAGGCTCCCAAAAAACGTGTGGTCAACAGGAACAAGAAAGCAGAAGAACCAGCAGGCCCTGCCGTCGTGCCAGTACAGGTAAGATTCACCTGCTATTGGTACCTTTTAGCTCACCTGAGCCGAAGGCTCAAGTGAGCTATTGCGATCGCTCTTCCTCCAGTGTCCGGCGTACGTTTTGCGACGTCCGTACGTTTTGCGTCGTCCGTCGTGCATTGTGCACGATGTGAGGGATCCAAATGCAGACCTAAATTGTACATTCTCATCTTCTTGCTGAAAACAACATAATGGATTTTCACCAAACTTGGCAAGTAACATTCCTGGGGGGATAGGATCTCAAAGTGTTTGAATGGGCGCCATGCTTTACTTGGGGTCCCCAGGGGGCCCAAACTTCCTAAATTAAGGAATGTTCAATATTATTCTTCTCAGAGCCTCAAGTCCTTTTTTTTTCCAAACTGCAAAGTCCAACCTTCTATGAAGTACAATGTACTTGGCAGGTATTTTTACCAGTGTGATGGAATATGCAAATGGACACCATGCCCTTAGCTCTCAAAGCTGCCCCCGCGGCAAGTTTCCAATGTTCTCAGGTAAGAGTCTGCAAAAATGCATGGAAGGTGAAATTGCGATACTCAGGTGAGCGCGAGACCCCTAGGTCTCTTGTTTAAAAGCTGTTATTTTTGCATAGAGATATTATCGCGAATGAGGAAGTCACTGATATTTTCGCGAGATGTTTTCGTGATTTGACACCAAGGCTATTGTCAATGTACTGATTAGGGCCTACTGTCCAAATTTAATGTGATTAAGACCAGGTGGCAATATTTTTGCCTGTTGCTAAATTCACAGCCCAGTCCATGAAAATAAAGAATATAACAGCTTTTTCAGTACTTCTCCAGCGGCTACTTTAGTCTTTAATTACTACAACCTCTAAGTTGTAATTTCTCTGTATCCACTATTACTTCTACCACAACTACTTATTTTACTGCTTTTCACTACAACTTCTACAGCTACTTGAAGTATTGATTATACTGTCAATACAGTTTCTACAATTAAAGCTTCTACCACCATTTCTACTACAGTAGTATTACTGCTACTGCTGTTACATTGTATTTTTATGCCTCCGCCACGAAGTGGTGCTGGAGGCATTATGTTTTCGGGTTGTCCGTCCACATTCGTTTACATGATAACTTGAGTAATATTGACTGGAATTTTACCAAACTTGGTCCAAGTATAAAGTATGATGGGCAATCATTTGATTAGATTTAGGGTGAAATCGACTAAGGGCCAAGGTCAAAGGTCAAGGTCAAATCATGAAATTTTATCCATTTACGCGATAACTCAAGACTGGATCAAGCATTTTCACCAAACTTTGTCTGAGGATGATGTATGATGGGACAATTACTTGTTTAGTTTTTAGTGAAATCGGACAGAGGTCAAAGGTCAAAGATCAAGGTCAAATCCTAAAATTTATCTGTTTATGTGATAACAAAACTGGATGAAGCAACTTTCACCAAACTTGGTCTAAGAATGAAGTATGATGGGGTAATTAGTTGAGTAGTTTTTTAATGAAATTGGCAAGAGGTCAAAGGTCAAATGCTAAAAATGTTGCTATTTCCCCCATATCTATGCAATGCCCAAAGGTATTTTCTTGAAACTTAGTGTAGACATGTACTACTGCGTAAAGATTCTCCAGAGAATTTCATGTCATAAGGTCAAATTTCACTTTTCTCACAAATGGTTCAGTGTATCTTCATGGAACTTGGTACATACGCATGCACTGACTTGCAGGGATTATCTGGGGAATTTAGGGGTCATGGGTCAATAGTTAGGGGTCAAAGGTCAAAGTCAACTCCTCAAAATTTCACTATTTATTAATTTTATACTGTAATTACACTTTTTCTTCATACCTTGAAAATTACTCAATACATAAACTTATATAAGGGTTAGTCAAAAGTCAAGTAAAAATCCTCAATTCCCCAAATACATGTACCTGCACTCTTAGACAATTATAGCAAACCTAGTTCAAGGAAAGTGAACATTCAAGACATTTCTGACAAACCTGTCATTTCAATATTTTGCCAGTTATGTGAAACTGTCATCACACATTGTGAAGACATTGTACTATACACCTATTGGGAGAATCATGCATTAATGGCAGAGGCATAACAGTCGCCATAGCGACATTTCTAGATACTACTGCTGCAACTACAGCCCTCCCTCCTTCTTTTCCTGTTTTTCAAATGATTCAAACAAAACTTGGCACACATTTCGAGCTCATTGTTAAGTTGTGCAAGGCAAATTTTTCAGTAGTAGTGGAAAGTGAAATTGTCATGGTAACAACACATTATTTCACCAAAATCAGGTAAAAGTTTTTGTGGATTAAACTACATTTTTTTCAGCAATTGGCAAGAAACTCAACACACATAAAGAACTGGCCGTCTTTCTCTCCTGTCACTATGACCCCGTTTACAGTGCGGGGCTGGGCCGAGCCGCGGCTGAGCCCAGCCTCACTTGCGGGCCGAGCCCCGCAATTTTGTCCGTTTACACTGCCGGGCTCGGCCACGCTTTTAATACGAACCTTTCAATATTTTGTCGTGTGGTGCTCTGCTTGTAAACAAACGCAATTTGGTATAGTCTGGTTTTCAGACCCTTTGCCAACTGGATTCCGTGGTGACGAAGTCGCTGTTCGGGCAAAGGCCTTTGCAGAAGGAAAAATCGTTTGCAGAACAAAACCACCTTAAACTAGACTCGTAATTTGTCAACACTGACAAATTAGGTGATCCGATCTATTGGGAAGTCAATGATTTGAGTCCTGATCCCAATAGGCATGACCATACAGGTTTCATCTGTGTTTAGAGACATTGGCCGTGTGATATTTGGGTTCTCATTTAGAAAAGAGAGTCAGGTCTGCCATCTTTGGTACCAAATTCGGTATACACTATAACGAAGATACAGAATGAAGTATATTTGACCATTGACCCATCTTTGCACAGCGGCCAAGATGGCATCTGAGCAAAAAGTGGTTATTTTGTGAAATGATTCTTGTAACATGGTCTTTGCGTGTGCAAAACATGGGAAAGATAGGACATGTATTCACCAAGATACAGGATGAAACATATATGACCTTTGACCCTAATTTACATACCCAAGATGGTGTCCGATCAAGTAGTTGTTATTTTATGAAATAATGTACGTAACATGAACTAAACATGTGTAAAATATGGGGGTGATAGAGGCTGTTTTTTTTGAGTTATTGCAAAGAAAGTTGCAAACAGAAAGAAATATCTCAATACATCGAAGATAAGCTTTAAATTTAACCAAGTTTTTTAGCATGATCCCGACATTGTATGAAAAAAAACAAAGCAACATAACAATAGCGCAAAGTCTCAGCTACAACATATTAAAATCTGGGAGAAATTCACCGAAGGGTAAGTGAGCTAGTGCTCGAACAAGACAATCATATCAACTTTCACATCTAGAAAAATTCCCTCCCATAGAGATAAAACGTCATAACGAAGGTACAGAAAAAAGTACATATGACCTTTGACCCCACTTTGCACAGACAAGATGGCATCTGAGCAAAAAGTGGTTATCTTGTGAAATGATTCTTGTAACATGGTCTTTACGTGTGCAAAATATGGGAAAGATAGGACATGTATTTACTAAGATACAGGATGAAACATATATGACCTTTGACCCTATTTTACATACCCAAGATGGTGTCCGATCAAGTAGTTGTTATTTTATGAAATAATGTACGTAACATGAACTAAACATGTGCAAAATATGGGGGTGATAGGGGCTGTTTTTCTTGAGTTATTGCAAAGAAAGTTGCAGAAAGAAAGAAATATCTCAATACATCGAAGATAAGCTTTAATTTCAACCAAATTTTTTGACGTGATGCCGACGTCGTATGAAAAAACGAATGACACACTAACGATAGCCCAAAGTCTCAGCTACAACATATTAAAATATGGGAGAAATTCACCGAAGCATAAGTGAGCTAGTGCTCGATAAAGATAGTCATGTCAGTTTTCATTTCCAGGAAAACTGCACTCCCATAGAGATAACACGTAAACTGGTCAAATTTGACAATGTTACTTTTAATCCCTTTTTACGAGGTGATGCCGTCATCCAATTAAAATGTTGTTATTATATGACTGAAAGACCATTTAATGAACTACAACATATTGAAATTTGGATGAAAATCAACAAAAGAATAAGTGAGATATGCTTGAGTAAACTTAAAATTCGATGACGTCATTTTGAAAATTTACTTTTTTTACTTTATTAAGAAATTTGATATCTTTTCATCATTTTTCCAGAATCGCCAACCCATGAAATGACATGTACAATTCATCAGCTTTCAGAATATGTTAAAAAAATGGGGGGTCACCGTCCATCCTGACGAGTAAAATCGGATTTAAAATTGGCGGTTTTTTGCATTGTTGCGCTGTATATCGCCATTGACGCGCGCGCGGAATTTCAACTTTGACGGGCCCGTGTGACGTCATATTGAGTCAGATTGACGTGAAACTTGGTAGAAATATTCCTTGACATTTCAGGCATCCGATAAATGTGAAAAAACGGGAAATTTCTATTGCATATGAGCTGTGCGGGCGTATGTGTGCGCGCGCGTACGCGTCCGTCCAATTTTTTCAATTTTTCAAAAAATGCTCCAATTGGTCTGAAACGTGTGCAAAAAAAATTTGAGCTCGATTTGAGCATACAAATATTTCAACGCGCGCGTACGCGCACGTTTTAAGAGAAAATTTGAATTTTGAGAATATGAGTAGAATGCGCATAACTTGAAATATATGTGACATAAATTTCATTGAAAAATTCTATTCCATTAATGAGATACGATTGAGAATGTGTTTTCATATAATGACGTCATAGTGACGTCACGGTCAACTGATCAGTATTATACATTAGATCTGTCGTCTTTGGGACATGATACATATATGGTATAATTTTGAAATTGATAGGACGAAGACTTTCTGAGCTAACCTCTACACAAATTTTGTCCAGAAATAAAGAAGAAGAAGAAGAACCAACAAAGAATCCGTACAGATACAGAAGGTGATCCGAAGGATACTCGGATCACCTAACTATACTAGTTTTTGACGTTAAGGGGGTTTATATCCAGAATAGCGAAATAGTACGGGCAGAGGGTTTAGAAGCCAGACTAAAATTGGCCGCGCATTTGGCCCAGTTTGCATTTACACTGAGAAAAGGCCGGGCTCAGCTTTTTGGCCTTTTGCGCGTTTACACTGAAATGAAGGCGGGCTCGGCTGCGGCTCGGCCGCGGCCGAGCCCCGCACTGTAAACGGGGTCTATGTTAATCTGTACATTTCTCTCAAGGGAGGAGGTTATGTTTTCATCGGTGTTGGTTTGTTTGTTGGTTTTTCTGTGTGCAAAATAACTCAAAAAGCTGTGCACGGATTTGGATGAAACTTACAGGAAAGGTTGAGAATGACACAAGTAACAAATGATCAAATTTTGGTAGTGATCCTGGGATTCTTGTGGATTTTATAAGGGATTTTTGATATTTTATTAGGTAGGGTCAATGGACTTTGGAGTTGAAGCTGTGCATTTTTTAGGTTTCATACGCACAGTAAAGCGTGTGCTTTAGTTTCTGCCAAGGCAAAGCACCACGAAGTTGGAAGTTGATGACTAACAAAAGGCTTCTATATTGGGAAATTGGGCGACTTCCAGCATGCATACATATGGGTGGAAATCACCGATCTCTATGGCAGAACAAGATCAGTGGTGGAAATGCGCTGCTTGGCGGAGGTCTGCGCTCTCAGAGTGCTTCTCTAGTTTTGTCTATCACTCAACCTATCTATCGAATGATCTTTGAAGGAAGAAGTTTGCATGGTGGTGAACATAACATATGCTTGGTTTGCGGTTCACCATGTGTGAGTCCTGAAAAGGACTGTTGGAATGAAAGGAGATATGAGATGATAGGAGGATGAAGAAGCGAGAAAGGAGAGTGAGCGAGGGTATTCTTTCTAGAGAGTGTTATATTCCTAAAAAGGACTGTGAACCAGAGAAGAGTATGGAGCAAGGAGAAAGGACTCGACGTTTGGGACAGTTGACTGTCCGCCCTCAGGAGTGAGTAAAGGCTGGAGATGTAGGAGACTAAGTAGGCATGATGCGGACGTGGGTGTAGCCGGGGTGGCAGTTGCGGTGCGTATGCGGACGTGAGTGTAGACTGTTTGGGGTAGTACGTGTTATGGGCAACGTGCGAGTGGGCAGAGGTACTAACGGGAAATCTGATTGATTCTGCCCCTCTTTCTCTCCCTCCCCCCCCCCCCACCCGCCTCTTTCTGCGGAGCAGGTGAAGTCGACGGGGAAGAGGCAGGAAGAGGTGACCAACAAAGTGGAGAGGATGGTCGGTATTCTGCATCAGGTCACAAAAGGGTACCCAGATCCAAAAAACTATGTTCCCATCTCTTACTTCGAGTTCGTCATTGATCCCCATTCCTTCAGCCACACGGTCGAAAATATCTTCCATCTATCGTTTGTCCTAAAGGTACGTAGTACGTTATAATTCTTTTTCGCATAATTGTGTCTTTTTATGCCTACGCCACGAAGTTGCATTGATGAAGCAGCTGTAGTTACTAGGCTGCTCTCAAAGTACCTCTTTGGTTAAAGAATTTGGGCCAGTTCATTCTTCATTAAGTCTGATGCAATGTTTGGGGACTACAGTTAACCAAAGTAATGAAACACTTGCATGGTCATGGTACGCAGTCTCCTAGTGTGGCTGGCGCCAGGCGGTACACACCGCCATGATGTAGCACATGCCTGCACGAAGTGGCACGCCGAGACCCAATGCACCGAGCGTGCCAGTGTAGCATTACTTAATTGCTTGACTGTATGTGCTACTTTTGATGTTTTTGATTTTGATAGTTGTTGATCATATCATATGAGCTTAGATAGATTTTGTCACTTCTGATCACGTTGCGTCAATCCAGGATGGCCATGCAGAGATTAAACTGGATGAGGATGGCCTTCCTGTCGTTATACCTGCCGAACCTCACAGGGAGGAGCAGAGCAGGACCAGGGTCCTGAGGAAGCAGGTCCTGGTCTCCATCGATATGGAGCAATGGAAGGTTAGTCCTTACTCTGATGAGAGTTTACAGAAGCAAATGCAACATGATTTGTTTTGGGGCAAATACACAATAATTATGAACATAAATAAGAATCTGGTGAAGGAGAAAGCACATCAAAATTAAGAGACTGTTTTCTTCACGACTTAACCCCCCCCCCCCCTTTTATTCCACTTTTATTTTCAGAAATTGATCGAGGCATTTGAAATCACAGAGGCACTAATACCTGGAGAAGAGCAAAACGGGCATATTTGAGTCCTATCCAGCATCTTCGCTCCACTCTACTCAGCTCCCCACTTTGGGTAAAGGTCAGCGGCCACACATTCCTTCTGACATTCAAAGTTTGTGCCATCTTAACTCTGAGCAGCTGATTGAAGGCGTGTGTCCGTCCCTTTATATGAATGTTTCGTCAGGAAGCCAAGGAGTACTGATGCTTGGACTTGGTTGCTCCCCATACTCCACTTGTAATGAGAGTGTTTGTATACATCATGCTGTTTTAAGCAGCAGGGCATTCCTCTTCTTTGCATATTTTGTTGTTGCTGATTTTTATGTGCTTCTGTTACAATGCAGGAGTGTGAGATAGGGTAGTTTGTTTGTTTGTTTTTTTCTACCATGGTTACATGTTCTATTTTAGAAACAAACTGTGTTCAATGAATCAAAAGGAGAAGTCAATGGCAATAGGGTTTGTCTTCGTACATTCTGCCCTTGGGAAAGGGCTTGGTAAGCTTTAGAGTTTCTTACTTTATTGCAATAGTACAGAGATAACAAGATTCAAGACAAACTCAGGAGTCTCATATAACTTTCATATGAAAGAAGACATTTTGAGTAATGTTGAATACTTTGTCAGTAGTAGTGAGAAACTCCTCTCTAAAAAGTGCACATGTGTATCCACTGTGACCATTGCAGTCTACTGTCAGAATAGTGCTCTTTTGCCCATCAGTAACATGGTACTATTTGTAGAAATCTGACGCATTTTCCCCCACTTTTGTTGATGCATGTTAAACAATATGTTAAGAGCCGCTCTTGGACATATTAATTGTGCCTTAATCATACCACATCGCTTGTGCCTTATTAGGATCATAGCACATTGTGTGCACATTCTATATGTGAACAGAAAGTTATACATACCGTCTTTTCGTAGTTGTGTTTTCTTTTTCATAAAAATTAATAGTGGTAGTACAGTCATCACTAGTTTGAGCACACAATGCAGTATATTGTGTGATGTAGAGTCGATATTATGACAGTTTCTTCCCGTTCGAAGTTAATGTGTGGTAAACTTTTGCTGTAGTCGACATTAGATAAGTCAACTCACTGCATAATAGCTGATGGCAATGAAAAAAGCCCTGATATATTTTCCAGTGAAATTCTTTGTGTAGGTCAACGTTTACAAGTGAACAGATTGCCTGTGTCAGCATGATTTTTTGGTTACAACTGGGAAAATCCTGTGTTGTGTCAAATGGTATTTTTTACTGTGATGAAAATAGAAGACATGAAAGTGAAATTACCGAAGCGTAACATACTACAAGACAAAAATGGCTGACTCATCAGCAGTATGATCCAATTATAAGCAATGTCAATTTATTAGTACATTGTAAGTGTTGCTTGTCCACTGTAAAAAAGTTAACAAGCAGTGCATACATGAAAATCATTCTTATTACACGAGTAGTATGAATATGCCAGAAAACTCAAAATACCAGCTCTCCAGCCATTTGCATTCTTTCAGTATGAAGAGGCATTGGGGAAAATCTGTTTAATGTACTATCTGAAAATATAAAATTTGCAAACCCCAGCAGAGTTAGGAATAGCTGCAGCAGAAAGCATTGTGTACTACAGTAGGGATTTTTTTTTTTTAATCAATTTTCTTTTTAGTGGGTTCATATACAGCAAAATTGCTCTGAAGGTAAAATGTTAAAACCCAAGTTATTACATGTAATTAGAAATTAGTTAAGAAAGTAATGCAGAACAAGATGATGGTAAACAGAAGTGCTGGTCATTACAGTCATTATTTCTGTTATTATTCTTTTAATATTGGTGTTGCTATACTTGTGTTGTTCTGGGTATTATTTTCGTTTACACTGCCCATTGCGCAGATTTCTATGTTGTACATGTACTGTAGTATGGCTTGTGTCCATCAACTTATCAACATTATGCCTGTTAGCACCATTGATAATAATATTGATATTGAGCAAGTAGTCTACATGAACTACATGTATACCTGTATCTCCACAACCCTTCTAGTGCCTTAAAAGTGCGCCATTAATATGCAGTACTATTTTGTGGTTGATTGATTAAGATTTCTGCATGAACTTCTCTTGCATTTTACCATTCATGTAATCGCAGCTATGTGTAGTTCTACACGTAATGTTCTGTATTACATTGTACTCGTAAGTGTGTGTTGAAACAACGCATTTCAAGTGGCAATGTACTAAATATTCAGGATTTAAATTGCAGCTTTCCAGCAAGTGTTATCACAGTTGCATAGCCTACAAATTAGATGTACAATGTAAATGTATTGCATTTGTTCTGCATGTTCTTGCTACTAAATTGTATGATTGTAAAGCATAAGTACATGTAGTTAAACTTGCCTCTGTATGTCATGCACAACAGGAAAACCTGCAGGAATTATTAGCCAAAGAAATCTCTAATAAAAGTGAATTTCATTAGTTCACAATCAGAAATCTATTTACCCTGTGCGAGCTGTCGCCTACTGTTTTCTGCAGGCTTTTTCAGACTGGCGTTGACATGCCGTAGATGGGGTATCGGCAGTCTTAGAGTCCTAGATGATGAAGTGTGACATGGGGCAATACAAATTATCTTCAGCATACATTCCCATTCTCTCGGACTGTAAGACTGCCGATACCCATCTACAGTGAGTCAACGCCAGTCTGAAGAAGCCTGCAGATAACAGTAGGTGAAAGCTCGCACAAGGTAAATAGATTTTTGATTGTGAACTAATGAAAATTGCTTTTATTAGTAAAGTTGAAGATAAATAGGTGATAATTTGGGGGCCTGAATTTTTACTTTGTTGTAACAAGAATTTCATTATAACTATGCTTGTTACAGTATAACAGGAGTGCACCATACACAGGAACTACCAGTACTGAGTATCAGTTCCTGTATTTGCAGTTATGTTTCAAGCAACTGATATGCTCAAAGCTGATTGGTTGTTAGTCAGCTGCTACCATGGAAACCAACATCAGTGTATGCTGCATTTTTAAATAAATTCCAGATTTCTCACTTACAAAAATGCAAGAGAGGAATATAGAATCAAACAAAGAAAAAATCAATGGAGTTTCTGCATCCCAACCCAGTGAAGTTGTGCTAGAGTTGATTGTATGTACATGTGTAAATATGCATATCATATTTATCTAGTGCTTAGAAATGTATAATTCTTATATACACCTGTACATGTATTTATTGTCATCATCAGTTTAAAAAAATAAATTCTTTTGATTGCTGAGAAGCTTTGATAACACAAGATAGTGAACTATTGATTAATTATGGAATACTGAGTGGATATTTTCGCATGAGTAATTTTTTTTACGCTCAGCTGGGTAAGATTGATTTCGCATGTTTTTAATTCCGTGGAATGAAGACGTTAACTTCTGGAACATATGACATGCAAAAATATTTGCATGCTTTTATTTTCACGCTAGCATCTGGTTGCGTGAAATGCGCGGAAATTTACACTTTTACATAAGAGGTTTTTGTGAGCTCTTCTTAAACTCATTCAGACAAGTGAAATACCTTCTTTACATATTGAAATTTTGTCATATCGGGGTTTGTAAAAAAAACAACAAACTCTTGTCTAAGGACGAGCAAAATTACTACACGTACAATGTATTATGAGAGTTTGTAACAGTGTTCTTTGTGAAGACATTCCACTGTATGAGATCTCATTAAAGGGGAAGTTTACCCAAATATACATGTGGAATGAGTGAATGATGCAATATTAGTAGAGCACATCAGTGAAAGTTTGAGGAAATCAGATAATCCATTCAAAAGTTAGGAATTTTGAATGTTTAGGTGCTGCCATATTGCTGGATGATAAGACTTCACCGAGTTGTGATGTCACTGCAGAACAATATAAAGAAAATACAAGTACAAATGTATGGAGAGAATTCTGCAAACTTTCATTTTTCTAGCATACGGAAAGTGCAATTGGCGTAAAACCCCTTTCAGAAAGCATGGGGAATAATACAGTATTACCATACATATACAATGTATCATTAACACGTTGAGGGAATCTGTACTTTTCATTTTTTTTTTTAAATATATAAATGTATTGTAGAATTCTGTTTTTTCTCCCTATATATTATTCAGTTGTCCCACAGGGACATCACAAGCTCTTGTAGTCTCTTCATCCAGCAATGACAGCACTGAAAGTTTAAAAACTCATTACTTTTGAACAGATTGTCGGATTTTCCTCTAACTTTATTAGTTTGTTCTACTAATATTGCTACATTACTGAAATCCACATACAGTGTATACATTTTGGTGTCATTCTCCTTCAATAAATCTATTCCATGAGAAAATTGCTGCGAATAGAGGCAGCAACATTGAACTCGGGCACACAGACACAACTAACAAGTAAATACATGTAGGCTGTTGTACACAAGGTACAGTGTATGTTCAAAATACACACTTTTATTGGCAAACTGAGTATTGATACTAAAAAATATCTTAAACCAACCAAAACCATACTCATTATCCTTTGAGACTTTGAAATGAAGGAGGCACAGTTGAATGAATGCATAGTTCCCCCCCCCCCCCCCCAGTAATCACCATACAAAATGTACACTGATATCTCCACCTTGCTTGTGGAGGCAACTCTGGATACTGCAAAACTGAAGCCTCGGCAGCCAGTAACATATATCTAACAATGATACAGAGTGCACACATGTATATATTATATTCTTTGATAAGAGACAAGAGTTACAACAAACTCTCAGTACATTTAATCAAGCAATCCCTCTTTGGTTTTCACACACACACACACACACACACACACACACACACACACACACATTCTCATATGATGCTTACGGTCATATGATTGTTTGGGCACGTTCCATTATTTGTTTCTGAAAAAAAAAAAAAATACAGTGAAACCCCGTTATAACGAGGTCCGTGGGACCGGCGATATTACCTCGTTATAACCAGTACCTCATTATAACCGTACCCATCAAAAAACAAAGAAAAACATGTACATACATGTATAATTTATCTAATAAACCAATTGAAAATGAAAAAAAAAATACATGTACAAATGTACTTCAATTTAGTTATGCAAAAAATCAGGTTTCTTGTAGTCTAGATGTGCATACATATTGAACAATTGAGGATGCATGTAAAAAATTTTCACATTTTTCCATTTGAATGAGTGAAAACCACCTATGGTGGGTTTTGTCACTACAACGTAGCATGCCAGATCAACCAATATAATTCTCACCTGTCTTACCAGTCTTACCTTTTATTCACAGTATATGACTAATGAGGCAAAGTTGTACTGATATACACATATTTCAGCTTAGCTTTACACAAAAGCTAGTTTTTTGTGTGTGTGTGTCTGTGTCCAGAGTTCGGCTAAATTTTCTTGAGTTGGACAGCAACTTGAATCTAAAAAAAGAAAAAAAAAACTACAAAAGGAAAAGACAAGTCTGTATGTCATATCTTTCTCGCACCATAGCACGCATGATTACATAAGAGATCTGTAATCATAATTATCACATCTCATTACATTCACAACAAAATAATGTAAAAGTGGAGATTTTCACACAAGTTTTTTTGCAGGGTCTTATTCCACGCAATGAAAATGTAAAACAGTATTTTGTAAAAACAAGCAAACAAATTTGTATGCCTTTATTTTCTTGCTAGTTTCACATCGCATGAAATGTGCAACAAATTCCACACCGCAAAGTTGGAAGAGGTATGAAAAAAAAAAAAAAAATACAAACAAAATCTCAAATATACCCAATAATACCAGCTGCACTGCATCATTGATTTCATCTTGTAACTGTGTTTGGCAAATTTTGGCAAATCGTCAAGATAGCAAAAACAAAATGCATGTAGAATGTACGATATTTGCGATGAAAGGTTACCTATACAAAAGATATGTATACATGTACATGTACATGTGCATGTATTTAAAAACACTGTATATTAGACTCATATACACATGTAGCAGAATAATTATTATTACAATGCGTACCTATATGTACACACTTTCCAAAACCTTTAAACCCCTTCAAAAAGACGCTGAAAACCAATTTAAATTCATGGAGATAAGACATACTATGTATATGCAAAAGAGAGACAATTTAATTTCTATCAGTGATCACATTATATGTTCACTTCTCATGATTAAAATAAGTGCAAAAGTTTCGATTATATCACTCTGTGATTACATAATCTTGAGCCTAAGCCTTTGCATTATGACATTTATAGGCACAAATCTTGAAATATCACTGTCGGGGCATGACACAAATTTCATGTGTCCTTAACTGAGGAATACATATTTATGCCAAAATTTTGATGATGTTGAAGATGCTGAGAACTGTAAAATGTATTTAAAAAAAAAACAATTGTCCAAATTCTATACACTGTACCTTAAAACTCACATTTTCCTGTATAAACAGTCAGTTTGTGTAATTCAATCGCATTTCTTTTCACAAATTGAATTATTGAATATAAGAATAGCCCAACTTCAAATTTGGCTATTACATGTATCATTACAGATTGCTTGCAGGGTAATGCAAATATAGATAAAATTACTGTTTTACATTTCAGTTTGTATACATACAATTCCCACAACTGAAAAATAAAACTATTAGGATGTTATTCATTTCTTTAAAAAACCAAAAAATTATGAGATTCTCTCTATTCACGGATGTAAAAGCGCTTGCAGAAAAAAGTCTGAAAGGAAAAAAAACTTAAAACTTGCGTAGAAAAGTATGAAGCGCATTAAAATGTGAACATTTCAATTCATTTGAACTGGCAAAAAGTCTTGAAAGTAGGTTTGGGGCAGAATAAAAAAGCCTGAAATCAGATTAAAATCTGAACTTCTATTCAGGTATTCAATTGTAAAGCTGATGCCAAGCAAATGTCCCAAATGCCACTCAAGCTAGATCAGATTATACAACACCTAAAAAGAATGTAGCTATCCAACTGGTCTATTGCCCATCACGTGACATTCAGTTAAAAGTACCATTGCATGCTGTAGTGGCTGTTAGCCGTGCAGTTTTGTTTGAGCAAAAATGGAGAGTGCATGGCTGATGTCACCAATTTCCACTGACTCCCAAATGACTTGAAGTTTTTGTTCAAATGCACAGCTCTTATGTCACAATAAACATTTGCCGCGCGCAATTACAACAATTAAAAGTGCTGTCAAGTGCATATTTTTGTCTCTCATTTTTGTAAACAACTTCAACCAATCAGCCTTTGCGTACGTATGTAGTACATGGCTGACTGTGACTGTGCAGCTTCTCATTCGCCTTGACAGAAAATTGTTGCCCTTTCTGTGCTAAATTCAAGAATCTGTGAGGACCACATCTGTTGATGTCCGATGTGCTGTATAAAACAAAGTGCATGGTCTTTATTCATGCAATGGAACAAGATTTTGCACATGGTGAAAGATGAGGCGGTCTTTTTAATGTGGAACAGCTGAGTTGAATAGAGTGCCTCTATCTTTCATCTCATGTGATATCTTGTTCCATCACACTCGTGACCATTCACTATGTATAATAGCCCACTGGATACAGGGAACTGGGTGCCATCACTGTCAATCATGTATTGACCGTAGGGGAATTATGACATCTTGGAGGTAATAGATTATCACTTCAAAACTAACATCAAGTGGCAGATAATTATCTGATGTCACATTCTAAATTGACATCTACCAACACCTGGAAAGGGAATAAGATCAACCTGATGACGTGGTGTGGTATATAGTTATGACTACATACATACAGTAATTTCAATACACACAATCGAAAGTACAGTAGCATTTACAAATGGTATTTTCACCTTGAAAGACTTCACACATTCTGCACTGCAACACTTGCCCTGCAAGTTTCTTATACAGTCTAATTCAAGTTCCACAATGGCTTGAAAAGTTACATGTATTTCACATTTCACCTTTTTCCTTTTGACACTCTTTTTATCTGTCCCCTTCACTACCTTTTTACCAGCAAGAGCAGTATCCATCACCTCAATGATTGCAGCATCACTTTTGATTGACTTAATCTTCTTGGGTTTCTCACTGGCTTTGACCGATCCATTCAAAACAGAGCTAGGTTTGGAGGAATTTTCACTGGTATCTGGAGGTAGCTGAACAGTGGAAGGAGATCTGCTATTTGAGGCATCAAACACAATGGCATCATCCCTTTTTTTAACCTTCACAGCCGGCAGCCTTCTTCACTTTCGCTTTTGAAGCAGCTTTGCTTACACTTTCACTTGGCGTTGTATGGTCTTCACCTTTTTTCTTCGACTTTGGCTTCTTAGAAGTCTTTACAGATTTTTCAAGATGAACCGATTTGTCAATCGCCTAGGTCTCTTCCAATGTACCATTCACCTTTGTGTCAACGTGCGCTTTTTCCGCCTTCTTCTCCAGACTACTAGTAATGGTTTTGGCTTTCTTTGCCTTTTCTACTTTGGGAGATTTTTTCTTTTGGGGCATTTTCACCTTTTTTGGGGAACCGTTAGCCTGTATTTTTGCGTCACCACTCCCTGCGTCATCTGTCTTTATCAGACTTGTATCTATACCAGACTTCTGGGTCTTAGCTTTCAGTTTTTTTACTTTCTTCTTTTTCTTTACGTTGTCACCAGTTGCTTCTGGAACATTATCACCTTCATTTTCACCTTGACCTTTTTTTACCTTCTTTGATTTCTTTGCTTTTCGCTGCTCCTTTGATGGTGAAGACTTTAAGGTCTCATGGCTGACTACATTTCCCTTTGGAGAAGCACCTTTATGCTTTGCTTTCAATTTTTTCCCCTTTTTGGGATAATGGTCCAATACTGATGCATCCGACGGTACACTGGTTGCTCCCATGTGAGATTGGACACCATTTTTCAGAGTCTTTTTGTCTGATGCTTTGCGTACCTTCTTTTTCACTTCAGGCACAGATGGATCTGCTACTTCACTCGAACCGGCCTGCAAAGTGCCAGATGCAATTGGGCTGGCAACTTCTGACCTTTTCTTTTTCACTTTCTTTACCTTCTTTCTGACAGGTTCTCCCAACGCTTTCTCACTACTAAGTTCCGGCTCTGATACTTCCTCATGCTTGCGCTTTGCTTTCTTTTTTACTTTCACCATGGATTTATCTTTATCATCAGGACTACCAACTGCTGATGATTCGACATTTTTTACTGCCCCCAACGATGATTTGCTTTTGGTGGTCTTTTTCCGCCCTGCTGCATCAGTATCACTACTTGCTTTCTTGTGCTTTGCTTTGCTCTCCTGTTTCCCCTTTTTCTTTTCCCTCTTGCCTGGAGGTTTCAAATAACTTTCCATGCCAGTTTGAATGTCCCTGTCCATTATTTTACTGGAAGAGTCCAAGTTTTCTATCCCCTGTACACCAGTAGCTTGCTTTAAGTCTGTTGATTTCTTCTTCTTCTTTTTCTTCTCCTTTTTCACCTTTTTGGTCTGTTTTGCCGTGTCATCTAAAGCCTTGCTTTTCCTCTTTAATTTCTTCTTTATGGCAACATCAGCTGAAGAGATTGAATTGGCAACAGTGGTCGAGAGAGCCTCTGTTGGTGATTTACTTTTGGTGCCAAGTTCATGCTGCATATCTTCACTAGTCTTTGCCTTTGATGTTTTCTTTTTCTTTTTCTTCACATCCCCTCCATTAATTGCCTTGTCCCTCTTAGTTTCTTTTGACTTCTTCCTCTGCTTCTCTGCTGGCTCTGCACACTCACCATCTCCATCATTACTCCCCAGGGGTGCCTGGTTACTAACAACAGAAGTATCCAACTCTGCCCGTTTCCTCTTCTTCGTTTTACCTTTATGTCCTTTCGCCTCAGCTGGTGAGCCTGCAGGCACCGGTTTGACGGAGGCAACTTGTGGAGAACTTGAGACTGACTTCGATGTTTTCCCATTTGTGTCACCTTCACCCCTCTTGCTCTTTGCTTTTGAAATCTTTGACTTTGCCGACGCTGATGCTGTGGATTTTGTCAACGATTCTGATGCCTCTTTATCTTGGTCTGCCGAGGGGGCTCCGACAAGACTTCTTTGCGAAAGATCAGATTCCTTCTCCTTCACTTTCTTCTTTTTGTGCTTCTTCTTTGAGGGGCCGCTCTGCTTCAGGTCCCCTTCACCACTTGACTGTTTGCCTGCATCTTCCGACTGCATTGGATCCTCTGTCTTCTTACCTTCAGCTGTGTTGGATGAGTTGATGATACCCATCGCTGTTGGACCTACGGTGTCGTCATCTGCACTACCATCACCGGCTGCATCACTTTCCCCTTTCGTCTTCGTGTGCTCGTCCTTTGAAGGGCTTTTCTTCTTTTTCTTCTTCTTTTTTGGACTTTCTGAACCAGTCACCTGATGATCTGTCTCACCACACTGCTGGGTATCCTCAGCTTTATCTATGGCATTGACATCACTTTGGTTGCTAGGACCTATGACTCCTGACGATGTTGAAGATTCAGAGTTCTCATTGTTACTACCACTGGTGGCATCCTTTTCTTTTTGAGTTTTCTTGTGCTTCTCTTTCTTAGAAGATTTCTTTTCGGTTGATGAAGACTGTGGCTCTTCTACAGTGTCCACTGTCGTGGTACTTTGCTGAGATGTCTGTAAGTCACTTTGGTTGACGTCAGTAGTTGCTTGAGTGGATTGGGGGTTTTCCTGAAGATGAAGCACATACACAAGAAACTCAACAACAACAGAGAAAGTAGCACTTTTGCCTGCATGAGTTTTCACCACAACAGATCATGTGAATGTACTTCTTACTTTTAATATCGCTGTTGTACATTTGATGTTTCCATCATTGATATACTAACAACATTACAGGCACAAGTCACAGTAAAAGACTCATTCATACTTTCCAAAGCTTCTCTTCAAAGGTAAGATCAAGGTTTCTTGGAAAACTAGCTGAGTTCATGATTAAGAGTCAACACATCATATGAACAAAGCCATCTGTCTTTCAGTGTGTAGCACAAAGGAAAAAAAGAGTCGCGCCAAAAGCTCACCTTAACTGTTGAAGCTGCACTGAAGACGTTCCAGATTTGCTCCACGACTGCAGGATCATGTACTTTCACACTGTTTCTCACAAAGTTCTGTCAACAATAAATGAAGAAGGGGGAAAAAAGGGTAAAAAAACAATCTCTACGGGTCTTCCACTAAATTGATCTGCCCACATTAACTGCACTGTGTGTACAATCGGTGCAAACATACCTGTATGCTTAGACATCACATATTTTCTGTAATAATATTCTAAATTGACCATTTGGAGCACTTCACCCATGACTCACATTTTTCACCAGGCATCTAAATGCTACCTCTCTTGGATGAGTCTGAGTCTTTGAATGTTTTTAAACAGATATGGCACCATACAAATTCTGTGAATCATCATGATCATCATTTCCTGTGACTTTCTGCATGGCAATTGATAATTTGTTCACTTTCATTAAGATGTCTCAATACACTGAAGCTTTTGCCACACTTGTAACTTTTTAAATGAAAGGTTCATAGACCTTGATTTCCCTTCAGAGTTCTTCGATCATCAAATTTCCACTTCAGACCTGAATTTAATCACATCATCTGTACTTCATTTTATGAAATATAAGGACTTGGCCAATAACAAGGAAAATCAAACGAGGTACTTGAGACAGTTAAATACATAGTTGTGGAACAATGGATGGACAACTAAAAGTAAGTTCTGTTCATGCTTCCAGTTTCCAATTTGATATGGGCAGAAATTATAATTTATGTGAAAAACATACAGAGAGCCATTTTTTGTACTACTCTGTTTTATCTCTCTCCAAAGGAAAAAAAAAAAGAATACCCTTAATATTACTTACTTTTAAAAAGCAAATGAAACACTTTGTGATCTGCACATACCAAAATTTATATTTCTGGTTAGGCTCAATATCCACCACATAAATATTACACAAAAACTGACATTGTTCATTTACCACAAATTTTGCCTTTTTCCTCGGTACATTTGGATACTCTGCAATCCGCTCCAGTAGTCCCTTGATGCGGTTAGTAATGTTGCCAGCTTTACAGGATTCACGAACAGACTGGAAAAGAATAAGTACAAAAGCATTAGCAACACATCTATAGGGAGGTCTCCTGCATTTACACTTTGTTGATGACAATTATATCACCTTACAATCATCATTTTCATGATTATGAAACAATCCAAGATTTACAAATTCATTGATCTATGTTTGTTACTAATATGTATGATAATAATTTGTGCCATTCTTTTTCCACTGGGTATCGAAGCACTTGTGTTCTCATGTGTCTTTTTTATTAAAAAATAAGATCAAATCAAATCATTTAAACATCATACACTTTGTATTAAGCATATTTAGCATCACTGATAACACAAATATAAAAAAAACAAGGAAAAGTAGAAATTACGCGGTGCGTAACATATGTCCCCGCCGGAAGTAGCATTTTGTAACAAAATGTGCAATATAGGTCAAAGGTCAAAGAAGACAAAGGTCAAAATTCTGTGTAGAAGTTTTGAAGCCCTCACCTAGTGCTATCACATAAAGCAAACGGAATCGAAATCGGGTTAGAAATGGCGAAGGAGTAGCATTCTGTAGCAAAATGCACAATATAGGTCAAAAATCAAGGTCAAAGGTCAAAGAAGTCAAAGGTCAAAATTCTGTGTAGAAGTTTTGAAGCCCTCAACTAGTGCCATCATATAAAGCAAACGGAATTGAAATCGGGTTAAAAATGGTGAAGGAGTAGCATTTCGTAGCAAAATGTACAATATAGGTCAAAAATCAAGGTCAAAGGTCAAAGAAGTAAAAGGTCAAAATTCTGTGTAGAAGTTTTGAAGCCCTCACCTAGTGCCATCACATAAAGCAAACGGAATCGAAATCGGGTTAGAAATGGCGAAGGAGTAGCATTTTGTAGCAACATGTACAATATAGGTCAAAAAATCAAGGTCAAAGGTCAAAGAAGTCAAAGGTCAAAATTCTGTGTAGAAGTTTTGAAGCCCTCACCTAGTGCCATCACATAAAGCAAACGGAATCGAAATCGGGTTAGAAATGGCGAAGGAGTAGCATTTTGTAGCAAAATGTACAATATAGGTCAAAGGTCAAGGTCAAAGGTCACGACTGAAATTCTGTGTAGAAGTTTCAAAGCTCCCATGTAGTGCTATCATATAAAGCAAACAGAATCAAAATTGGCTCATTAATGACAGAGAAGTAGCAAATTGAAGATTTTGATCACACACGGACGCACACACGGACACACGGACGGACGGACGGACGGACACACGGACGGACGGACGGACGGACGGACACACGGACACACACACGTACGGAGCCCGTTTCATAGTCCCCTGCTCGAACTCGTTCGGCGGGGACAATTAATACCAATGATGATGATGTTGACAATAGTACTACTACTACTAATAATAATAATGATGATAATCATATAAAAATGATAAGATCACATGACAATTCTATTTTGCATTCATATAGAAAATGATGCTACAGAAGAGTTGAGCATATGTATGTACAAGTTTGACTTCTGTTGAATGCTGTTGATTGAGAAAATCAAATTTAATAAGGGCTTGCAGTGAAACCTGTGCCATTTCATTATCATTTTTAGGAGCAAGATGTCAGGGGGTGCTCATGATCTGGAAGTAATGGTGTCATTAAATTTGTTCGGTGATGAATATGAGGAAAAAAACGAACGAAACAAAAAACTCACACACGGCAACTTTCCCTGAAATATTATGAATAAAAGAATTAATATTTATTCTATCAGAAAGTTACTAGACTTCTTTTTTTTTTATTATCATTAATGACAATCTGAAAAAGACTTGCATATGTCTCATTGCCAAGCTCCATCATTAGGGTAATGTTTTTTCTTTCTTGTGGTGCAACGAAACATGGTCGCATCTCACCTGCAGCCACTGTTCTTGCTTGGCCTCCCCCTTGTTGGGTTTCTGTTGTGCCTGATAGCCCTTACCACCATACTTCTCGTTCTCAGAGATGCACTGGGTGTGTTGTTTGTAGTCATCACCACTGCAAAACAAAAGAGAAAAGCTTTTCAACTCACCATCAGACTTATTAGCCTCTACATTATCTCCTGACAGCATTAACACAGACAAGGTGTGTTTCTACAAGTAGAGTGATCTTCTTGCAGAATAACATGTTAAACATGGTAGACTTATACTGCCCTACTTTGGCAAAAGGAAGCAAGTGACATACCATCCAAATTTGAGTTATTGATGTTTTCATAATTCACATAATGAGCTCTTCTTCCAGGCCAAATTTCATGCAGAAACACTCATCCCACAAAGAGATAAGACATCATGATAGTCCATTGACGTCAGTGTAAATGACAAACACATTTTGCTCTTTTACGAGAAATGTCACTTTTGTCATTTGCTTCCTTTTGCCAAAGTAGGGCAGTATACTTCAGCAACTTTTGGTGGCAATTTGAATAGATATGCTGTTTGACAAATTTTAACTCTTAAAATCACCAAAACAAAAAGTGTAAACTAAGCAGAAGTTATTATCAGAAAACACATATCTTTTAGCCTTCTTTCTTTTAAGCACAATTTTATCATGCCCTGAATTCTTGCATCTTCAGTCAATTGCTGATCATTGAAAGATATGAACAGTTAGCTCACAAATGATCAGTACAATTCTACTGCTTACTGCAGATTAACACTCATACTGAGATAGAGTGTCTTTCCTTTTAAAAAAAATTGAGCAATTTTTTTAATGATTTGTGAGCCCATAAAATTTAGATGAACTCATCACATCCAAAGACAAATTCTCCATGTGCGGTGTACCTAGGCCTTGTAGGTCTGTGTACCTTGAATTTTAAGCCTCACTATCAGAGCATTCCCTGAACTGCGAGGTGAAGTGGGATCAAACTTGGCATTGCTACACCACCTAGAACAAAAAGTATACATGAACTTTGACCCAAATATGCTGACATCACACAGCCACATGAACTCTGCCATGGAAGTCTCATTCTCATTCTCATTCTCATCTGCTGGGCAGATTATGATATTTGACCCCCAGTAATAGACCAATCCAGGACTTACTAGAAATCCTTGCCACAATCCATACAGGAGAGCACATTGCAGTTTCTGCATTGAGTTAGGTAATGTTTGTCCACATGGGCCTTTTTGATGGCTTGCCCGCACTCGTTGCATGTGAAGAACACCATGGCAATTCACAGTCTGGCAGTCTCATTACGGGCAGGTCCTATAGTGAGAAAGAGTCTCTCCCAAGAACACCTGGTAATAGGTAAGAAAAAAAATCCATATCATATGTCTGAAGGGCTTAAAATTGGTCTTAACAAAAACTTCTGACAACAGAACATTAATTTACTCTTAGTCTTATTTAGATTTTTGTTTCCAATGTCTATTATCAGGGTAATGCACTTAACATAATCTTGACAGATGGGTGGCTGAAGCAGGAATCCATGTTTTGTGTGTGTGTGTGTGTGTACTACGTGTTTGCATGTTTTGTCACTCCAATCTAGGCCGACCATATATGGGCCTGTGTCGAATGTACAGGTACTACAGCAGGAGATCCGATTGCATCAAAATAAACACCTCATGTAAAGGCATAAGGCAGTTATCTTAGAGCGTGTACTGCAAATCGCATTTTTAATGGACGCTCGTCAAGGCTTGTGAATTCAGAGTACTCTTTGCATTGGAGTATAATTTCACACAAATTGTGAAATGTTGTAAGTTTCTATTGACAGAAAACATTAGGGTGTCGAAGTTGTATTGGATACAACCTCTTGATGTACAAAAATTTTTCCAATCGGTAGATAGCTCCAGAACCAGAGGTCACTGCATGAAAAATAAAGTCAGAAAACCCAGATCCAAATATATGTTGCGCCACAAGACCTTCTCTGTTCACAGTTCACTGGAACTCCTTGCCAGACGCAGCTGTCAGAGCAACAAGTGTCAATCAATTCAAATCTATCCTTGAGAAACACTGAAACAGCCATCCCCTAAGTACAGGGATAGTGAAATCTGGAGGGGCAAATAAGCAATGCTTTACGTCTCTACAATACATATGATTAAAATAGGGCCTAGGGTAACATCCCCAGTATTCGGTCACTTAAGCTTTTTTGCAATATTTTTCAAACTAAAATAATACAAACATACATCATATCTACAACAATGTATGTGAAATATATCAAATTTCCTTAATCTCAACTTTCATTTCGTTAAATATCTCACAGAATTGCACAAAATCGCGAAATATTTCACCTTGAAAATTCCCCAGTATACGGTCATCGGCTCCAGTATTCGGTCACGCGATGTGCGCGTTCAAAGTCAATGCGTGTTCAAGGCAGCTGAAAAACGCGCGCGCGCGCTACCTCGTTGGCGCAAAATTGCATCGGGGACGTTGCGGCGACCATTGGTGACCGAATACTGGGGCCTCGACACTTGCATTCAACCCTTGTACATTGGGACACTGTATCGGCACGTACGGACATTTTGTTTTTCTTTTGCGTTTTTGAGGAAACCATTACACTCCAAGCTTGCGATAAGCGAAAAATCCCGCGAGAGAACGGCGTATTTCTCGATTTTTAGCGCTTTTTCGGCGACCCGTACTCTTAAAACTGGGCCTTATCCGCGCGCACTTTTGGAAAGTAGCGCCGATTCTGCACTTTTGACGGTAAAATTTGGGATTTTGGATGGATTTTTGGAGGGGGCTAAGAGAGTTTCCTGTTGTGAATGAGTGTGCAAGTGTGTGAATTAGTGTGATTTGCGTGTGTTGTGACAGTTGAACTTACTGGCTGGTGACTAGTGATAAGTGACCGAATACCGGTGCCTGACCGAATACTGGTGCCCTTACCCTACATCCAAGTAAACTCCACAGTGACCACACCGAGTAAATTTAAGTAAAGTTTAAGTAAGTAAACCTGTAGATAAAGTTAAGTTTTTTCGAGACATCTGAATCGAAGGCGTTTTCTACCGGGAGAACTACAGGACATCCTCAACTCCCGTAAAACGAAGGTGAAAGGTGAAAGATGCAGCTGCAGCAACCATACTTCTCCGGAACGTGGTCAATTAACCTTGTCCCACATACTGATTTTCATGCTGGGTAAGACATTTGCTTGACTGACCACGGAAATCAAGATTCAAATTAGCTAATCAAATGCTTTCTAATATTGCATCTACAACCTATATGTGCCGTGCTTTGAAATCAAATGACAAATATGCAACTATCTGGACTGACTTACCTTTTTCTTTTTCTTGTTTGACTTTACAGCTGTTAGTGTTACTACTGGTCGAGCGTGCAACCCATGCGTGATGTGTACACCATTTATGTGCACCTCAAATATTGCCGCTCAACACGCTTAGATGGCGCTCTTCACGTCTGACGAACTTGCTGAAGTGTCGATGCCACGGTTTCGATATGAGACATTGTATCACACTTTTATATCCTCTCTTGAAACCAACACTTCACTCAAAAAAGAAAAAGGGGGGGGGGATAAATGCATACAGTAGATTCGGCAATTAAAAAAAAAAAACACACAGACAAACTGCACAACGAAACTTTATATGCCAGTGGCAAAAAAAAAAAAAAAAAAAAAAATCTTGATAGTACTTATAGTAGAGAAATAGAAAATGCAGAATTCCCTCCTTTCAAAACAAACAAAAAAGATCAGCAGAAATTATCATAGTAGATAATATAAATGTAGAGTTTACTTTAGGAATATTTGTTTGTTCGTTTGTTTGTTTGTTTGTTTGTTTGTGTGTGTGTGTTTTTTCTTCTTTTTCAAGAATGCAAATACATTTGTACTCCGCATATTCAACTGAATGTCAAGTGTAGGTATTGTATTTCACTGAAATCATGCTGAAGCAGGCTGCTACATAATGATAGGACTACTGAATTCATCCATTCCATTTCTTTCTCTATCATTTCAATTAAAATCGATCCATACCTGAGTTACTGGTTATTTCTTTGTCATAGCATATAACTTACAATATTTAACATAATCAGTATGTGTAGATTAATGTGTAGTAAACTGCAAGTTTAACTATCTATGTGTGTCAATTGGCACAGAAAAACCCCATAGCATTGTACACACTGTACAAAGTACTGGCACAGACAGGGTTAAGCCTACAAAGACTCCATATTGGTGGCACCATACAAGGGGCAGATCCAGGAATTCCGTAAAGGGGAGGCACCTTTACAAAATTAAAGGGGGGCGCACACACCCCCCCCATTTTTTTTTATTTTTATTTCATTTATTTCAACAAAAAACAAAGAGGGGCTTGTGCCCGGTGTGCCCCCCCCCCCCCTGGATCTGCCACTGCCATATCAAAAAGACATGCACACATACGACATAGAGGTCACCTGTCAGACATCATTAGCATCACAGGGGTGATGACTTTTATTATATTTGCATGATCAGAAGGAATTAATTCTGCAAGCAAGTATTCATACAACAGCTCTAAAAAAAAAAAAAAATGGTTATTACACAACACTAGAATATAAAATATAATATTACAACACACATAAATGGAATATCCTTCAGAGAATCTATTTCAGAGGAAGACTCATACACATTGATACTTGAGATAACAATAAACTTCCCTTTCTTTAAAATTTATTTTTTTTTAAATCTTTGTCAGCAAGGTGCAGTTTGGGGTAATAACCAGAGGTACTACAAATATTACTTTCTCATGACCATTAGAAGAAAACAAGAACATATAAACAGACATTTTACAAAACAAAATGACTTACAGGTGGTATCTAAAATGAATAAACAACAGACAGATACAGTAATCTCACATGATGTTATCCCTGTTGGTGTTTTTTTTTTTACTTGGTTTCCAGCGAGTTAAAGTTATATTTGCTTTGCATTCACAAGTCCACATGTGCATGATTGTGCTAAAATAAAGTAATCAATCAACCAAAACAAAATCCAGCCAGTTTTTCATTATCTTTGTATGTGCCATGGTGTAAACCCTCTGTGTGCTACATTATTCTGAGACACCAATATAGTCATGCTTTTGGAAAACATTCTGCTTCTCAAATCTATGTAGCTTTTATAGATTTCTGTTATACCCTGGACATATAGTGAGCAAAGTTGTAGAGAAAATGCCAAGTTTCGCTTTGATGTCAACTGTATGACAAATCTATGATTGTTTTTCTTTCAAATGACCAATAGCTACATTAGTGTAGAGGAATGACTTTTGCAAACAAAACAATGACAAAAACTCACAACTTACTCGCAAATCCAATAGGGAACATGGCTTGAAAGTCAAGCACCACATAAAATGCAAGCTGCATGTGACAGGAACAGAATTGCGAGAAACGCTTTCATTGTGCCGTGGCATTTGGCCATTCAGCGATCAGTTTGGGCGGGTTTGTGCATTTCAGCAGAATATGTGAACATGGCACGTCGACGAGTTTGGTGTGCGAACATGGCAGAGACTCCAACTCTCCCGTTTTTGACGGGAGATCTCCCGCCGAAAACCCATTTTTGCAAAATCTCCCATTCTCCCGCTTGAGATTTAATTTCTCCCGCCCTGGCTCTGTGTCTCCCGTTGGAAAGGATTTCTTACTTATTGCTATCGTATGTTGAAAAAAATAAGCCTTAGATAGCACCAGAGAGCATCTAGAACCCTAGGAAATTCGCGCTTCGCACGCATCAACTTAGAGTCTCCCGTTTGCTAGGGGTTTCGGGCGGGAGAATCTCCAGATCAGAAGGTGCTTTGGGTTGGAGTCTCTGACATGGCACATAAAGAGTTAAAAGCAAAAAGTAATCTGTGACAGTAGGTAACATCAATTTGCACAAGCATGACCTGAAATGGAAATGTGCTGTAATAAGGACCTGCGTACATCTGCTGCACTGCAAATCATAGAGTATTAAACATCAGGAAGGGTCAGAATGGAGTGTAAGACCTTTACTTTATTCAAATTGTAACTGTCATGTTACATTCTTGCAAGACTCTTGTAAGTGAAGTTACCTTCATGGCTTGGACTATTGCACAATAATGCACAATCGTCCTCTTTGGTTTATCCAACACATTAATTAAACATGATAAACCCTGGTATAGTTTTCAACTTTTTATTAGTACAATAACTGACCCCATCTTAAGGGGAGAAGAGGAATACATTGTCCATGACACATCTCATGCTGAGCTTTGCATGATGTTTTCTTCCAAAATCATGGGATCAAAAACAATTTATGTCATGCTAAATGACTTCTTAACTTTAGAACTGTCACATGATAGCTTAGTCAAAATTTGTCAAACTTTCTTTAAAATTTGCAATGACCTCATCCTGAATTTTAGGTGCTTTCATGCATATCAATCTTCTCTTTGGTGAAAATTCTCTAAGTTCTGTTGAGAAATCAAGCTCCAGTCACAATGACACCAATGGCAAATATGACTTGAACAGAAGAATAATACTCTTTATATGACGAAAACTTTGGTAGGACATGAAACCATATACAGCTTATATGCCATTCAAGTATCAAAAAGATAAATATATATATATGCATTAATCATAATTATAATTATAATCAAGGTACATATCTCTGTCAGTCATTATTTGTTGTATAAAATGGCATACCGGTAATCTCACCAATGCTGTGGCCATCGAAGATATTTTCATTTTATGACAAGTCACAATATATTTCTACATACATGTATGACCAATAGAACAACCCCATAAGTGCCATTTGCATTATTTTCTGTGCAATATACTTTAACCACTCAACTTATTCTAGCATTCATCAAAATGTACAAAGTCAACATACACTTACCACTTGGTGAATACAGTCCCATTTCTAGATATGTGCAATTTAAATACAGAATACCAATGTCATACTCCATGAGCACCATAAAAACCATCTAAATACACCAAAAGTAGTTGTTATATATTGAATTGTATCCACAACCAAAACATGCCTAGTACTGTCATAATCTATAATCATCTAACACTAACAAGGCCATTGAAAATGTGACACAGATATATTACCCAACAAATTAAGAAAAAAAAAATGTTTTGAGGATAAGCTACACACAGGTGAGCATAATGTAGAATGATGTACCAGTCATGTAGTAGCTATAGTGTTGACCACTTCCGCAGTTAAGGGCCATGTGCTTAAACCAAGATCTGGGGGAATTTCATTAAAAGTTTTGTCAAATATTTTTTTTTTCTGACAAACTGTTAAAGAAGATAAAGAAATCCTTGCATCTGATTGGTTGAGAGCAAAATTTGCCAGGAAAAGAAAAAACTGACAAAAATGCTTGATGAAATGTCCCTCCCCTCCCTGCCCCCCCCCCCCCCCTCCCCCGATCCAGGTACATGTAATGTCCTCAAGAGAGACACATACTTCATGCTGCCTGCATCTGCACAACTAGAACAAAGATCGAGTTGAAAATAAGCAGTTAACGTGTGATTTTAAAGTACTTCGCAGAATGAACAGTCACTACCTTACACATATGCACTCCCAAACACACACACAAATACAGGACAAGACAAGATAAGACAAAAGACAAACAAGCATGTGGCAAGGTTCAGGAAAGGGTGACTATTTCTTGTGAAGGCTCTTTGAACCTTACATTTTGTGTGCATTCAACCACAACAAAAACCAGTATCCACATGATTTTTTTCTATTCTCTTAACGGCAGTGCAAAACACTTTCTACAAGCTAATTGCAGAAAGACTGTAAATCACTTTTTGGTAAATATTGTAATGAATATGCTCTAGGTCTGGACCATGGCTTCGATCCCGACGAACATCGCACCGTTCATCCCCGACCCCGACCCCGACCCCGCAGAGTCATCTCGAAGATGGGAGACATGGCTAGTGAGCCTCGATTTCTACTTCCAGGCAGCTAAGACAGATAGTGCTCAGAAACTGCCTCTTCTACTCCACCTTGGAGGGCCAGCTGTACAAAGTGTGTACAAAGCTACGATCGAGAAAGAACTTGAACCAGCTGAGCGGACATTCACGGCTGTGTCGAAGGCCATTACAGCCCAATTCAAACCGACAGTCAACATTGAATTCGAAATATTCAAATTTCGAAAATGTCAGCAGATGGAAGGAGAGACAGTTGCGCAATACTGCAAGCGGCTACATGGACTTGCAGCGAACTGTGATTTTGCCAACGAGGACAAAGAAATAAAATCACAAATAATATCGAGTTGTCGCGACCCAGGACTCCGACGTCGCGCCCTTCGGGACCCCACCCTTAACTTGAAAGGACTTTTAGACCTCGCTCAGGTATTCGAAGCGAGTGAAACGCAGGCACAAGAAATCGAGAACAATTTGCAGCATATGAAACTAGAAGAAAAGTCTTATCAAATTCGGGACGACAGCGAATGCTCGAATTGCGGACATCGACATCGCTATCCCGGTGTGTGCCCTGCGAGAGGAAAAACTTGCAAATACTGTGGCAAGCCTAACCACTTTGCGAGGAAATGTCGATCCAGGAAAGCCGGCAGGCCCCCAATTCACAACAACACGGACAGCTCGAACCCGCAGTCGCACCAACGTGATCGGGATGGATCATCTTCATCCCATGATCATTGACGTCGACAGCAGTCTGCCAAACATAACAGATATTCGCAAAGGAATCGCCGCGACGCGCAACACATTTCGCACGATGAATCATCGCACGATTACACAGACAGCGATGCATCTGAGGTGCCCAACTTCCATGTTCACGCTCTGAATGGTAATCGACGACTACCACGGGCTGACGTGAACACTGGAGGACAGAACATGTCCCTCACACTCGATACTGGGGCAAGTGTGAACATACTTCGAGAAGAAGACTTCGATCAGCTATCCTTAAGGCCAAAGTTGCACAGATCCAGCATACGCTTATTTGCATATGGATCCTGTGACCCTCTTTGCATCATCGGCAAATTTCGCACGCTCGTGTCCCATGTCAATGACCACGCAAAGCTTGTGACAACAGAATTCTATGTGGTATCTGGCAACTTCTCTACGTCATTGCTCAGCTACACGACCGCCACAGAGATCGGATTGATAACAGTTCGCAGATCAGCGAACAATGTGGAATCCTCGGAATGTGTAAGTGACCGTGATCGTGCTAAATTTCATCACGACATCGTCAATGCTCATCCGTCTCTCTTCGAAGGGATTGGAAAACTGAAAGGAAGACCTGTTTGTCTTCACGTTGATAAAAACGTGACACCGGTTGCACAACTGCCGCATCGCCTTCCTTTTCACTTGAGAAAGAAAGTCGAGAAGGACCTCCACGACCTCGAAAAAGCGGACATCATCGAACGCGTAAATGGCCCTACGCCTTGGATATCGCCCATCTTTGTGACCCCTAAACCGCACAAGCCTGAGCAAATACGATTGTGTGTGGACATGCGTGTCCCCAATAAAGCGATTAAGCAATCACGCATATGCACGCCGACAGTCGATGACATTATTCAGCGTCTCAATGGGGCCGTCATATTCTCGAAGCTAGACGTTTGAGAATAACCTTCAACCTAGAGGTTGATTCTAGTTTTAGGATACCACCAGCTTTAGCTGCACCCCTCATCACGCGAAATCACCGCATTTGCCACCCACAAGGGAACCTTTCGTTACAAACGCCTCAGTTTCGGAATAAATAGTGCAGCGGAAGTTTTTCAAGAGACAATTTGACTGCTCATTTGCGACATCGATGGCGTGATCAACATCAGTGACGACGTGCTGGTCTTTGGTCGGACGCAAAAAGACCATGATATCGCTGACCCTCCTACTCTTCCTTATCCTTCTCCCTCTCTCCCCTCACCCCTACTTCTCTTCTGTCTACTCTCCTTCGACATTACTGCCTTGGCATCTAGACAGAGTGCACTGGTACACGGTTGTGTGTAAAATGATAATGTCCATGTAGTAGGACAATGTGTGTGTGTGTGTGTGTGTGTGTGATGCTGGTGCACCAAAGCATATAGCCAGCAGCTGAACAGGTCCGTTACCCCTGCCCAGTGTTTGTGATGGGGGCAGTTGCTCTTTGGCCTGGGTCATGAACGGACACACTCGATTGTAGACACAATTGTAGACACGAGATACATCATGCTGATAGTGGGGGTACCCCACCCCCTTTTGAGGTGTGTCCCTTCTTGCTGACTGGTGTTTTGAATTGTCACTCACTCGCAAGTCTTTGGGTCTGGTTCTGTTTGACCCGTGCAGATTGGAAAAAGAACTGTTGAAGTGGGAAAAAACTGAAGCCGAAGGAAAATTTCGAAGGAGAAGATGCAGGTAGTGACCCCAAAAATGTAGGGAACAGCTAGAAACCCCAAGAAGGCCTGAAAGGGTGAAGCGACCTCATTTTCAAGAGGTTGATTCTAGTTTTAGTCAGTTTTATTAAAAGCACCTAATGCTCCAAAGTTTCATGATGACACGAGTGGTTCTTTGTCCGAGGCTGACACCATTCAAATTAGAAGGAACGTTAAGTTTGCCCCACTCACACCTTCTCAACAAATGACTTATCCTTTCCCTTCATTGCCATTTGACTTGCCTGTAAGTAAACCAAAGTGATGCGAATAGACCCACGCTGGTGACCACAGCACAAAGCACAATACCTAGTGTGTCACAAAAGTTGACACCGGAACACGTCAAGTGACAAAGACCTCTCCTAGTACCAGATAGGTACGATGGTAGGAGTGCATGGGGAGATTACTACCACCACTTCGAAGCATGCAGAGATGTGAATGGATGGGAAGATGAAGAGGCAGCTTCATATCTGATGGCAAGCTTGCAAGGCGAAGCACTGCGTTGCATTAGTGGTCTGAGTGGTGAAGTAAGATGCTCGTACAAGCAACTGATTAGGATGCTTGCAAGAAGATTTGAATTACTTCAGCACGCAGAGAATTATCTCATGGAGTTGAGAAATAGAAAACAAGGTCCAAGAGAATCTCTGCAAGAACTTGGACAAACCATCCATGAGCTTTCAATCAAAGCCTATCCGGAAATTCCGGCCATGGCATGTGAGAGATTAGAGAAGAACCATTACATCGATGCTGTAGAAAATCAGTCCATCAGAGAGGACATTCGTCGAGCTTGACCGTCTACCCTAGACGCAGTTGTGCAAGCAGCACTCGAAACTGAGAGCTTTGAAAAAGTGGAGATGCAAAGGAGGACTGAGCATTACAGGTTTGGTCGATAGGCAAGGGGGCTTGACCGATGGATGAGTGGCACTGGACTTGATGGGACCGTTGCCGAAAACAGAGTCAGGCAACTGATGGAATCTAGTGGTAGGGGATTACCACACAAAATGGGTTGAAGCCTATGCACTCCCTGATACTACTGCTGAGACTGTGGCAAGGAAACTTGTCAAGGAATTTATCGGCCTCTTTGCTGTGCCAAACGAATTCCATTCTAACCAAGGGTCAAATTTCGAATCACAATTGTTTGCCGAAGTGTACACTGCTTAAAATAAGCACAACTAGGACAACACCATATAACCCCAAATCAGATGGCATAATCAAGCAGTTCCAACAGAACCCTCGTCAATATGGTTGCCATTCTATTGGGTAACAATGTCACCCAGAAGACATTGGACGAGCATCTGGCATTAGCCACAAGTGCGTACTGCTCTAGCCCACATGAGTCAACAGGAGAAACCCCAAACATGCTCATGCTTGGGTGGGAAACAAGAGCCTGATTTGGTGAATGAGAATGACAGTGCTAGTCAGAAACATCCCCAATTCTTTTTTATAATTTATGTGGATGGCTGAAAGGAGACCCGACGATACATTGATCTAAGGTTTCAAAGATGCAATCAGGAGTGCAGGAGTAGGAGTGATTTATTTCAGCACCTAAGAGAGGAGCACTCCTGGCAAAAACCAGTCCATATTTAAAGGTGTGGACAGTGCCCACATACTTCTAGAGAAGAAGCAACATTACAAGACACTGGCTGCTTGTGCAACAACACGCGAGCCAAGAAACAACTCCAGTACTAGCCACTTCTCAAACTCTCCAACCTAAAAAGCCAAATTCCCCATCTCCTCCAACCATAGCCTTACCACTAATCCCAGCCGTTTCAATATCGTGTTCACCCAGCTTTCCAGATGTAACTCCGCCATCAGCACCACGTCTTTCTGGCAAACCACTTGCGATGCTGAAAAATTTTTACACCATGGAAGAAAACGACTCCTCCGACAGTGGTTCTGAGCCGGACCAAGATCCAGCCCAGGACCCCATGGCTGAGATGACCGTGCATGACCTCACCAGCTCCTTCTCCGATGGCATTTTAGCTACAGTTGTGGAGAGAACAACCACTCAATACTACTATAAAGGACTGATTATCCGACAAACCGACGTGACCACCACATACCCCGCTGTAGTTCCAGCAAGATGTCGTGTGTAACTGTGGCATGCAGGAGGAATTTTTAAGATTATATTTCATGTTTAAAGCAGGAATCCTCTCTCTTCTTTCTCTCTAACCTCATGTTCCAACCTTCTCTTCTTCCTCCCACCTTAATTTCAATTCTTCATTTCACTTTGGAACCTGCTTCGTCTTATTCTCTATCTCCTTTCCTCTTCACTTTCTCTTTGCACTTATACATCTTGCCTCATTCTAATCCTGCTCATTATACTGCCTTATTTACTGCTTTTGTATAGTTTCTATGCCTCATGTATACGTTTTCACTTGCCAGTAAACTTGATTATATTTTTATTGTTATTACCGTGTACCGTTTCCAAGGTGCTAAAGAGTGTTGAAGGTGCTGCTTTGTTTACTTGCCAAAATATGATAGCCAGACCGGATAGCCAGTTGCAAGATGTATTTTTGTACTTCAGAAGGATCACTAACCCGCTGACGACGGTTTGATTTTGCTACAACGTGCATTTCCCATAGACATCTCCCCGAGTATACAAGTACTCAGGACTCGTTCTAAACAGGTTAACAAAATATAATTTTACGGTGTGTGATTGTAAAAGTAATGTACATACTTATATATACCTTCCATAATAGATGCAATGTTATGAAGTTGCTCCATATAATTTTTTTGTACAGTTACCATTTAACTTAATTTTCTATGTACATGTGTATTCCTACACACTTATATGCTTTCACGTTGAAAAGACTACATTTTGTATAGATAAATACTCTACCCTCAAATTTTGAACAAGAAAAAAAAAATACAAGGCAATACATAATATTTTGTATCCATCAATCAGCCTTCTTAAGTAAAGGTAGTAGCACTCTTCAGCAAATTCTAGCAGCAACAGTACCAATGGCATACAAGCCTCTTAAATATGAATAGTGTGCTTCACCAAAGGCATTCCTGCTGCTGCCCATGAACTTGAACTGAGGACCTCAAGATTTAGAGCCTGCGGTCAAATTCATTGGACCACATAGCTCCTTGCTCAGATATATGTTGACCAAAAGAGCTGGAATTGTAAGTGACCTTTGACCCCAAATCTGATCACAAACCCACATGCTATCACCATCAGGTAAGCTAAATACCAAAGCCTTTAAATGTTTCTCATACACATGTCCAAATTAGATGGCATCACTTAGACTGGCTACCACAGTAGTCGAAGCCTCGTTGGGAGACCCATCCTTTAAGCTAATGGGGACGGTGAATCCAACAGTTTGCATGCGACACATCCCAGAGGGTAGGCAATAGTAGATCGATGCCTCCACCTGCACAGCAACGTCGCACGGCAGCTCCTGGTCGACGTGGAGCGTCCAGCTATGGCTCGGGACAGGGTCGCTGAGACTGGTCAACCTTGTTTTCTCCATGACAACCTGTAGTTCCTTACCTGTGAAAAGCATCCAGAGAGATGAGGCTCAGTGATTGGTTCGATGGTCCTCCTTTTGGTGAAATCATTTTGATTCCAAACTCCATGATTTCTTTGATCTTTTCAATGATCTTTGTCATACAATCCTTGTATGACGTAGGATCCTTGCATTTAATTTTCAGTACGAATTTTCTCCTGAATACACACATAGAGATTTTCTTATAGAGATTTTCTTTCCCGACAGCTACAGTGACTGGCTTTCTGTTACTTCTATGTAAATAAGTGAAATGGGTATGATCTGAATGATTCATATCAACAGAATGTAGCATAAAATGAGTGCATACTTGTCACCTTCATTACCAAGGAAACTATCTGGGCTCTTTGATACTGGTTTCTCAAGAAGCATAACTTACCTGCAAGAAAACATTTTGCCAATTATAGATATCCAAAATGAGTAGCACATGTAGACTGAATGTTAATTTGGTAAGCAAATAATGGTGTCAAATTTTCACTTGAAATTGCAGAATAACCTTGTCAAACTTGATCAAACTCATCCAATCTGCTTTGAAATGATAGGCTTACCAGGCATTATGATCTGCCATGAACTCGGAGCACCCTCTGTCAGGTAGCTGCCCGAAGGGAGCTGGATATCCAGGCGTACACTTAGCCGGCCACCGTTCTCTAGTAAAACGCCCTCTACCATCGATGCTTCAATGCCCTTTGAGAGCAGTGACTTCACCTTCTTGGCGGCTGCTGGCTTGCTATCAACTTCTGTCCTGGGCATTTGGATGTGAACCTTGTCGTTGAGGAAATAAAAGAGATTAAAATGGCCATCCTGTGCAGTGATTTTAGGATTTTGCTTCTTTTTCTCTTCATCATTTTTTTTTTTTTTTTGGGGGGGGGGGGGGGTAAGGTGAGATAAATATAGACTAACTTGGGCCTTAACTAACAATAAAGATGTTATCCTTTGATGATTTACTTTGATAGAATAGAGACCCAAATTTTCCATATGTAATGGGAATACTACTACCCCACAAGTTACTCTCACAAGTTTGCAATTACCAATACAAGGTCTTTTGTGAAGGATGCCTCCCTGGAAATATATAAATAAGTAAGTAAATGAATGAATGAATGAATGAATGAATAAGTAAACAAACAAATAAAACAAATAGATCAATAAATAAAATTAATGCACCCTGTCAAACATGCATTTTGTCACATCTATCAAACATTAGTACTTCAGCATACCTCCACAACAGATGACTTCTTGATATCAATGCATCGGATGGCGTGGTTGTTGGTGTCGGCCACATAGATCTTACTGCTGCATGGGGATACCACCAGTCCACCTGGCTCATTAAACTTTGCCTTCAATAGGTCATCACTATCCTCCTTGCCCGCTTCCCCAGTCCCTGCATACGTCACGCAGTACCTCTGTGCTGCGTCAATCATCTTGATCTGAAACATTTTCATGTATATCATTGAAATGAATTTGTTAATTTTGTTTTTGTATTCCACCCTGTCAGGTCCCAGAAACAACATTTCTGTAAATTGGTGTTGTATAAGTCAATTACATTTTTTTCCCATTCTTTTATTTGTTATATTTTTCCTATTCACTGATAGTACTTCATGAAAAAGAGTTCAACATTTTCTTTCATTTGGGCTCTTTGTTCTTCATGTGTAATTGGTTGTTTCAGTTTAAAAAGCCTCTAATTATAAAATGTATAACTTATTTTCTATCAAACTGGCCACACATTTGAGCAGACTAGAGTTTTTGTGACTCCCACAAATGGGCAAATTGTTGGAAATTTCTTTCTGATTTCCTGTAGATTTAATAAACTTAACCCACTGCATCTATCTTTTTTGTCCAATATGAGATTGCAGAGGAATTTACAGGTGCCAATTCAATAATGACTACATAATTTCTGCAGCAAAATTTTACTTTGATGGGTTAATTTAACAAAAGTCACACTAGGACGTAACGTGCAATAATTCATTACTTTCTGAGGAAACACACAGTCACATAAAAAATGTGAACTTTTCCTTACAAATGATAACAGATTCAAATTTCATGTATACTTTTGTAACAATTGAAGTTTCTTAACACCACAAAGCTTGCCTAATGCTTGCCCAAGGCAGAAACAACAAGGAAAAGTAGAAATTACGCGGTGCGTAATATATGTCCCCGCCGGAAGTAGCATTTAGTAGCAAAATGTACAATATAGGTAAAAAGATGAAGGTCAAAGGTCAAAGAAGTCAAAGGTCAAAATTCTATGTAGAAGTTTTGAAGCCCTCACCTAGTGCCATCACATAAAGCAAACGGAATCGAAATCGGGTTAGAAATGGCGAAGGAGTAGCATTTTGTAGCCAATGTACAATATAGGTAAAAAAATCAAGGTCAAAGGTCAAAGAAGTCAAAGGTCAAAATTCTGTATAGAAGTTTTGAAGCCCTCACCTAGTGCCATCACATAAAGCAAACGGAATCGAAATTGGGTTAGAAATGGCGAAGGAGTAGCATTTGGTAGCAAAATGTACAATACAGGTCAAAAATCAAGGTCAAAGGTCAAAGAAGTCAAAGGTCAAAATTCTGTGTAGAAGTTTTGAAGCCCTCACCTAGTGCCATCACATAAAGCAAACGGAATCAAAATCGGGTTAGAGATGGCGAAGGAGTAGCATTTTGTAGGCAATGTACAATATAGGTCAAAAATCAAGGTCAAAGGTCAGAGAAGTCAAAGGTCAAAATTCTGTGTAGAAGTTTTGAAGCCCTCACCTAGTGCCATCATATAAAGCAAACGGAATCAAAAACGGGTTAGAAATGGCGAAGGAGTAGCATTTTGAAGCAAAATGTACAATATAGGTCAAAGGTCAAGGTCAAAGGTCACAACTGAAATTCTGTATAGAAGTTTCAAAGCTCCCATGTAGTGCTATCATATAAAGCAAACAGAATCAAAATCGGGTCAGAAATGGCGAAGGAGTAGCATTTTGAACATTTTGATCACACACGGACAGACGGACGGACGGACACACGGACACACACACGTACGGAGCCCGTTTCATAGTCCCCTGCTCGAACTCGTTCGGCGGGGACAACTATCAATATGAATGTGAACTGAATTCATAATATTGAAAACATTACGAAGAACAGGTGAATTGAAAATCATGTTGATATGAAAGTCCTCACAGTATACACAAACTTGATTACGTCGGCAAACATACCTGTTAATAACATATATTTCCTCACACAAAAGCATAAAACCAATTTTCTTTCACATGATACACACAATGTACATTGCACAATGCACAATTGCCCCACCAGGGAGCTTATTTTGTAATCTTATTTTGGATGCCCCTTTTTCATGGAGTTCAAGAGTTTGTTATACATTTACTTTGTACATTATCATTTTCATATTTCCATGAAGGACTTTGGCCTTGTTAGTTTCCTGCTCATACTGATTAGTCAGTTGACAATTAACTTTTGACTACTGGCTACGACTTCTGCTTCCCACACACGAGCAGACATGTGTTTTTGTCAGACCGTGACAGATTCTTGTCATCCAGTAATTGACCTCTGACCTAAACTGAATTTGTGCACACCTTGTGATTGTACGAGTCAGCCACAAAGAGGAATTTGTTCTGGTCCCATGCCACACCCAGAGGGTGCTGTAGCCTTGCCTCAAGTCCCTTGCCCCCTGCATCACCATAAGCAAACAGATTCTGGGAAGAGGAGATGAGATTAAACACACAGTCATGAGCAATTTCACAAGAAAGACAAGCACTGAAAATTCACATCTCGGTTACACTTTCACATCAGTGCATGCCTTTAAAATGTACATGGCTTGCATAATAATACCAAAAAATTACAGCACAGAAATTGTTATAGCTATCTTACATAGTTAACACAAAATTATACAAAGTACGATATCATCAGTACCATTTCAAAATGTAAGAGAATTTGAAGGCAACAAGTCAACTTGTAAACTAACAGTACGGATCAGTCAAACAAAAATTTGTAGGATATAAACATTGAAAATATACATACTATGTCCCAACCAAAAACGATACCAAGAATTCTAAATATTTCAAGACAATAAGATTCTCATTCACAAACTACAATCATTACCATTATAGAAAAAAAATCAAACATGAAACTTGACTGATGAAAACAAACAGAAATTGTATCCTTGAAAGACATTGTGTGCCACCATCTGCAAGCTACAGCTTGGAGTTGTAAAAAAAAAAGAAAAAAAGAAAAAAAAAAGAGCTACTCTGTGGAGACTTTGTTGGGATATGTTATGTAAAGCCACTGCACTCTTGATAAGTTGTTAATGAACTCTCACCATTGGGTCTATTTCCCCGCCCACTACATTCTTGACTGCCCCATCCTTGAAAGACACCCTCCGGATCGTACTGCTCTCGCTGTCGGCGACGAAGATGCAGTTGAAGGGCTCCTGGGGGGCCAGGGTGAGACCAGATGGCTGGGCGAATCCCGCTTTGCGGGGATAGGAGTTGTTGCGATTCTCCTCCTTGCCGCTGCCCGCATAGTTCATGCACGTACCCTTTGCGTGCTCCCTGTGGGACAGACAGGACAACTATCTGATCATTTTCTGAAGACTTCAGGGAGTGAACAGAAATAACTGGAGGATTGGCACTGCACAGGCTGACGAAGTACATAAGGACTGAGTATAACACAGCAGTGCTTTGTGAAACTGCCCAAGCAAAACTCACCTCAAGACCTTCTGAAAAATGATAAGTGCTGCTGGTAAGGCTTGTTATGTCTTATCAAAATAAAAATTTAATGAACCTTGTGAAAAAAAAAGGAAACATACTTTCAAACTGTAGACCTATGTGTGTGATAAACTCTGCATAAGAAAAACAAAAAACACATACCTGCCAACTCTTAAATTCAGCACATTGGAATAACTGGGAGAAAATAATGTAAAAACAGGAATTTCTTACCATCTCCCATACAATATTATCAGCAGGTGATAACAAAAATAGGAACACAGATTGAATGAAGCTTCTTCTTTCCTAAGAAATAAGACTGTTCGTATTAAATGGGGACAGTTGGCAGGTATGAAAATGTATCTCTGCAACATTGGTTTCATTAAAAAAGCTGCTGTCAGATACTTATGAATAGTCAAATTATTCATATTTTCGAACAAAATGTAGTCATTATGAATAGTTTCTAGGGAAAACTACATACCATCTCTTATCAAAACATGCACAAGAAATATGCTGGCCTGTGTTACTTTTACAACATTAACAGATGACAGGCGACATATAGTTTTTCTGACTATATTCATCAATTACTGATTCAGTCTTCACAAACTCTTTACTGAAAAGAGGCAAAAGACATTATCTTCACATGTCAAATCAAATCTGATGACAGACACGATGGATGCTAAAGGAAGTGGTCCTGAAGAATGAGAGTTGAGTACTCACACAGCCTTATGCCACTGTCCGTCTGAGAGAAACAGTCCCCAGAGCTGATGCGTGCCAGCCATGGCGATGAAGAGCACATCCTGGTTTGGGGGACCCAAGGCCACGTCCCACGGGGAGCTGATGACCTGTTCTACCCCCTGACCTCCTCCGTAGGGGTCATTGCCCTGCTCTCCTGTGCCAGCAATGGTGCTGACACATTGGTCGGACAAGTCAATCTGTATAAAGCATTCAATGAGAGTCTTGTTGTGAAAAACTCTTGTTACGGACACAACAGAGTGGTAAGAAGAGTAAATTCTGCAAGCAAGCAGGATGGTATGTAGAGGAATATGGCCACAATGTGTGAGGGAGGAGAGGATGTGAGAATGGTACAGAGAGAGGGCAAGACAGACAAGCAAATAGTGTGTGTATGAATACATGTACCCATACTTGAAAGCCTACAGTCAGATAAAGACCATTATCACTGCAAATGTGTAATGCTGAACTCATTGTGTTAATTCTACCATGAAAAGTAAAACTATTGAAAATGGGATTATTCTTGAGTACACTTTTTGAACAAACAAACAAACAACAAATTTTCTGCAAAATATAATTCACCATAAAACAAATTAAAAAGGGGGATGTGTATGCATTTTATGTCTCTTAGAGAAGATAAAGGACAAACCTTCCGAATGGCATGGTTTTCAGTATCAGCGACATAGATGATATCATCTGCCCAGCAAAGTCCTTGTGGGGCGTGAAACTGAGCTTCATGGTACAGACCATCCCTTAGCCCAGCCAGGGGCCCTCCTATGCAGTGCTTGACCTCACCTTCAGTAGTGGCTATCACTACCCTGTTGTGGCCAGTGTCCGAAATAGCCAGGAGGTCACCTTTCGGGTTGGTGGTGACCTTGCCTGGATACAGGAGGGGCGTGTCCACCAGAGAATCTTTGATGCTCATTAACGGCAGACTGTGCGGGCTTAGCATCTCACGAGATTTGAAGTGAGCGGAACAGAGCTCGATCGTCTCAAAGAGGATGTCGCGGTGGCCCTCCCCGATGATGGATATGATAGGTTCCCCCGAGGGACTAATGATCATGAGAGTGGGCCAGCACTGGATCTCCAGATCATTCCACATGATCGCATCATGGTCGTTAAGGACCGGATGCTCGATGCCATAGCGCATGATGGCATTCTTGATATTGGTGGACACCTTCTCATTCTCAAACTTGGCAGAATGGACTCCAACCACAGCGACGCCACTCTCCACGGGATACTCCTTTTCAAGGGCCTCAAGATCGGGCAGAATGTGCATGCAGTTGATGCAGCAGTATGTAAAAAAGTCTAGAATAACCACTTTGCCATGCAGGTGGGATTTGAAGGACAATGGTCCTGAAGTGTTGAACCATTCAAGGTCTGAAAGAGAATGAAAAATTGTTACTTCATCATACCTGAGATCATCTATTGGCCCCCCCCCCCCCCCCAAAAAAAAGGACATTTCTTTGGCTTTCCATAATTACATTATACAATTAACATAAGTTGTATATGCAAAACTGAGCAGCTTTGAAATCATACAATAGAATATTTTAGAAATTTGTTGCGACATCTTAGGGCATAAGTTAGTACATATGGAGTCTGAAAAAAAAAATAAGCAAGTCCAAATTTGCTCAGACTTCTTCATCTCACATTCAAAGATTTTTAGACCTTTTTTTCTTTTCCGTACCCCTGATCTCAAATGATCAACATACATGTGTAGGTTGGGGGTAGCGATAATGAATGACAAACAACTCATTTAATCTCTGAGTATTAATCATAAAATCAAAACAAACAAACTATGGAAACAAACAAATGAACTACAAAAAATAAAACAGATTTTGACCTTGCTTAAACTTTACTGGTTAAGATAACATGATTCAATATCCCAAACTATCACCTACTATGTAAAACAGAAACATTACCAGCACAAGACTTTCTCGAATTGGAGCCAACTACCTTTTTTGCAGCATGAAACTTTAGTGAATTGTCACTGCAGTGCCTGCAAACTAAGTTGACGGCATTGGGAAAAAAATAGGCCCCACACCAACTTCTCTTTGATGAAAAATGTAACAAGTACTAACACTCTGAACTTGGACCCATCCTACAGGCCACAAGTGACACACACACCATACATATTTTCTTGAATTTTACCAATTTGTGTGAAGATCTGAGATGGGTTGAGCATGAACTGGCCCTGGCCCTTCCTCCATTCCACAACCACAAGCACAACTAGTATAGTGAGGTGCCCGACGAATACCGTCACCCCGCTTTAAATTGTTACAAGCGCGCTAAACAACAATTTAAGCCCGGGACTATGTTCAGTACGCTTGAAACTTGACAGGGCTATCACAACCAAGCAAATTGTGGTGAAAACCGAACAGTTTTTCGCGAAAATCTGAAATTTTATGAGAAATATGTGTTATAAGTATCATCACGGTCACCCGCATGCATCTTTTACGTGTCTGTCTATGGGAGCATCACGGTCACCCGTACACGTCTTTTACGTGCTTTGTCTATGCCATGGGAGCGCCGGTGACGAGTTGCAGGCCCCTTCCTAATAGCGCACAACTATTCCGAATCGTTGGCGTTTGCGACGATAGCTGCAAATTTTCAATACCGATCAGTGAACTTGTGATTCCATTGGAATCTTCAGCATTTTCCCTGTATGTGAGTTGGATTTCATAGAATTTCAGTGACAGAATGTGATTCAAATATGCACAAATGACGAGGTGCGGGTCACCCTAACTGCGACCAGCCCCAACACGCAGTATTGGGGCTGCGCATTGTAGCAGACATGATCATGACAGGCGAAGTATAGCGCCTAAATATCAATAAGAAATCGCAAAAATTCTGTAATATGAAGACTTACAGGTGAAGTTATAATGTTGAAGACTGACTGCGTTCAACTTTTGGTCCTGCCAATATTCCATTTCTGCTCGAATTGATGAGTTAAATACGACTCGGTCGAGAGGAACTTGGGAGAACGACATCCTATACAGTCAATGGATTTGAAATTTGTGTGCATGCGCTGGCCGTCAATTCATCTGTACAGCTGTAGCTTTATGGCAAGGCCGTATCATACTGTTGTGGCAAACCCTCTCGCTGTATATTGCGTTGCTTTCTGGGTGGGTACGCGCGCGCAGGCCTTGTCAAAAGGCTAAAAGCATTGCGTCTCCGCCCAGCACATGAATATTTATGTGCGCAGTGTACTGCATACTGATTTCGAAAATGGTGAATGGGATGGGGAGCTAGGAGATGGACCTGTAAAAAAAAAACGTTTTTTCAAGATCATTGGACCAGTGTGAACAAGAACAAGGTGAACGGATGGTAGGAATTAGATAAGAATCTTATGTATACTATAAAAGTACGTTTTTTTCTAGTGAAATTCGAAACTTACGGAGGCGAGAAAATCTGTGACAGACTGTGTATGTTTTTCAAGCTTACCAATATAGCACTCTATTGACTCAGGACGCTCCCACAGTGTGTAACTGTGTACACGGAGCGTCCCGGGGTTAGGGTCACCCAAAGTATTTACTAGCAACTTGGATTTGACCTGATCCTGCTGATTGACATATCAGGATGTGATGACATAAATGGTACCTTGGGGTACCAGAAAAAAATCGGCCATTTTGTTGAATTATTTTATTTTTTTTAGGGCTGTACCCTGGGTTACCAAAAAGTGGGAAATTAATTACAAAATTACGGGATCGAAACTACGTCTATGAGATCGTAACTTTGGCACAGCGAGCGGGCTATTATAATCATGATAATAGTGCGTGTAGTCAGTGCATGAAGCGCTATACTGAGTATCGCACCGTACCACGGGTCAGTACAGTGCGCATTAACGCAGTAACTCTGCGGTTGTACTCGAGTGAACGTGAGATGGCGCTACACAACGTGGTACCCCGGGTTACTACGATACCCCAGGGTAGCGCGTAGTGCATCATGTATGTAGAAATAAAGTTTTGGCACAAAATATGACATGTAAATACTGAGTGAGTATTGCCAATCACAGATTTCAGATTGTCAGAAGTGTATTATTCTAATGTTTAAGAAACTACACACACTCACTGCACTGCACTGATGTCAGTGATGTCTAAGCAAACATACACAGATTGCTGAACCATACACAGACTGCTGAACCATACATCATATTGAGTAGATGGGACTACACTTTTAGGGAACAGACTTTTTCCGCAAAATCATTGTTTTCTACCTACCCTTCGGGAACTCAACCCCCGTTTTTTCATCCTCACTCGATGATAGGCGATTTAACTGAGACTGAATGATGGTTTTTCGTTCATCTGGGGTCAAGTCTGGCCTAAGTAGAGCAGCGCTAACCAACTGAATTGCCTTCCCCATTGTTCTCGCTCCGTGCTTCCGTGATTGAGCTGAGAAGGACGCCCCCGTTCAGCGGCCGCTGGATGCTGCTGCAGCCGCTGGCCGCCGAGCCTGCTAGCCGTGCTAGCTGGCTATGCCGGGCGGGCCGGCCGGCCGGCCGGGCTGAGAGCGAAAAACTGATTGGCGATCCAGCCGCCGCCGTCGCGCCGTGGGGACATTCGAACAGGGGGACAGATCGATCGCTTAGTGTAAATCTACTGGATTTGTGTTGGCAGAATGTTTTGAATTTTCATCCACATGAACATGAACATGAGGAAGACAAAACGAAAAACGGAGGAAAACTTGTTCAGTTGTGTAGAGAAGTACGACAACGCATAAAGTGCCTCTTAATTTAGTCTACTGCAGAAGCCAGAGCGGTTTCTATCTTGGAAAGTCTGCGGGCTATGCCTATGGTGGCCACCGCCACGTGTTGTGAAGAATGTTTCAGACGTGGACAAGACAAGCTCCGAGCCATTTGTAAATTAAAACTGGTTTTGAATATTGACATTTGAATAATGTGTGCGACTGCCTCTAGTCAGTATGGAGTGGATGTCTGTCTGTCTGAGGATGTATTGGAGAAGGCACCTCACTGCCCACATGGTAAGCATGATGATGGTAAGCGGACGTGGGGCCCAGCGTACAGGCGGGGGGGGGGGGGGGGGGGGGAATCTGTACTGGGGCATCTAGAACTACTGTCATGTCATTTTGAGTGTCAAATAACGCTTATTTTTGTAAGTTACATTGGTTAGAATATTCAGGAGTTTAGTCTTGGCAAGGTTGTTTAATACTCTTTAATAGTTACAATGCGGTCGGGCTGTAGGGTATGTTACGAAATGTCAATCAGTAAAAATAGAGGAGATGGCGGGGTGTTGTGGCCTGGGCCTGTAATCCAGCTGCTTTGAAGGCAAGGGCGGAGATATGGCTCTGTTGGTAGGGTGTCTACCTACTGCTGGGTACTGCTGGGTTTGCTTCCAGAGTTTCACTGAGCGACAATGTTGTGTGTAAAGCATTCCATCCCGTTAAGTACCAGGGTAACCTTGAACCTTGAAGAAGTTATACACATTGTATTAAAGAGGCAAAACACTCCTGTCCCATGGGGCCTTAGATAGGACATTAATTAGGGGTCCTGTGTGTGTGCTAGCCACAACACATGAACATAAAAGATCCCACTTCATTCATCGCAAAGAGCAGGGTGCCAGCCTGATGAAGTGGTCCCTTTACGCCTATTTACGGCCGGTCCCCCAACATACCCACCCACACACTACAAGAAACAGGCGAATGATGCTGACCCCTCATGGTTCACCCAGGGTGACTAGCGTATAGTCAGCAAATGGTATCAACCAGGCACACAGTGCCATACATTTGAATGAACGAATAAGATAGATTTTGAGGTTTTCTCTTTCGTTTTAGTTTCTGTATTCTTCTAAATTTGTTACCTCCCAACAACAGCCAAGTTGTTACATTTCTGTGACCCATACATATTTCAGAAACACTAAGACTGAATGGCAGGGGCCAACAGTCACATGATAGGTCTAGTCGTGTACTTTAATAGCTTAAGACTTTTGAACTAATTTGTTTACAGAATTGATTGAATTTATTTAAGTTTTGACAGACACACTTGTGGGCCCTAAAAGAACATTGATTTTGTGACATGAAATATGCTAGAAATTAGATTAGGATTTAAAGCAGAGTGTGACTTTCAGCTTGATAAATTATTTCACTTCACAGTTTGACATGTGTGTCCATCAAGTTCAGTGTTCCTTCACAAATTCAATATAGAAAACAAAGATGAGCATTTGTAATAATTGACCATCTGCAGGTCCAACACTCCTGTTCGAACGATTCCAACATGGGAAGCAGAAGTCTCAACGATACTTCGCGTGCTCGGCGTGTCGGGACAGGACGGACTGCGGCTTCTTTCAGCTCTACTCCGAAATGGAGATCGTGTCGGAGACCAAGCGGCTGATGAGAGAGGAATTCAACAGATCCCGACAGCCCTGGACGAGCCAGGAGGAATTCTATGATAGGTCGGTTAAGCAACCATGCTGACATTTTCAGCAAGGATGATTAGGAAATATGGGTAGCAGTGTTTTTGCATTAATAACAACTTCTAACTATCGGGCATGGTAGGGATTTGCAAGTTGACCTTTGCCCTCACTGTACTTTTTTTTTTTTTTTGCTGATTTTTTGTAAGGGAGTAATTATAATGATAATTAATCATCATATATGTCTTATATTGCACCAAATCCACTCTGTAAGCTGCTCAAGACACATACCATGATCGCTGAATAGGCAGATATGTTATTTCCAACTAGCATTGACAGTGCTCACTGTCCACTCCTTGGGGAGCGTTCCAGCCAGTTGCCATCATACAAGCTCGCACATGCTCATCAACCAACATTCTCATCCAACCAGGTACCCACTCGCTCCCATATACTCCAGGGTAGAGAGCAGCAATGTGGACAATGTGCCTTGCTGAAGGGCAAACGAGTAATGTTCTGATGTATTTCCGACGATGTAATGTTCACTGTAGAAGTTACATTTAAATCACATTGACCTCCTACTTAGACTGTTGGCAATATTACATACAAGTGGGTTGGTCTACTAGTAACTTACATTCCTACCAAGTCTTACTCTTGGGAATACTCACTGAAATAGTGTAAATGGGTAAGTTTAGCAAGTTATGGCTATTAAATGCATTGGGTTTTACAGTTTCAGTATGTAAAAGCTATGCTATGGTCTGCATTATTGGCTGGTATACCCCCCCCCCCCCCAACCCCAAAGTGAAGATAAAATGTTTTGTTTCATGCTTTTTATTCAATCTACAGGGAAAGAAAAAAGGAAATGACCCTATCAAAATTTACTCGACAGAAATGTCCAATTTGCTTTTGATATCACTCTGACAGGTTCAGGCAATCTTTGCAGCTCGACGAGGCAGACCGTACCTACTGCTCAGACTGTCACCTGTTACTTCTTCCAGCAGAGCGTTCCAAGCATGCAGGCCATCGTCTGAAGACTGGGATCAGTCTTAGGGACCTTAGGAGACCCAGCTACCTCATGGAGGCTATTGAAAATAACAAGACAAATGCAGTAAGTCTCTGTGAATGCATGAATCAAGTCTTAACTTCGAAATATTTAGTTTTTTGTGATGATGAAAGGTGTGCATTGTTTTCAAGTGTGATTTTCTTTCCTCTTTTTTTCTTTAAAAGTACTTTTCTCTTTAAAAGTCATGCCTGGACTGTGTGTGAGTTACAAATACAATGACTTTATAGTGATCTTTTGCACCATGTGAACTTTGACCATCATTTTGTATTGTTCTCTTCAAACATTTTGTCATTTCATTTGCGATGCAGTGGTTTGATGTAAATTGCAGCATTTAGCTTTGACATACAGATGGAAGATAATGATTAGTAAATGATAAGTGAGTGGTTGTTTAATATTTTGAAATTAATGTAAAATCCAGATGATATGTATGGTGTAGAGTTACAGTCAATCAATGCCGTGACCATATTTAGTCTAGAATAATGTGATCTAAGGGTTTTTTTGGTGAGAGACTGGAGGGGATCATTGAAGGGTATCTAACACTGACACAAATTTCACAAATTAAATAAGTTGTGTAAAATGCTGTACTCGCCATACATTTAGCAAGTCTAATTTTTTGCATATCAGGACTTTCTGACAATTTCGCGAGTGGTTAAATTCATGATTGTGGACTACAGTACCGACTGGAGAAGTGTATGCATGCACGTCACATTCATGCCGTGATCAGAGTCAATATTTTTGCGTGTTTTTGAATTCGCGAATAGCACCTGACTCGTGACATTCATGAAAATAAAAACCTTGTGAAATATTTGGCATATACAGTATATTATACTATTAATGTATGACAAGATAATTAACTTGTTTTGATCCTCTCTCTCCCTCCACTCCACTTTGCAGCAATACTTGTTCACATCAAAGACTGTACAGTTCTTGGTTGGTACCCTCCAGTCTCTCGGATTTGACAGGGTGCTATGTCTGGGTGTGCCAAGGTAAGCACAAAACTCACTCTATCATTGTAAAAGCAACAGTGGTCACACACTTATAAATTGTTTTAACACACTGACCCATTTTCTGAGGTGATCTATTGTGACAGCTTTTTGTCCATTGTGCATCTTGTGTAATTTTTTTTTTCAGTTTGTCTTGTCACTGAAAACCTGCACTTTGCTTTTCACCAAGCTGTTGAACCTGGTAATCTTACAAATCGTTTTAATATTTTAAAACTGCACGATACTTAAAACATTTCTGTTGATTCCCAGAGACTTTTTTTTAAAAACCCATTTATGATTGGAGCCATTCTTGTAACCTTGTTATAACTTCTTAAGTCCTTCATTCTTAGGACCTTTTTCTCTTTCTAACACTTCTATTCTTTACTTCAGTCCTTCAATTCATGGAGCCTTTTTTACAGACTGTTTCATTTTCAGAACTGTGTGTTAACCATTCATTTCTTAGAACCCTTGAAATTCATTGATTTTCTTATCTTAACCAAATCCACTTTCAGAGTCACTGTGTTTACCCATCAATTCCAGACCGCTCAATTTTCTAAGAGTTCGTTTCTCTATCATTTAAACCTAAAAGCTTTTTTGATTGTGAAAACTGTTGTTTCCTGGGACCTTATTTTGTTAACTCTACCATTCTCAGCTCTTTTCCTTACTTTTCAATTCTTAGAGCTTTGTGGTTGTTTCCTTGGACCTTATTTTGTTAACTCTACCATTCTCAGCACTTTTCCTTACTTTTCAATTCTTAGAGCTTTGTGTTTGTTGTTAGAGTATCAGAGTCTGTCCTGTCAACCTTTCAGTAAAAAAAAAAAAAAAAAAGAGGTTTTTGTTCCTCATGAAATGCACTGTTACTCCAAACACTCAGAATAAAACATGGAGGGGGGATCATGTTTTCACCTTATAGGACCAAAACTGCAGAATCAGTTACCCATTCAGTTATGCCAACTGCCATCTACAAAAAACAAAACAAAAGAAAACAAACTAATAAATAAATATGATAAAATCCAAACTTTAAAACGTTCCTGTCACACTGAGGATTATCTGCAATCCTTATGTTCAGAAAAATTTTGTTGCGTATCTGGTATGTTGGTATGTGTTTATTTGTTGTTTGTTATTTTCTTCCCTTTTGTCATGTTTGTACATGTACATATATTTATCTTTTCATTTTTTTTTCTATGAAGCGCCATGAGCACCAAAAGGTGGAAGTGTGCGCTATACAAATAGTTATTATTATTTTTTTTTTTTCAAAAAAGGAAAATAAATTGTAAACTCACGTGTATCCAATATTTCAGGTTGCATGAATACATCACTTCACAAGACTCGGTCAAGCTGGACAGTCTGTTGCTGGATATTGACCATCGCTATGTAAGTTCAGAAATTTGCCCTAAATTCATTGACAGCCTGGGCATACGTGCTGATCTGCAATGCGGATTGCGTATGTCATTTGACCTTTTTCACTGTAGCAAATTTGTTTTGGAGGTCAATTATGAATAAACCAAGTATCCATATACATTGTGTTCAAGTCATATTTTTATGCCTCCGCCACGAAGTGGTGCCGGAGGCATTATGTTTTCGGGTTGTCCGTCCGTCCGTACGTCCGTCCGTCCGTACGTCCGTCCGTCCGTCCGCTTTCGTTTACGCGATAACTTGAGTAATATTTATTGGAATTTTACCAAACTTGATCCAAGTATGAAGTATGATGGGGCAATTATTTGATTAGATTTTGGGTGAAATCGGCTGAAGGTCAAAGGTCAAAGGTCAAGGTCAAATCATGAAATTGTATCCGTTTACGCGATAAGTCAAGACTGGATGGAGCAAATTTCACCAAACTTTGTAGGAGGATGATGTATATTGGGGCAATTACTTGATTAGTTTTTCAGTGAAATTGGACAGAGGTCAAAGGTCAAAGATCAAGGTCAAATCCTAAAATTTATCTGTTTACGTGATAACTCAAAACTGGATGAAGCAGCTTTCACCAAACTTGGTCCAAGGATGATGTATGATGGGACAATTAGTTGAGTAGATTTTCGTGACATTGGCAAGAGGTCAAAGGTCAAAAGGTCAAGGTCAAATGCTACAAATGTTGCAATTTCCGCCATATCTATGCAATGCCCAAAGGTATTTTCTTGAAACTTGGTGTCAACATGTACTACTGTGTAAAGATTCTCCAGAGAGAGTTTCATGTCATAAGGTCAAAGGTCAAAAGGTCAAAGGTTAGGTGAAAATGTTGCAATATCACTTTTCTCGCAAATGGTTCAATGTATCTTCGTGGAACTTGGTACACACGCATGTACTGACTGGCAGGGATTATCTAGGGAATTTAGGGGTCATGGGTCAATAGTCAGGGGTCAAAGGTCAAGGCAAACTCTCAAAATTTTACTATTTCCCTCATATACTAGTATATGCAATGCTTGCATTATTAGTTTCTAAACTTAATACATGCATTACCTAATGGAGATTCTCTGGGAAATTTCCAGCCAGAAGGTCAAAGGTCAAAGGTTAAGGGTCAAAGACCAGGTTTCAATGCCCCCCCCCAAAAAAAAAAAAATAATAATAATAATAATAATAAATAAATAAATAAAAATAAAATAAAATAAATAAATAAATAAATAAAAAATAAATAAAAAAAAATCTATTTTGTACCATCATTACACTCTTTCTTCATACCTTGGAAATTGATCAATGCATAAACTTATAAAAAGGTCTGTCAGAATGCAAGTAAAAATTCTCAATTCCCCAAATATGTGTACCTGCACTCTTAGAAAATTATAGAAAACCCATTTCAAGACATTTCTGACAAACCTGTCATTTCAGTATTTTGCCAGTTATGAGAAACTGTCATGGATCACACATTGTGAAGACATTGTACTACACGCCTATTGGGAGAATCATGCATTATGGCGGAGGCATCAGTCGCCATAGCGACATTTCTAGTTCAACATAAAATCATAAGTTTAAGAGAGAATAATCATCATGAACTTTCACAAGTTTAAAAAGGAATCGAAACTTCTTCTCTTTGCATTGCAGATTAGATGCATATGTTTCCTTTTGGGAGAAGTGCCATGTAACATTTAGATATTCATTCGTCAAGACTGTTCTCTATGTACCTTTCATGTTGGTAGTTCCTTTCGTCTCCATCTGTATGATTCTTTCCATAGGTTAATGTTCTCATCAATTCCATACCAAGTATTGAATTAGAACATGTCCGTTTCTGTTTCATTATTGATGTGAATGTAATGTTCCTTATGAATATGAGTATTTCCTTCTTTATTTCAAACACAGGGTCAGTTTTATCCCCCATCCCAATTCTGCCGGTTCAACATGTTCAACCACTTCTTCCTGGATGGCTCTGGGAGCCAGGAGACGTGTAGAGAGTTCCTCTCTAGGTCTGGTGGGAGAGGGGTCGTCATGGTTACCGACCCGCCATTTGGAGGGCTGGTGGATGTACTTGCATCGAGTGTGGGCTGGATCATGAACATTTTGAAAGCAAAAGCAGCAGGTATAGTACACTCAGAGGAGAGGAGGGGAGGGGTAGGGAGGACATCATGTAAGGAACTGAGCTCCACATACTTATCACAACATGTATATTATTGCATGTTTGTCACAACTGAAATCTGTCTTGATGACAAAATATTACATTAAAAAAAAATATATACAAATGTATTTGGAATTACAGAAACATGTTGATATGGTGTATTTATTCACCCTCTTAATCAGAATTGAAAATATTTTTGTAGACACTAAAAGAAATTTTAAATGCTTGATTTGTTTTTTGTACACATTGTCTTGCAATATATATAAATTTAGCATTATAATTGTAGACTCTCCTTATGAATATTATGTTTTATTGTTTTTGTTGTATGATTTGCACAGACTCAAATACCCAACTCCCTGTCATGTGGATCTTCCCATACTTTCTGGAACAGCGTATCATCCAGAATCTTGCAGGCTTCAAGATGTTGGACTATAAGGTAAATGCTAATAAATCAATCCTCATTGATTTGCTGTACACTTGTATGTCATTAGCAGCTACTCCTGCGACGGTTGCTCTGGTCTTATTTTCTCTAAGGACTTGGGATTAGGGTTAGGGGTGTGATAGGGTTTTAGGTTTAGTTTGGTGTGAGGATTAGGAGTAGGGTTAAGTTTATATTTGTGGGTAGAATTTATGTTTGGCTTTGCGTGCAGATATTTCATGGGAGCAATTTTCGCGGAGCAAATGTCATGGATCCAGCAGCTACACTCTGGAAACTCTGCTTATCAATATTTTCATTTGGGGAAAAATAAAATCTGAGCTACATGGTCCTATGTTTCATTAGGAGAAGTTACAAATAATGGCAGATGAAAATGATAGTTGAATGCTATAAAACAAGTGATATCTGTGAGTGTCTAGATTTACTGTAAAAGGTGAAAATTTTCATAGAAGTGATTTCTCATGAATTACAGAACAGCTCATTGTTGCCACAGTGATGAAGGGCTTTAGTCCAAAACTTTGTTATAGACCAACAAATTGAGTAGTATTTAGATAATAATTTGGGGGACTGAATTTTTTATTCATTGTATATAAAAAAAAAAAAAAAAATTGTCATAATCGTGTTCGTTATAATAGGAGCACACTGCACCATTCTTCTCGCCCCTTTCTCAGGTTGACTATGACAATCACCCTCTCTTCAAAGGGGGACCTAATGCCAAGAAGAAGGGGTCACCAGTCAGGGTTTTCACCAACATTGACCCAGCCAAGATAGAGCTTCCTGCATCAGAGGGATATAGGTAAAAGAGATTGAGTGATGCCTAGGTCTTTAGATAACACCAGAATGGAAATGAATGCTGGACGCTGTTTATGCAGTATCTTTTGCAGTGTTTTTATTTTCACAAATTTCATGAGTCAACTATGAATATTATCAACATTCAACAACTCAAGAGAAATATACTGTATTGCTTCTCACAACACAGGTGTGCTGTAGATCATCTTCAATGTGAAAAAAAAAAATCATATTTTTCTCAAAAAAAAAAAAGAGCTAATATTCATTCCATAACGGTGGTTTTCCAGTTTTGAATTCAATTACTCACAAAATTGCCTTTCAAGTCTCAGTTGAGAAAATATTATACTCATGCAATAGGATTGTGTATACAGTATTACATGCGGTCAATATCAGATGGACTAGTCTAGTGCAAGTCAACCTGCCACAATGGTGTTTTTTTTTCTCATTTGTACACACATGTAATTGATAGAAATAAAAGTTCAATCCATTTGGCACTGCTACTTCGGAATGGCATTGGCATTTGCACAAAGACATTGCACATGGTAAAAATGGCATCTGATTTTTAGCCAGTCATTTTACTTCTTAGTCAAATTGTGCAGGTTGAATCTCTTTCAGATAAGAGCTCTTTGAATGCAAGTCATGGACCTCAATCAATGAATGATCATTCAGTAGATAATTTCTTGTAACTTACTTCTAGCAGCAACCATTTTTACTGTAATTTGTGGGCCAAACAGTATATATTTTCCAAAACCTGTCCTGGTATAAGATTCCAAATACTTAACATTAATTCACTCAAGATGGCAATATTTCTTTGCAAGAAATGTTTTAACAAATCATAAATGAATATGCTTTAGCACTGAAATACAAAACAAACTTTAACATCACTTGTAACAACCTTACCTGGTTTTTGCAAACGCTATTAAGGACTTATATAATGGCATGCCGTCAATAGGCCTATGTTTGCATCAAAGTATTTATGAATGGATTGTTAAATCCTTTCTGCAGATTCTGTGAGGAATGCCAGCGCTATGTGGCTAGTGAAAACCAGCACTGTTCCCTGTGCAAAGAGTGCCCCTCCAAGAATGGGACCACCTACAGACACTGTGTGCCGTGTGCCAAATGTGTCAAACCGTGTAAGTATGCAGCTACCCATGGAACAGGTTGCACCAGTGCATGCAATGCACAGTTCTTTTCCCCTGTTAGGTTCTTCTATGGTCACTTTTTGTATAGAAATCTGATACAGAGTACATACAAATCAGTCAAGTGACATAATCACTGTCACAGTTCGTGGATCTAGGTGATACATTTCATTGCCATCCATCACCATGGAAACTGGTTCTAAACAATGTCACCTGGCCAGAGTGTTCATACACACTTGGTTCCAACCCATGGTATAACAAAAACTGGCATTATCACTTAGGTACTCTATTGTGTTGTTACATGAAAGAATTCCAGACAAGATATAATTTATGATCCACATAATGCAGCAAGAAATATTTGGATAATATTTACTATCTCATTTTCAGTCTATCTATCTAGCCAGTTATCCTTCCATCTATCTACATGTCTATCAGTTATTCAATCTATCCATCCATCTATCTATATATCTGTCAATCTGTTTATCTACCAATCAATTAATCCATCTATCTTCTTATCTGCCTATCTTCCTATCTTTGAACCTATCTATTTGTCTGTCCATCCATCTGTATCTATCCATCTATCTATTTATCTATCTGCCTATCTATCTATCTATCTATCTATCTATCTACAGTTGAACCTCTCTTATCTGGCCTCCCTTTATCCGGATCTCTCTATGATACGGACGCAATCTCGCCGTGATTTTTTTTTTATAATTACGGGAGGAAAGGGAGATTCCCAACTCCTTGAGAACTCTTACACAAACACACATGAATTTTGTATTACTTCCAACATGATTAACATACATTACATCAAATTTCCTCCCAAATTGCTTACCTTCAGACATTTTAATATCCCCAAACATCCCCAAATGTAACAATGAAAAGGTTGCAGTATACACATTACTACATGTGGTACTACAATGGGCTACATCAGTACATGTGTGTGTATGTATATGTGCTATATAAAGCATTGAGTCTCCAGTATCCGGCCAAATCCCTTATCCGGATGAGCCCCGGTCCCGACTTGTCCGGATGCGAGAGGTTCAACTGTACCTATCTATCTATCTATCCATGTATCTATCTCTGTGCCTATCCAACCATTTATGTTTCTATTCATCTTTTTATCTGTATGTATATGCAGCATTCACTCACTGTACCACGTGTAACCGATGTGAGCTACCATCTCATGTCTGTGGGCGGGTCCATGAAGGCTGTCACATCTGTGGGGACCTGGACCACAAGAGGAGGGACTGCCCAGAAAGATATCGCCCCCGCAAGAGGTATGGCTAAATGTCTTTGTGACATCTCTTCAAAACAACTAGTTACTTTTCTCAGAAATCCTCTTTAGGCAGTTGATCCCAGCCACATTATTCACCCCCCCCCCAAAAAAAAAACACACACACACACACACACACACACACACACACACACACACAAACAAACAAACAATAGTGTGATAAAAAATAGTGATGATGATAATAATAATAAGTACTAATATTACTTTCATTATGATTATGACAAATAATGTTAATGACATTATTGTTATCATGATGTTAAATTGTTAATATGAGAGTTAATGTCTTTGGAGCAAGTAGTACAGTGAGAGCTAAATCAGGGTATTAACTAATTCTCAGATTGATAGATCTCCCCTAGTAGCGATTTTACAATAAGACCTTTACCTTTCAGACTATTTTATAACCTCCAAGGACTATAGCATTGTGGACAATAGCCTTGAGGACAGTAACTCCAACCCTCTTGTTAATAAAACTGAATGTACGTTATATTGGTCAATGCCTCTTGACTGATGAGTCATCATTAGCAGAAGAAAAATAGCTCCAAATAGATTATTTGGAGAATGTTGTTATCCCTGAGAAGTATGTATTTGTCAGTGGTGTTTATTCAGGCGCAAAAGGTACTTGTTTCCTGACACAAAAAAGAAAATAGTGAACAGACTGATATGCTATTGTCTGGAAATGCCTTTTTGTACATCCCCATTTGAAAGAAAAAATGGACATTTCTGTTATCATAACTGAAACCTTCCAAATGTTTGCTAATCCATTTCCCACATTCTGAGCAAGTCTGTAAATCATTGTGTAGGAAACAAATGTAATGCTGCAAGCATATGCAGTAAACCCATACATTAACTTGTACAACTCTTGCAGGTGAGTGCCTATAAAATTGTTGTAATAAAGGCACATAGATACACAAAGAAAAGTATGTTTACTAGGTTTTTGCCTTCTGCACCACCAGGTCACATGATGAGATGAATGTTGACAAAACCAGCAAAGGAAAACTGTGGCAAAAGAAGAAGAAGAAGCAAAGGAGTACTGAGTCCCCAATGTCACAGATAAGATTTGGACCGGTGGAGGAGGATGAGGAGGATGTTGCGTCCCCCAAGATGGCTGCGGGATCACTGGAGTTCGGGGATTCCCCTTTGTCAGAAGGGAATTTCCCCTTGTCAGCAACCAGCCAGAGACTTATGAATGGATCTTCCAATACTTTTCACGAAACCAGCTCTGCACGAGTGGCTGAGGAGATTCAAGAAGAAGGAGGAGATTCAAGTGTGGGTGGTATGGAGGCCCATTTGAAAGAGCGCCCCCACGTGCCCATCCATGAACATTCTGGGCAAGAGCTATTAACACGGGAGAGAGATTTGTGCAGAAAAATGAGTAGACACCAATCTGTTCGAAGAGAGAAGCGCAAACCCTTGTCCCACAGACCAAAGCAGAGGATTATGGGTAAGACAGTGAGGCTGATGCAAAGGATCCACAAGATGAGGTTGAAAAAGAAAATCAGACTTAAATTCTGCAAGAACTCATAGCCGTAATGATAACTGACCACAAAAAAAAATCATATCATGGCTCAAAATTAATGCCAAATAATTCAGCTGCTTGCTAATCTGTCTTTTCCTGTCACTCAGCATATCATTAGATTTTTTTTTTTTTCTTGATATTGTAAGTGTGATTGCCTTGGATTTGATGATTTGTATTTGAACAAATGGCAGATCAGCAACAATTTTCAAAGCTTTATGAAAGTTTGCCTGGCTGTAGCAGATTATGCAGCCTCCAAGATGATTGCAGGATTTATTTATTTGTCTTAAGTGGAAATGATTTCTATCTTTGTTGCCTGTGAAGATGATACTATACTCCATAAATCAGAGTATGTAGCAATTTATTTCTCTGTTGCATTCATTTTATTAGTTATTGATTTCACTGTAGAAAATGTGGAATTATGTGGAACAAGTCCATGAAAAGAACATCCTAGCAAGTGAAATATGCCAAGCAATATTATGTACTACACATAGAGTCATTTATTTAGTATTTTGTGACTGACTGTGATATATGTATTGGAATTCAGTCAAGAATGTATTATGTTAAGATGCAATTATTTTCAAGACAGATTAATGCCAACATGTACACTATTGTCAATGCAGGGATACACATTCTGTTTGACAATATGTTTGAGATTTTGTATTCAGAAAATTATTAAAAACAAAAACATAAAACTTAAGCCTAATTTCAAGCTTATTGAGTTGACTGTGTTAACCGAACAAAAAAAAATAAATACATTTTTACAGTATGTACCTTTATATGCCTTTGCTCTAGAGTAGCAAAATATGCACAAATGTGTACAACCGTACTTGCATATTACAAGCCTAGAATTTGATATGGGCCTTTGTAGATCAGGCAAATTTTGTTAGACTATTGTTTTGGTGTGGGCATGTGGCTGTCGTGCGCTGTACATGACAATTTCTATGAGTTTAGAAGTTACAAGGCAATATGTTTGATTAGTTCTTTAGCTTTCTGTCAATTTCAGGTACAGTGTAACATGCAGACACACTATTACAAAAAATTGTTTTACTTCCGATTATAATGTGGAGAATTCTTTGTGAAGTGTACTTATTATTATTATTGTTATTATTATTATTATTATTATTATTGATATTATTGTTATTATTATTATTATTATTATTATTATTATTATTATTATTATTATTATTATTATTATTATTATTATTATTATTATTATTATTATTATTATTATTATTATTATTATTATTATTATTATTATTGTCATTATTATTACCTCCGCCGAGGAGGTTATTTTGTGTTGGCATTTGTTTGTTTGTTTGTTTGTTTGCCTATTTGCAAAATAACTCAAAAAGTTGTGAACAGATTTGGATAAAACCTACAGGAAAAGTTGATAACGACACAAGAAAGAGACGATTGAATTTTTTTAGTGATCCAGATAAGCGTCTGGATCGAGGATACTTTTTTTTTTGCAATATTTTTGAAGCATTGTAATTGGCATATAGGACCAACAAATGTGGGAGTTCAAGTTGGGCATATTTGAGGTGTGCATATGTGTCATTAGTGCACACTTGAGACGCAGAGTGCAGTGGTAAGCTGCTGATGAGGCAGACTCAGACAAAACAAAAAGGCTTCTTTATCATTGGGAAATAAGGACTATTTTCAGCATGCGTGTATGAGTGAAAATGAACTGCCTGGTGGAGGCCTGCACTCTCTAAGTGCTTTTCTAGTTTTCATTATTGTTATTACAATGTATTATTATTATTATTAGCATCAGCATCATCATTATCATTATTATAGGGTGCCCCTGTTACAATGAACACAGTTGTGATGATATTTTGTGGGTTTTTTTAAAGTAAAAATTCAGGTCCCAAAGCATTGTCATGAATGTCTTTGAAGCAAAATTCACCCTAGTTATAGCAAAATTTATATATAACAAAAGAAAACTGTTGGTCCTGAGAATTTTACTATAAAAAGGAATTGCCTGTATTTGTCATCATTTGGATCATCAAGTATTAATTTGCTCCATCTCCAAGCTGTTTGAAAAGACAATCCAATAAAGCTGACAATCTGGTCATTGATATGCTTTTGATTGAAGTCAGCACTTCACAAGTTTGCCTGTTTATGCTTTGCCAATTGTCTATTGTCGGGGGGGGGGGGGGTGCAAAAGGTCATCGCTGGACAATAAAACACTATTGCAGTATATGAGTGAGAGCTTTTTACCTTGAACAGTTTGTGTGCTAAAATGGGCAGACTTCAGTTAAATGTTTATACACTTTTGTATTATTTAATGGCTTTTTTGCTCTGTCATAATAGTCATTGAAAATTAAGAGTGAGACACAAAATCTGATGGACATGCCAGTGTATTATGATTTGTTAATGATAAGTGAATCCTTCAGAGTGCATGATTCTTATCAAGTACAATATGCATGTATTTGGTGAAAAGCAGTACTCATAATTATTCTCTATAAGCAGTAGTTTTATGAGATATAGGTTAACTTCATTGGGATTCCATGATTCTTGAATTACCATGATTGATGATAATGAAAGTCAAATCTTCTGGAAGGTAATTATAATTGTAACTGTATTGATGTAAAGATGGTGATGAATCGACTGATAAGTAATCGACTGATAAGTTGCTGTTGCAGAGATGCAGATGTTACAGTGCCAGATTTATCTTGTTTGTGGTACATTTATGTGCTCCCATGGTATCCTGAAAATTAAAATAATATTTCAAACTTGCCAGGAATTCTCAGCTCTCTGTTACTCCTTTTTTTAATGATTTGCATTCATTCAATAATGTTCAGGAAAATGTACTGTTTAATGAATAGAGTAGATATATCTACGATGACGTTGAATCTGCCCCATCACAAAATTAATTCTGTGAAATGAGGTAGTTTGTGCCAAAAGTGAGCACAGAGATGAACTTTGTCATCTCCACATGGCCGGCAAAAAATTCAATTTCCCCTTTCTTAGAGATGCTTGCAGCAAAAACAGTTTTGGGGTAAATGAGAAATAATGGCTGCATTTAGGATGTCTCTGTTGGCACAGTTGTAATCCCTCTTTGCTAAATATTGCCCAGTTACATGGGGAGCACAAAGGGGTGTGAAGCCATCCGTGACTCCCCCTATGAGGAGTGGAAGGTCGGCCCCGATGACTGCAGGAAGTCAGAAATGAGGCGAAAAATATCCAATTGAGGACCCCAGAATAACGTCCCATTGTGTCGCCAGATGATACTATCTGTTTGACGTGAAGACGCACAAAGGCCGCCCTCGCAAGCGTCTGATTTCACAACGGGACGACGGCAGGGCCCTTTGTCGACGTGCCGAGATGTTCCCCCAGAGAGTCCGCAAAAAGTGCAGCTGAACTCTCGACAGACCCTGCATGCATACTGACTTGCGTTGATTGTTTGTCATCTGTGATCACTGGTGCACCCCACCACTACATCCTGCCAAGGGGAAGGGAGTATGGCAAGTCTAAATATCAGTCTAAAATGTGGCAAAAGCGAGACTCGTTGTGTGTTTGACAATAAAAGTTCTGGTCATCAGCACTCAAGCCAACTTTTCTTTTCTGGTTATGATTAAAAACTTGACTCACTTTGAATTAAACATGATGAAAAACAACAGAAGTCTCAAGTCAGACAAGAGAATTAACTGGCTTTGCATAGAAGCTGGAAATCAGTAGTTACTCTCAAAAGTCTTCTAAAGTCAAGCCAATTTGATGCTCTCCTATCACGCCTCATTCAGAGTCTTGACTGAACTCACGGTACACATCATCCACCCAAAAGCACTGCGTGATTAAACTAATCAAAAGTAAACAGTAGAGGGCAGTGAGCAGCAAGTGCAGTACTGATGACTCGTGGTTAGAGAGAGAGTTTGTGATTTGTTTTTGTGCATATCTTTGCAATTTTGGGCAGATTCTCATAAAATCACAATTCCCTGCATCTGATCTGCTTTCTCATGCATCCATGATACTTAAACACCTATTGGTATTCATTAAAGTTTTCATCTTCACTTTTTTTTTTTTTTTTTGGCTTTTATTTTGTGTATGACATTACCATGTGAAAACATGAAAATACAGTCATGAGACAGTTTCAAAACATTCGTAAAAGACATGGCCCGTTGCCAAAATCAAAAGCCCTGGTGTAACATACTGAGAGCAGAGAAGTACAGGATACATTTAATAGGGCCCTAGTTTAAGCAAACATTAAAGGGATGGTATGGTTTTGGTTGAGATGGGGATTCAGTATTAACTTCTTCTTTTTTTTGCGAGATACGTGTAATTAAAAATCCACTTATGAAATAATAAAGAGCATACAATTCTATTCTAAGAGGAATTCAAAGTTTATTTAATAAAAGTTAGTTTTGTAATGACTGGGATATCAAAAAAAAAGCAAAGCAATCCTAATAAAGGGTTTGGCCCACCTTTTAGAAGAATTGCTTTGTTTTGGATATCTTGCCCATTTCAAAACAAATTTTCAGCAAATACTAGTAAATACTGAATTTCTCTTTGAATTGTACGTTCTTTCATATTTCATTAGAGGTTTGTCATTTTCTTTAAAAAAAGTTGGAAACCTGAGGCCCCATCTCAACCAAATCTTTATCATCCCTTTAAACTCAAGATCCCATCATTACTTACTCTGACATCAACTATTGAAAAACGATATACATGTACATGTATCCCTTGAGAAGCGATGCAGAACAAGAACTTAACGGAACTAAGATAGTCATGAAACCACCCAATGTTGCTCAGGTATGAAAAAAAAAAATCAACAGATAGGTGAGACATGAGCTTCCCAATGTTGTAATAAAATTAGTGTGTGCTTTCCAATGATATATTTGGACTCGTTGAGACAAGAATCCAAGATATTCTATTGTCCATGTGGTGAACTTTCATATGCAAAGATTGCTTTAACAATGTCGCACAGTAATTCGGATGCATTTAGTGTACTTACATAGCATTTAGTATCATGTACGGCAGGGCTCGACACTAACGGTGGCCCGGTGTCCCGGGGCCACCAAAAACGCAAGTCGGGCCACCAAAATTTCAGAAATGAAGAATTTGGTGGCCTGATCGGGCCACCAAAAAAGGTCGGATGTTTGCCTTTGGGCCACCAAAAATAAAAGTTAAGTGTGGAGCCCTGCGTACGGTAAACATCATCCGCGAAGTGTTTGGACAGGTTACTTGTGCATCTTGGAGTGAGAGAAGACACGTGTCACTGTCTGGAATACTGTGGTCATCTCAAGGTTGACCCATAAAAATAAAGGTTTTCCCGAAAATATTATCCCATGAATATGAATTGGAGGTGATTGGATTTCATGATGTATCTTATATAGGCTACCTGTTCATTTCAAATCAAATTTTTCTCCCCCACCCCCCACTTGATGCTGTTCAAACTAGAGCTCCTACCTTTTAGAGGACAGGATCCATTAATAATTCATAGTTACCACGAAACATTTTGGTAAGTTAGTCTTCCAAATTCACTGCAAATGTTTGACAAATTGCCCCTTCATCGACGTAAGTAAGCACAGATCATCCGTTGGTTTAGCAGCGGCCAAGAAAAAAATAATCGGCATACATGCTTAGCTTGGATCACTAATTTGCATTAATTCACATCGAATTTCATCTGCATGGATGTGGTTGTGAAAGTTATTCTTCAGTCGTTGGGTTTGTTTTCTTTTCTTTTGTTTTTTCCTCTCTAGGAAGCTATTCAACACATACATGACACATTGATAATGAAACTATTGCACAATGTTGACTCCATGAATAATGATTTTGATCCATAATTACTTGGCTCTATTTCGTTAGAGACTTAACACCCCACCCCGGCTCCCTGAGAAACATACACCTGGAGTGAAATGGGCTCTTCAATGAGAACACCACGAAAGTTGGGCAACACTCCCATTTCCCAGCATTGAACAGTCTATGAGTATATCAAGTTCAAACTAAAATGATCTATGTCTTCTTGATGTGAAGCACCTCTAAATCACTGGTTGAATCAACGTGGGAACGAACTGACGAAGAGGGAAATAATGTACTACCGTCACTATCTTTTATAGAAAACTGCACAAGTTCGTTTCCTCTTGAAATTCTTAAAATGTAAAATGTCCAATCAGCTGAATTTCGAAATCATGTTCCTTAATTTTAGGGGTCTATATTTGGATATTATTATTCGATATCAACGCCATCGCTTTTGGTGGATGACATTCTCCCGTTTTCAAAAGTGCACATGACCCTTCAACCCCCACGAGCTGTGATTTCCTGCGTTCGCATTATTGTGGTCGTATACAGTTCTAACCACACGCTATCATCAGATTTCACTTAACAGATCACCGATGTTCCGAAAACCGAGTAATTTACAAAGAAAATGACTAATGTGACTTGGCAAGTGGTTCAATAGGATATAATTGTACAAGTCAACTGTATGCCAAATTATCTCTGTAACTGATACAAAGAGAATAAATTGGAGGTAATTCTTTGTGTTCGTTACAATAACAACAACAAAACTGGAACTAAAGACTAAATTTGGTTGTGAATATAAACGTAATGTATTTAATTGCTTCTTGATTGAAATCAAGGCAAAGATAATCCAAGTAGTTAAACAATAATATCTATGTTTTTGTGGGTGGTGTTGCCGAGGTCATCCCACGAGACTGAAACCCACGAGTCATAGCCCCACGAGTTCGACATTGAAAAAAGGTCCATGAGTCATACAGCCCATGAGTCATACAGCCTGTGAGCTCGATACAATAGGCTAATACGGCCCTTGATTTCGACAGAAGAAAAACAAGGCCCACGAGTTCGACACTGGGCAAGAAAGGCCCATGAGACTGACGTTACGGGGCTTAATGTGTCAGTCGTGTTTTGTTTTTGATGGGCCTTGTTTGCCTAGTGTCGGACTCATGAACCTTATTTGCCTATGCAGTGTCGAGCTCATGGGCTGTATGACTTGCGGTTGTCGAAATCGTGACGTGCACCAATTTGTCTAAGACCGCACACACTTCTTTTCGGGATATATCTCCAACATTCGTCTGAGTACCTTCAAGCCATGTCATAGTTAAACTCTTGATGAGACATTGGAACCAAGTTTGAACGTATCTTCGCCGGCATATTGGAGATAGCTTGTCACTAGCTCCAAGAACCCGAACAACAGCCGAACGTCGCGCCTTCACTGTTTCAGCACCACAATCCAAAAATAGCCTCCGCTCAAACATCTTGTCAGCAGTTAACATCGATCAATTAAAACAAAACAAAACAAAATAAAAACTACTACACGTACAAACTAATCTGCTTCAAAAGTTTAACTTCTTTCGGTTTTGATTTGATTTCAATGGTATGGTGACCACATCAAGTTTAATCTGTGGTTTTGTTTTGTTTTTTTGTTTTTTTGTTTTGTTTTTGTTTTTTGCTATCAGTTCAATAAGTATATTATTGATTTCTTGTATTTTGTTCTGACTTTGTGAGAGCATTGTATCTATTTTGAAAAGTCGCTGTGTACATATTGGTTGTTACTACTATCATCATTAAAGACACCCATGTATTTCCTCATAAGTATGAAACCTGCCGCAGAAATTTATCCTTTGCTGTAATTGTTCAATGAGGGCAATATTTGTTGACCCTGCATGCGAAAGCTAGAGCCATGCACTACAGCAGAAATTACCATAATATCTTATATCCCCCTTATGGTATACAGACTGCATGGAGTTTCATTATAAGAGGGAGCAGGCAATATACTATGATTATTGCAAGCGCCTGTGGAACCTCAGCTATAACTGTATAACATCAAATGTTTCAGCGACATTAGCCAGTGCGATGGTAGGAAGTGATGGTTGGCATTTATTGCATCTGCCATCTAATTCAAGGGGTTGTTAATCGGCCAGATTGTCTTTTTACAACCTTTGCGTTGAGAGATGCACAGCGCGAGGATCTATGCAGTCAAAAACTCATCGCAACCCTTACCCTACAGCCTTTCGTCATGCTATGTCCCTCTCTTCTCCAAGCGCTGTCTCATCTTATACTTCACTCTCGTCAGTAATTCATTCAAACCGATTTCTCTTTATGTCAACTAATACGCAGATCCTTATAAATCAATGTCCAAAATTCGTATTTTTATATCATTTTCGTTATATTCAATAGCTGCATGTGGGTGGCTGGAGTCCCTCGTCTGTACGCATTCATTCAGGAAGCTATATAGAAAAGGGTTCCTCGAATAAACACGATGCAGGACTGTTATGAATGGGTGTACGTGGGCAGGACTCTTGTATACAAGAACGGTCTAAATAGCCAGTTTTGCAAACTTCATCTTTGTGTCCGGGGCTCCACAGTGACGAAAGTAATGAAGCGATCCTTCGAGAAGAGTTGATGTGGGGTATTATGAAAAGTTTACCAATGCTTCAAGCAGCATGTCTACATTCCTTATAGAACTGTCAGCACCAAAAGGATCCATACTAAGATGAAGAATGTGCTAAGAAATTGCACTGCCGGAAAGAAGGCAGGCACAAGGGGTGGGGAGATATTCTGAGATGAAGTGACAGAGGGCAGGAAGAAGGGAAGGGTGGACGGAAGGGAGGGAGGGAGGAGGATGGATGACAAAGAAAAAGAAGAAAAGGGAAGAGGGCGGGAGGAGGTGGACATATGGAAGACGAGGAGGAGGGAAGGATGTAGGGAAGGCGGGATGAGAAGGGATGAAAAAGAAGAAGGGGGAAAAGGAGAGGGGTCCTGGAGGTGAACAGGTGGAGAACAGAGTAAGAAAGGGGAGAAGGAGGAGGAGGAGAGAATGAGAGCGGGAAGGGGAGATGGAGATGGGGAAGAGGGAGAAGATGAAGAGGAAGATGATTATGATGATGATGATGATGATGATGAGGAGGAGGAGGAGGAGGAGGAGGAGGAAAGGCCAAAGAATATCGACGATAATGCAAGGATGACAGACAGGTTGAGGCGTAACAGACAACATCAGTGTGTGATCCATTCATTAAACCTGTGTCTCTATACACCGACTTCTGGATTGCTCGATACGATTTTGATCCGATCTGTTAATGCGACTGATCTCTCACCGATGATAAGTCGGTCGGTCCACCCCAGGACGTGGGACGTATCCGATCAAACTGAAAAATCAGACTCTTGTCTGATTACTTATACTCTAAGAAAAAAAAAAGAGAACATGCATTTGTTTTTAAACAAGGGAACATGTCTTCATCCGGAGATGACGAATGTTCTTTAAAGATTAAACAATAACAGGGTAGATCTGCAGTATGTCTCCAAAAAGATTACACTCGGATTTCCGCAATGATAACGTTCAGAATGATTAAACAATCTGAATGTTATTTCAGGATATGAAACTATAACCTCTTGCCTACATTTTGCAGAAAACCTCATTCAATTTGGTTACGTGGTCACTGGTCACAGAGAAATATGGTTCATTGTAAAGCACGCCATGGGTCCGTTTCTTCCAAGTTCGGCACTTGGATGCTCTTGGCATTTTGTAAGATGTGAACACAATGGACAAAACTTGGAGGGAAGGGGTTCCTGACAATGATCTACAAAGATCATCATTTCTCTTTGACTACAGATTCTTCGAAGCAAATGGGATGGGTTTTCTGTAAGACGTAGGTAATGAGTTATAGTTTCATACTTTGCATGTGGATTGATTCACTATATTCTGCAAGTTATTGTTGTGGAAAATCCGATTGTATTTTTTTTATATTTTTTTTTTGGGGGGGGGGCATACGGTATACAGCTCACAAGTTGACTTAGGGCTCATCATTCGTACTAACCCGTCTCTTGTGTTAAGCTAAAGTCATCAGCTATAGTTAGTATAGACCAAACGGTCATCTGAAATGGCAAAACGAGCTTGTTTGCTCGCTTTTCAGGATTATATTATGCAGAAAAATAGCGCAGTCCATCATTGTACGGCGAAAAATGGAAATTGCAATATAAGTTAAATCCTTCAGTTTTTCCATTCACAATAATAATGTCGTCAGTCCAAACGGACTGAAAGAGGGTAATATTCCTGTCAAAACGCCAGACACCTGAAGAGGACAAATTCCTGACAGACAATGGGTGGGAAAATATGAGAAAGAAACGCATTCTTTCGGAGCAAACACGAATGAAGACGAAAAACTAACTTGGGATAAAAGAGAGAAAAGGGCGTCACTAATCCAAGTGTAATGGCGACCACAATGGCGAAAAGAATGTGTTAGAAGAGTGGGACGGGGACGCTATGCGGTCGGTTGGTCGCATTTTATTGAACGCTTGAGTTTTTGTATTCCTGCAAGTGTTACAACTTTTGGGGGCGAGCTGGCGGTCGCCCCGCCGTGATTCGTGCTGGGCAGCGCAAACAACCGTTCTGCCAATAACAAGCGCAAATCTCGATGAAATCTGACATGTTTTGTTGCCGATATTTTGTGTCTAACTCCGGGGCATTTTTTTCTCCTTCGAAAAATCGTCACCATTCCTCCCCTCCATCATTATGAGGGTTTTACTCCGTCTCCCTCTCTTTTGTAAAGGTCATCCCACGAGAGCTTTTGAAACTCTTTCATGAAACTGATTAAAACGTAGTGATCTGGAATGATTTTGGTTTTGTGGCAGTTTATGACTGAGTGACTTCTTTTGCCAGCCAGTGGCTACAGCTGTCTCATCATAGCTATCGAGGAAATAGGGAGAGAGAGAGAGAGAGGGGGGGGGGGGAGATACATACAAACCACAATTTTCGTAGGCACCTACGTGTTTCCTCAGTTTGATCCACCGAAAACCTCCATTATCATTTTGATGCATATATTATTTTAAATTTCGGCTATTTCACAATTGAGGACAGTCAGCAGCTCTGTGTAATAACTAGTATAGGACTTCCAAAACTTCGTGGTAGGGAAAAGTGACTTCATCATGAAATAAATGGATGATAAACTTAGGCTCTGGAAACATACTTCTCAAGAAAAATGTTCGTCTTTGGAACTTCGCTTGAAGTACACACAGAAGGGCATAATTATGATATCAGCTCAAAATTCGTCCTTCAGTCATCACACTTTTTACGCCACTACTACTTCGACAAGCAAGTCATCGCAATATGGCATTTAAAAGTTTTGATACGTTGGGGGTTTTTTTTCACACTGCAGGAAGCACTTCTAACATCTATATATATCACCATGTGAACGACAAACATCATTATCTTCTTTTCTAAATGATCCATAGAATCGTAAATCGTGTGAGCTATGCTTTCTCCCCCACAAACAATCGCGTTTTCCCACGGTTCAACATAATTTGTCGGACATGCCCCGAGTTCAAACTTTCCGTCAAAACGGAGCAGAAACAGCACACGTTTGACAGTATATATTAACCCGTTTGATGGTATATATACTTAGGGGCCAGATGAAAATAATTTGACAATGATCGATGTGTATTCGATAGGCCAGATTTCGTCTACGATATATGGTGCAAATCAAAATTATGGCCTTGCGCAAACGGCTGGAAAGAATGCGAACTAGCACCGATTCCTAAATATTTCACACTTGCTAAGGACTGTGTTTTGTGTTTGGTTTTGTTTGTTCGTGCGCATCGCTTTCTTACAACCGTCCGAAGGGGAGGGGTAAAAAAAAAGAGAGAGAAGAAAACGTCATTCTGCATAATGTCAGCGGTTGCTTGGACCTTGTTGTTTTGCCTCTCTTCTTTTATTTTCAGTTTGCTTCGCCACCACACGTGTGACAGGTGAGAAAATCTATGTCATCATTAGCAGCGTTGTGCTATAAACACAGGGGACCTCGCGGGGACCCCTCAAATTCTCTCCCGCTCTTGGCCAAGTCATCGGTAGAAGAAATCCGTCAGCACACAAGTAGTGTGATGGTATAGAGGAGATTCGCCAGAGAAGAAAAGCGAGCCTAGTGTTGTGAAATCGACGTAAGGCTGCGTTCACATAGAAGTATTCGGTATTCGCTATTCGCTATTCGCTATTCGGTATTCGCTATTCGGGCCCCGAATACACCACCACCCGCACCGTCAACTCACCATCCCATGCAGTGAGGATTTCTTCCTCCTACATCCTAGCAAATCTTATTAACAATTTCTAAACTGCATCAGAATGTCAGTCTACATGCTTATTTTTGCTAAAGGGCAAATCCAGACCAAAATTGTCATTATTTCATAAACGAGAGACGGTATACGCTGCAAGAAAATCGAACAAGTTCGATTCCCACTTTGCTATACTTTTCGCTGCTATTCGGTACTTTCGAATAGTGCCCTCCTATGTGAACCGGTGTGAGGAAATCCTATCGTTCGATTCAAGCTATTCGCGTGCCCTCGAAAAACGAGCCCGAATACCCGAATAGTATACTTCTATGTGAACGCAGCCTGAAGAGAGCACAGGGCTATACGACGGACTCGGTTCTGAACAACGACAGACGATATAACCCTGTCACTACCAATATCCCATTTGGGATCCATTCGTTTTTAAAGAGGTGGTATAATGTACTGAGTTTTGGTTGAGACGAGGCTTCAGGTTTTCAACTTTTTGTGTGAGATAATGAGAAACAGCTTATGAAATATGAAAGAGCATTGTAATATTAGAGGAATTCAAAGTTTATGTGATGAAATTTGG
>CM067073.1:7449130-7759130 GCA_033980235.1 Diadema setosum
AATACGCAATTTCTTTTCATTTTCGGATTAACGCAGAGTCGCACTTTAAAGCATAGGACCCTAAACAAAAAGTGATGCCTTGACATTTTTCTGAGGAAGACACTCCCAGCCTCCTGGTAAGATAAAAATGCATCAACGTCAACCACTTCTCTCTTTCTGACATTTCTTACTTAATTTCTCTGCAAAATTACATCGTAATCTGCCATAATAATCATCATTAAACCATTTTTGTAGGGTGTATATGCACGAAGATGTCCACTGTAATGGCAGGGATATGATGGCACTTGTAAACATGTATCAATCCAGGGGCCAAAAACTATAAGTATCTTCGAGAACAAATTTGTTTCGATATTTTCTTCATCGACAGAGGGCTTCGATTCCGGCGAAACAACCCCAATGCCAAATTCATTTGTTTTGGTTTGTCGTTTATTAAATGATGAAAGACATTTCATAGGGATCACAGTGGGGTTCGGCAGGCGATGATGGAAGAAAACTGTGGTAATTTTTGGCATGGGAATTTAATTTCATCTCAAGCGGGGAAATCCAATGAAATAAATGTCAGCGTCAATTAGCAAACACACGGGTCATGTGACTCGAGTTTGTTCTCAAATGTCACCGGGATTAGACTTTCACTCAACAATCTCTTCAAAACTCATTCGTTTTATTTATTTGACTGCTCATGAGCTTCACCTTCTCGGTAGTATTATCCCTTTTGCTATAAGGGTTATGTGGAGATTTGTGGCAGGATCCGTTTTATTGCTCGGTCCCACATGACCACATCCATGTATCGTAAATCTGTCCCTGATTCGGGCTCCTGTTTTATTGGCGTTTCGTGCGATATCATCTTTCAGGAGAAGTGACATTATGACACACGGTATGGTTAAGAACGAGTGGTAAAATTGGATGTTTCCCCCGTCAAAGAGAGAGGCCGAGGAATGTACAATTATGGCGCTGTTTTTCTGGCCAGGATCTCTGGCGTTTGTGACAGCATCAGCCAATTTCGAACGAACTTCCACAATGTCCGGCGCGAGTTTCATCGGCAAAAATGATAGGCACGTAAAGCTCAGTTTGAGCCAATATTCTATAGCTCAACGCTATCACCAACAACTCTCGAGGTAGAAATAAAAGCAGAATTGAACTAATTGACACATTGATACTCATTTTCAATTTCTATGAAGGATGATTCTTCAAAGGAAAGAAATATAAAATGTTTCATCACTTCTAATTCACAAATAACTTTTAGAACTTCTGTTCTGTCACACATGTATGGATAGCAGAAACATAAATCTTTTCGGAAACTTCCCCTCACGTGCGAGCGCAAACACACAAAAAGACGCAAAGACGCAACTTATAGTGTATAAAAAAACAATGAAGAAGAAAATAGATGGCCTATAGATACACAAATCAAAACCATTCAAATTTCTTAACCAAATCGCAAATTACTCAAAATTTTTGTTACTCATAGCTCACAAAGTTTAAAGTAAATGACGTGATTATTCGGGTCTATCCCTTTTAAATGGATGCATAGATTGTCATGGTTACGGTGATTATGGTTACTGGGTGTCATTAACTTCTACCTATTGGAGTGTAAAGGTTTTATAATCTTGTAGTATACTCTATGGTATAAACGAAATGACAATTCAATTATGTTTCATACCTTCACAGTTTCATTGTCATGTTTTCTATCCACGTGTACCATGGGCGTAAATCCCGGGGGGGATGGGGGGATATATCCCCCCCTGAAATGGAGGAGGGGGGGATGGCCTGTACAATCATCCCCCCCCCCCCCTGAATTTTGAGGGGAAAAAATGGAGGAAGCAGAAATGTGATTTGATCAATTTTGGCATATTGCATGACGTTTGTACGCCGGCCTTCAGACAGGTAACAGAGCTGAACAGTATTCTATCTTGTAGGAAAATGTATAATTTTCTCAAGCGCTCGCTCGCTTCGCTCGCTCGCGAAGAGAGTAACATCGACATACACTGTAAGGTATGGCTCAGGCGTTGACAACGTCAAATAGTATAGGTCTACATATAAACATGCTATGACGCGAGTAACTGGGGACCATCTGCAAAATATGTACGAAAACATACAAACAAACAATAACAACAACTTTATCGCCAAAATTGAACCACCTCCATTTCCTGAATCATTCCTGAGAAACGACAGTGACTGATGACTCAGTCGGATACATCTATGGGCATACCAAGGGAAGATCAGGGATGTCGAATCTATGAGGGGCAAAGGGGCATTTGCCCCGCCCCGAAGGAAGTGTTTAGACAGACAAATCATTTATCCCCCAAGCAATTCCCGAGATGAGGACAAATCTCGAACTTTCTTAATGGAAAATTGTCCAAATATCGCCAGAACTATGCACCAGATCGTTGTACTGCAATCATGAACATGCAAAAGGTCCGCTATACAGGATAAGGGATACACTTTTGACATAGACGTATATTCCCTAATTTATCAAAGAGTGTGCAGCAGATTCAGCAACCTAATATGTATAGAGGCGTCGATGGGGGGGGGGGGGTATGGTTCTCAAATAAAAGTGGGACAAACAAAAGCGAAAAATATAGCTACAAACGGCAGTTTTTGGAGTGTAAAATTTTAAAATTTTAAAGCTCGCTCGCTCCGCTCGCTCGCATTCTTAACCGCTATGCCATTCTCCTGATGTTGCTGCCAGTGATTGACAGCAGGTGCACCCGGTGCGCCCCCCTTAATTTCCAAAGCGAAAATATAGCTACAAACGACAGTTTTTAGGACTGGAAAATGTCAAAATTTTCAAGCTCACTCGCTTCGCTCGCTAGCATTTAATCAGTATGCCATTCTCCTGATGTTGCTGCCAGTAATTGCCGGCAGTTGCGCCCGGTGTGCCCCCTTAATTTCCAAAGCGAAAAAATACAGCCACAAACGGCAGTCTTTGGACTGTAAAATGTCAAAATTTTCAAGCTCGCTCGCTCCGCTCGCTCGCATTTAACCGCTGTGCCATTCTCCTGATGTTGCTGCCAGTAATTGCCGGCAGTTGCACTCGGTGTGCCCCCTAAATTTCCAAAGCGAATAAGTATAGCTACAAACGGCAGTTTTTAGACAGTAAAATGTCAAAATTTTCAAACTCGCTCGCTCCGCTCGCTCGCATTTCATCTCTATGCCATTCTCCTGATGTTGCTGCCAGTGATTGTGAGCAGGTGCGCCCCCCTTAATTTCCAAAGCGAAAAATATAGCTACAAACGGCAGTTTGGGGACTGTTAAATGTCAAATTTTCGAAGCTCGCTCGCTTCGCTCGCTCGCATTTAATTATTATTCCTTCTCCTGATGTTGCTGCCAGTAATTGCCAGCAGTTTTCGCCCGGTGCGCCCCCTTAATTTCCAAAGCGAAAAATATAGCTACAAACGGCAGTTTTTGGACTGTCAAATGTCAAAATTTTGAAGCTCGCTCGCTTCGCTCGCTCGCATTTAATCATTATGCCATTCTCCTGATGTTGCTGCCAGTAATTGCCAACAGTTTTTGCCCGGTGCGCCCCCTTAATTTCCAAAGCGAAAAAATACAGCCACAAACGACAGTTTTTGGGACTGGAAAATGTCAAAATTTTCAAGCTCGCTCGCTCCGCTCGCTCGCATTTCATCGCTATGCCATTCTCCTGATGTTGCTGCCAGTGATTGTGAGCAGGTGCGCCCCCCTTAATTTCCAAAGCGAAAAATATAGCTACAAACGGCAGTTTGGGGACTGTTAAATGTCAAATTTTCGAAGCTCGCTCGCTTCGCTCGCTCGCATTTAATTATTATTCCATTCTCCTGATGTTGCTGCCAGTAATTGCCAGCAGTTTTCGCCCGGTGCGCCCCCTTAATTTCCAAAGCGAAAAATATAGCTATACAAACGGCAGTTTTTGGACTGTCAAATGTCAAAATTTTGAAGCTCGCTCGCTTCGCTCGCTCGCATTTAATCATTATGCCATTCTCCTGATGTTGCTGCCAGTAATTGCCAACAGTTTTTGCCCGGTGCGCCCCCTTAATTTCCAAAGCGAAAAAATACAGCCACAAACGACAGTTTTTGGGACTGGAAAATGTCAAAATTTTCAAGCTCGCTCGCTCCGCTCGCTCGCATTTCATCGCTATGCCATTCTCCTGATGTTGCTGCCAGTGATTGTGAGCAGGTGCGCCCCCCTTAATTTCCAAAGCGAAAAATATAGCTACAAACGGCAGTTTGGGGACTGTTAAATGTCAAATTTTCGAAGCTCGCTCGCTTCGCTCGCTCGCATTTAATTATTATTCCATTCTCCTGATGTTGCTGCCAGTAATTGCCAGCAGTTTTCGCCCGGTGCGCCCCCTTAATTTCCAAAGCGAAAAATATAGCTATACAAACGGCAGTTTTTGGACTGTCAAATGTCAAAATTTTGAAGCTCGCTCGCTTCACTCGCTCGCATTTAATCATTATGCCATTCTCCTGATGTTGCTACCAGTAATTGCCAGCAGTTTTCGCCCGGTGCGCCCCCTTAATTTCCAAAGCGAAAAATTACTAGTACAGCCATAAAGGACATGTAGGACTGTAAAATATCAAAATTTTCAAGCTCACTCGCTTCGCTCGCTCGCATTTAATCGCTATGCCATTCTGATGTTGCTGAACGATTGCCGGCAGTTGCGCCCGGTGTGCCCCCATAATTTCCAAAAGCGAAAAAATACAGCCACAAACGGCAGTCTTTGGACTGTAAAATGTCAAAATTTTCAAGCTCGCTCGCCCCGCTCGCTCGCATTTAACTGCTATGCCATTCTCCTGATGTTGCTGCCAGTAATTGCCAGCAGTTGCGCCTGATGCGGCCCCCCTTAATTTCCAAAGCGAAAAAGTATAGCTACAAACGGCAGTTTTTAGACTGTAAAATGTTGAAATTTTCATGCTCGCTCGCTCCGCTCGCTCGCATTTAATCGCTATGCTATTCTCGTGAAGTTGCTGCCAGTGATTGACAGCAGTTGCGCCTGGTGTGCCCCCTTAATTTCCAAAGCGAAGAATATAGCTACAAACGGCAGTTTTTGGACTGAAAAATGTCAAAATTTTCAACGAAAAGAGATTTCACCGTAGGAGGGGGAAACCCCCCTACCATACCCTCCCCCCTCGCTCGATTCGTTCCCTCACATAACCGCTCCTCCTAAGATCAAATCCTGCCTACGCCGATGATAGGCCCCATTATTTAGTAGGCCTTCACAGTGATGTCGCACAGCAAGAGCTGAAATACCACGATTTTGTCATTCAATAATATATTGTGAATATTTCGTTTTCTTAGTGTTTTTTTAAAGAAAAGAAAACAAAATTTTCACCACAAGTGAGCACCAGATCGCTGAATTTCAGGTCTGAAAATGCAAAATCTTCCTCGTGTGGAAGAAGGATACCCCCCCCCCCCCCCCCCATACACACCCTTCCCCCGTTCGGTCGTTCCGCTCCCTCTCACAGATATTTCCCCCCCCCCCCCCCAAAAAAAAAAAAAAAAAAAAAATGTTTTCATACTTTTAAGGTCTGATTTTCCGCCGAAAGTCGTCTGACAAGCAAAAAAAAAAAAAAAAAAAAAAAAAAAGGCAACAAGAACAAAAAGTCTTTATGTTGTTGCTGCCACTTTTATCCCACTTTATATTTCATGCAAAAGAGTGGGGCATCCGATCCCTGTAATGTGTGTGTGGGGGGGGGGGGGGGAGGGGGGCACAAAGCTTCTCCCCCCACCCCCACCCCCACCCCCCCCCCCCCAAAAAAAAAAAAAAAAAAAAAAGGCTGCGCCGGTCCGGTTATGGGCTTGTAGTCGTGGTGATGGTGACCATCCCCCCCACTCCTCAGTATGGATTTACGCCGTTGACGTGTACTATACTGATCTTAAGACGCCGCACCTGTTGATTTTTCATGGAATAATCTGTTACAGCTAAATACGAAATCTGATGTGCAGTATCTCAATGTTTTGCAGTTGAGATGTACTACAATCATCTACAGCCATTATGTTGGGAACGTGTGCGAAGCTGTCAACTGTGTTTTGTTTGTTTGTTTATTTTCTTTCTTTTTTTTGTTGCTGCTGCGTTTGACTCAGATCCCTTTTAGTTCTTTTAGTTTTTGTTTGCTTGTTGTTGTTTTTTGTAAACACAAAAAGGGATTATGCGTGTAAAAAGCCTCCGTCATATACATAAAAGATTTTAAAAATGCAATAGATTGATTCATCTGAAGTGTAAAATAAGAAATACCAACATGTAGTGTAGATGTTTTAATGTTTTGATAGACATGCTAACGTTCATAAGCATGATTCCGTGAGCACAAACATGGAACGAAGTGAATTCTCGCAAATATACGGCGCACCGTTTCGTTTTGTTTTGTTTTCTTTTCTTTTCTTTTCTTTTCTTAAGGAAAAAATGCCAGGCCTTATTCATCTCATATAGCGCATTTCATACTTAAAATGAATTTTAATGCGCTTCACAAAACAAATTGTAGTATGATACAAAATATGCCAAAAAAAAAATTGCAATACAAAGTACAATACATTGTATATACCCTGCAATGATTATGTCACATATACGTACGTAAGAGCTCTAAGTTGCCAATAATTCTGATACAATTATTATTACATAAATAAATTCAAATTTAGCAAACATATACCATCTTATACAAATAAGTTTCGAATTTTTGTTTGAAATTATTGTCAATAGGCATCTCACTTCTTAGTGGGTCTGGTATAGAGAATTCCATAGTGTTGGTGCAGCATAAGAAAAATTCATTTCCCCACAAGATCGTTTCCCCCATATAATAGGATCAGAATCTAGTATCGTTATATTTGTCTCGCTTCTGTGAAGGATAACGGAATAGCGTCCTCTTCCACCCGTATAACGCGGCGACAGAATTTCATGGACTGGCGACGTATACATTTCTGCTCGAGATGATATGATCGATTTTTTGCCTTATCTTGCATTTGCACAAACTGTGCAGTTAAAACGACTGCACTCACAAATTTAATTCGAAGGAAGAAGAGAGTTTCTGCAGTTACAAGTGAAATAAAACAACTGTCACTCGTCTTTCGCATTGATTCCTTTGTAGTCTGTATTTTGCTCCTCCTGTTTCCTTATTGACATAAAACTATTCTTATCACACGTTTATCATAAATAGCGAACTGTTGAGATCCTCCAATAGTTCATTCTGGTTTTTCAATTTCGTATAGCAGTACATTACCTTTGAAAAGTAATCAATTTCTTTTCTTTTCTTTTTTTAAAGACCTTATGACACTTCCAATAATACGTGTGCTTTATATTTGTCCACCATGTTCCACGAAAGCAGTAATACATGGCTCCATCACAGTTCATAAACGGTCAACCTGTCTATAACGCCACCTCAGGGAGACGAAAAAAAAAAGTAGATACTAAAGACAAGTGGCGCTGTAGACAGGGTCTTTAAAATGGCTTGGTGGTCGATTTTAGTGGCCGTATACGACAGGCAAGGCCGCTGTATACAGGTGGCCGCTAAGGCAGGTTGGACTGTACGTCTAACGCATCTGCCTTCCTTGATACGCTGTTGTGAGCAGCTTTTGTGGCTTTGTAGATAAACCCACGATCTTTCAAGCGCGAAGTCCCTGGTCCGGGTCGCGGTCCCCTATGGCTGCAGCGGTTGGGCCCCGAGGTTGCCGCCTGGTTTACCCCTGGGCAGTTAAGACACATTATCCTCATCGTCAATATTTACGTTCTGACGGTGATCTTTAATTTCGAGGATAAGCCAACTTCGAGGATAAGCTCGTAGTTAAGTATGGGGCGCCAAGTGTTGCATGGTCTTTTTTTGTCACGAAATGACAACTTCGTGTTGATATTTTTTTCGTTGAAAAGTAACAACATCAGTTTCGTCGACGAAATGACAACTTCGAAATGAGAATTTCGTCGCGAAATTGACGTTGTCACTTGTCAACGAAAAAAACACACACCAAAAAACACGTTTTCGCGTGACGAAAAAGACCGTGCGACACTTGGCGCCCCATAGTTAATTACGAGCTTATCCTCGAAGTGTAGTCCTTCGGAGAAGTACTTATAAGGGAATTTCAGTCCATGCACAAGTTAGTCTGAAATAAGACAGAGTAAAACGAGCGTAACGGTGATTAACTTGATCAAAATAGGATAAAATTGAACGAAGTTATGAGAAGTTTTGCTAATTTGTAGTCTAATACAAATATGTAATCTTCACAAATATGAGAAGTTTCGCTAATTTCTGAAGAACAATTCTTGCACAGTTAAATTATATGAATATGCAAATGAATGGGCTGATGATGTCATCACCTCACAATTTTCCATTGATTGTGTAAAAAAAACAAGACTAATATTCAATGTTACTATTATCAAAGTGTGAAAAAATATTGTTATTCCTGATTGAATAACTTCAGAATATAATCGTCTATGAGACTGGGGCGTAATTGCGTTTGTATGAAAAATTGGGAATTTCAAAATTTTATATACAATCTACATGGCAAGTGGTGAGGGGATGACATCATCACTTCACTATTTGTATATTATTCATATTTACTGTTCAGGAACTGTTTCCTGAAAATCAGCAAAACTTCAAAATGTCACAACTCCGTTATTTTTCATTCAATTTTGATGAAAGTTACATTGTTATGCTAAGAACATTTAACTTCTTCTTTTCAGACTAACTTTCAAGTGCAAGAGAATCCCCTTTTGAAATCGTTTGTCCCATGACTGTACGTAAAGCGACCACGCACAACAATAATTCACAAGGCAATTATAAAATGCACAACATTAATGCCATAACTCTCTATCTCTCTTAATCGTGTCCTTTTTAATGCCATGAATTCTGGAAAACTGGTATTGAACGTTTGTTGACACAACTCATCCCCGTACTTGATCCATTCTTTGTCATGCTGGCTCTCAATGTGAATAATTATCATGCACGCACCTGCGGCATGAGTTTATGATTTCAATGCAACATCATTTTGACGTAATCTATGGAATTCAAGCCAATTTGATGCACCAGCTTGATTCGACTTGCCTCTGTATCAGATATCATGATACAATTCAGAATCTGCCAGGATATGAAAATAGCAGAGTGTCACGCAAGGTCCCCATACTGTCAACTGTCATAAAGCAAAATACGATGTTCTGGCACGCATCACAGCAGATTCAAACAATGATTGCTCAGATGATTAGAATGTAGAACGTCTGTAGAAAATGGAGCAAAATTTCTTGGAATCATTGGTCATCGTGTAACCTGTCACGGAATGATTGTTTTTAGGCTATGTATTACCTTTACAAACAATATACATTCATGTAAATTCAAACATACATGCATGCATATATACATACATACTAATATACATAAATTTAAATACATACATATGCATACACATGTACATACATACAGACAGACACACAAACAGACGCACATATTGTAATGTGTGAGTGTGTAAGTCTGTGTGTTTGCATGTCACACTTTGTGTGTATAACGAAAACAACAACAACAACAACAACGTTGTGGTATAGTGGAAGAGAAAATGGAGACCTTTAATGGAAGTCTTGGGTTCAAATTCTGCCCGGGGCGAACACGGAAGATATCTGCAATGTTCCTCCTGAACTACAGGGCGAAAATTGACCCCCGGCAGTTGCAAGGCAATAAAAATGCTAGTGCCACCTAAGAAAATGTACCCTTGGTTTTGTCTGTGGTTTGCTCTGGATAATAGTGAAAAAGGAAGTTTGATAATTTTATCAGATCACTTGATATGCATATCCGCTCTCTAAGTGAAGTTGAATTTAACGCAGTGCTATTTGTGAATCTCTTTGAGATAGCAAACGTCACATGTATAGATCTTCGCATTTATAATCATTTTGTTAAATCGATTCTTTTTTACAAAGGAGAACAAAGTTTTTTGGTATACAGTAGTTGTATAGGATATTGGGTTCGTGTTGACAGCCAAAAGATTGTTGAATTGGCATTTAATAACGTACATGCGGATTGAATGATACATCATTTTAGAATGACTTCTTTTATTTATTTTAGAAAATTTGTCATCTCATCTTATATGAAGTCAGTAATCAATCTCTCCTCACTTCATTTCCTTCTCGAAATAATCATCAAGCTCATCATCAGACTAATGGCACTCATATAGAGAAACAGGTCAAATGTTTTGATGTAACAGTGAAAACTGTGAAACCACTGAGAAGCCATACGATGATAAACTGTTGAGTGAATACGAAATTTGCTGTTTGTATCTCTTATTGTGGCCTTTTAGAAATTAGCTGTGTAAACTGTAAAGATTAACAAAATAATCATGTACTCACATGACTGAAAATATGAATCATCTCATTCGTGACCACCGCTATTGGCGTATAGTTGGATCTACGTTTAAAGGGATGGTACAGTATTGGTGGAGCGATATGAGAATTGGGCTTTTAACTTTTTGCAAGATACCAAGAAAACACTTACGAAATAGTACAGTGCATACCATTTTAGGAGGAATTCAAAGTTTATTCGATGAAAATCGGGTTTGGAATGACTGAAACATCTACAAACAAAGTAAAACAAAGCGATCGTAATAAAATGTGGGTCCCACATTCTATTGGGATCGCTCTGTTTTGGATATCTCAGCCATTTCAAAACCAATTTTCATCAAATAAACATTGAATTACTCGTAGAATTACACGCTCTTACATATTTCACAAGAGGTTTCTCATTATCTCACCAAAAATGTTAGAAACCTGAAATTAGGTCTCAACCAAAACTATACGATCCCTTTAAGGTTATCTATACGTCAGCAGATGTGAATGTATTAGAATCCGTCGCTCAAATATGGGCCTATAAAACCCAAGGCAAATCCTTCTCGTGAAGAAAAGAACAAGTAGATAAAATAAATTGTGTTTACCATGATGTTGTAAGTATATGTGATGCGTTTATTGTGCTTGTTTGTTTGTTTGTTTGTTTGTTTGTTTTCATCCCATTTGTTTGCTTCATATACCATTCTGTCTGCTCTTTTTTTTTTTTTTCTTGCAGGAATTGCATCTGTAGCTCAGAAGCTATACACTATAGTTTTCTCCATGCCACTTGCAGCATTTACCTTTCCCACATTGCCCCAGTCACTCAGCTGGCACTAGTTAAAAAACTAGGCACTCGTGGCGCTGGTTGGCAACATTCGAAAAATAATGAGGATCGATAATGGTTAATTAGCGTAATGCTAACAGACGGAGATTATGTTCACCGCAACATCACCGCACGATCGATTCTTAATTAGTGGCGATCCGAGTTTCAGCTTTCGAAGTGGATTACAAACAAGAGGCGGGGCTTAGTTTCCTGAGAGTTGACGGTATACTCAGCCATGTTGATAAACTCTATTGTAACTAGTTCCGCATAAAAGCCCTTAATTCACGACCAAAGGTAAGACCAAAGGTACGACTGCTGCAATGTGATGTGCACTGGGAAGCACTGAACACACCCATCGGAATAATGTGTGTTGATGACATCACCGCATCACCTAATTTTGCAATAATGTGGTTGAAACACGGCATCGTGTGACTGATCCATTAAAATATATAAAACCGTGGGATTTCGTATCTTATCCTGTGGCCGGTTTTGATGAAACAGCTACTATTCTGTTTGTCAGATATAACTCTGTTCATTAAAAGTGAGTTTGACCGTCGAGTGTTATTGAACTTTCAGACTTGCTCGTAACCACCAACCACTGGCAGTAAATCCTCCCTCTTTTACACCTCTCCGGCTATCGTCACCTTCGTTGTGGTGCTGTTGGTCATCACAGAAGCAGTTCTTTATCGTATCTTTCACATCACCATCATCACCATTTAATAATAATAATGATAATAATAATGATGATGATAATAATAATAACAATAATAATGATGTTGATAATAATAATAATAATAATAATAATAATAATAATAATAATAATAATAATAATAATAATGATAATAATAATAATGATAATGATAATGATGATGATAATAATAATAATAATAATAATGATAATGATAATAATAATAATGATAATAATGATAATAATAATAATAATAATAATAATAATAATAATAATAATAATAATGATAATAATAATAATAATAATAATAAAAAGAAGAAGAAGAAGAAGAAGAATAGAGAGACTCATGTAAAGCGCTCATTTTACCTAAAAAGATACTCGTGGCACTTTGAAACAGAGTACGTAACTTATGTGTCACGTTACAACAGAGTATCACAGAAGATATAAGAACATTAAACAAACAAACAATACTGTACATTTATACATACAGGTAAACAATTGCCAATTTAAATTGAGAAGGTGAAGAGGAGATTACGTGGTGGTTGGTGAAGATGAAGAGTGTTTTGAAGGTAGGCAGGGGCAAATTTGTGCAATGTACGGTAGACAAGAAGAAGAATCTTGAAGTTAATACGTTTTTCTACAGGGAACCACTGTAGGGGACCGAAGTATTTAGCATCATCGATCGTCATCATCATCATTAACATCGTCATCATTCGCATCATAATTATCCTCTTCCTCCTCCTCCTCATCATCATCATCAATATCATTATCACCGTCATCATCAATGTTAGCATTATATCACCATCGTTATTATTGTCATCATCTTAACATCATGACCATCTCAATCTCATCACCATTCCCTTTATCATTATCCTCTAGCTCCTCCTCCTCCTCATCATCATCCTCATCATCATCATCATTAGCATTAGCATCACTATCATAGGCATCATATTTATCATCTCATTATCATTATTGCCATTCATATTGTGTTGGTCAGGATTTAAACGTATTGTATTCCCGTCTGTACGTCCCATGCCCAAGAATGAAGAAAATCTTGAAAACAAAAAAATAATCGCAGGGGAAAGATACCTACGGGGCCAGACAGCTAAATTGGAAAGAGGTTGATTTCTTCGTTTTTGGTCAAGATATCATATTTATGAGGCTAATTTGGCCGTTTGTCGTTTGTTGTTTGTTGTCCAGACCAGCTACTTGACCAGCCTGGTCGGGAGAGAGGGCGACGTGATGTCGCTTTCTTCATCATTTTGTTTTTCCTTCTCGAAACCCTCGTCACCCCGGGGGGGTCAGCCGATATGCAAGTCGCGTGGATAGCCCCAAGATTATACCAGCGTCTCCTTCCCAGTAAGGATTCTATGAATAAACCCCTGTAGGGTTGGTTATCCATTGTTATCCCTCGCTCCATTATACTGTCTCAAGTCAAACAAAACTAAACACCCCTATTATTAACTGCTCCGATGAATGAACGCAATTATTTTATCCGTCACGTGTATAGAGGATCCGCGGTGTGTTTTTGCGCCCGACGGAGCTACTCCGCACATAACATAGCGGTTAAATGGCGCCTTATTTTAACCATCTCCTTCTCCCGAACTGCTGGCCGGAGACACACTAATCGATAACACGTAGTTATTGATAAGATGCATTTACTCGATCAAAAACGTTGTATTTACCGTAGAGCGATTCACTATCGGGACGACCTATTTCAATGTATTTTTCGTGTGAATAGCTATATAAAGTCTGTTCAGACCACGTGCCTTTAAGCCCTTCATTGATCTCTCACCTTTTACCGGGAACAAGAAAAAGGAGCAACTTTGAAGCAAAGAACTCAGTATCACACAAAGATGAACTTGAGACACAAGACATGAATAATGTTACATTGAAAAGAAACACAAGACATAATTCACTCATACTATGATTATATTCATACCGACGTTTGCATGTGTCTGTATGTGTAATCATAACGAACTTGAGATGTTGAGAATACTGTAGGCCTACCTTTTCGATTCAATTTTCAGTTCAATTAAGTTGTTTATCTATAACCTTCCAGAGGACTACAGCAAGATTATGTAATAATTGGTCGTAAAAATGGTCATGATACTATATATTCCCCTTTTCGTCCTTTTTTTTACATGCTATGTTTTGTATACTGATACTCTTTGTTGAAAATGAAAATGAATTGAATGAACGGAAATTCATACTTTATCACAACAGCAACTGGTAGAGACTAAAGATGAACTATGCTCCAAAGATATCAACTCATCTTCAAGTTTATTGATATTCTGGATATTTTCTCGATGAGAGATTCGTAGCTCTTGCTCCATATTAACTTTTAATATCATGATGCAGCTGTAACGTTAAAATATTGATCGTGAGATGGTCTAACAAGAGTCAACGTCACAATCAGTAATGATATACCAATATTACTATTGACTCGCTTAGATTAAGTTATCCTTCGCATTCGATAAATAATGTTTTATTACATCATGACACAGTTTCAGATTTCATATTCTTAAGATTAATCAGTTGAAATATTATAATCTTTGACGAATGATGTAAGTGAATGTTTGTATAAATTTGTAAATATAGGAGGAAAATGCATTTTGACAAAAGTTAGAATATGACATCACAAATCGGGATGTCATGTGGTTATGAGTGGTGTATCATATACACACACAACACACACGCAATATGTGGGATATGCGAGTCTTGGCTGGCGAATCAGATTCGATTCGTGTGGTTTAATGCATTCTTTTCCACTTTGGAAAATATATATGTCGAGATACTGTAATATAATATTATGTTTGCTCTAGTAAATGTCATTTATTGCACCCAAGCTGAATATGATAGATTTAATAAAGTTACATTACGTACATCAAGTCAAGCTCCTTGTTTTGTTTTGTTTTTTTGTCTTCCTACGAGGATTATGATTACATGTATTATCATTCCTTGAACAGTACCACATTATGTGCCTTGTAGCTTTCTATACGTTCTAACCTTCTGATGTAAGCTCGTGGTATTACAAAATGTATCAAATTCGTTGTGGTGGCTTTGTGGTTCGGACCGTCCCGATTTATACCGAGAGACGTGGACAAAGTCGTTTGTTCACACCCCAAGATTCTTTTCCACCTTTGCTATGCTATCAAAAAGAGTTTATCTACAGATTCGAGCGGTTTTGTTTGATCAAGAAGGTATCAAAGCGGAGCGAAGAGGCAGAAAACTATAACTCCTTAGGGGAAGTAAACCAACTCGACTGTCATTCAATGATTCACGCAAATCTCGACTTTTAGAGGATCTGCAATCAAATTCTTGAAGCTGATGTGGTTACTTTGAAGTTCTATGTTTGCAGCCGCCCAACTTTAACCCTGTCATAGCCAGGAACCGAACTGCAAAACATTAAGATCAGTATATATCAACGGAATTTGGAACAGTTGTCATTCGAGGGTTAAAGGGAACTACTAACGCTAAGTTGGAACTCGGCTTAATTTTCATTGATTTCTTGAGTTATTTCTTCAGGTTGAGTACCAGATAGAATTCTTACAAAAGAATATAAACATTAAAAATGTATAACTGTATAAACTATATAAAGTCACATGAAACGTCTTTTCAACTCATCTCAGATTACAACCACTCAATCAACGAATGCATTCTTCCCACAAATGCATATGAGTGTGCTGATCAGAAGTAGAACAATGTATTTGTGCAAGATGCTATGCTATTTCGATGTCCAGATGAGTAATCGTGTTCGGAAAGAGATGGTACAGAAATAGAGGGAAAGATGATCATATCAGTAGTAAACAGACGCTATTTTTTTCTCTCTCAGTCAGTAACCGTTTTATAGCTATATAGGTCCGATATCTTGCATTTTATTTTGATTGGTAATCAAGTTTAAAGTACTAGTGAATAAAAACCTATTTTATTTGGTCACTTCGTTGTCTTTTTCCCCTGAGGACCAGGAGACGGTTGGGTAAACACAATCTTCAAAACAACCGTAAAATCTTACTATTATAAATATATGTTTGGTCAATTCCAACTTCACTCCAGATAACGTTCTAGAGAGAGCACATAGGGTGTGTGTTTGAGAAACACTCACAGGTTAGCAAACTGAGCAAAGTGGGCTTTGTAAGTGAGCTATAAGCCGAGGAGAAAGGTGGTTTGTTTCTTTCCCTAATTACCAGCGCTTTGAGCCCGCCTTCACCGTCCACGATCGATACCTGGTATCGATTTCGCTCGATGGGGCTCACTGGTTTTCCTTGGTTTTACGGACCACAGTTTGAGTATCAATGACTTCGATATCATGATATAGACTAGGCTTATTCGTTCAGACACAGACGATTTTCCTCTACAGGATAAAAAGAAAGGCAGTATGGACTGTTTCTCTTTGATAAATATTACAGCCGTTGCATTCTTGCATGATTAGTGCACCTGTTTTGCGACACCAAGGCATCTAAGTCTGACAAAGTAGACTAGAATGTGTATGAGATTCTTTTATAACGACAACAAAAACGTCCTAATCGTTATTTGCAGGGTGGTGGTACATTTCAACATTAAGCCCACTGACTGCGGAACGAATTATAACATTTACAATCGAGAATGTTGCTCATCAGCTCAACGGATCGATTTTGACTTTTACCTTTCCTCGAAAGTATTCCAAAATCATTTGTGCTAATGACGCGCCTTTCGTCATAGGTACATTTCGATTCGGTTACCTGTTTACAGGTGATGAATATTCTTTGCAATCTCCGAGAGTTTTGGTTGAGACTTAACTTCAGGTTTCTAACATTTTTGGATGAGATAACGAGAAACCTCTTATGAAATATGAGGAGATTTACCAACGAATATGTAGCGAAACAAATAGCCCTGGCTTTCTGTTCATGCCTTTACAAAAGTGATTATGTTAGATGGTATAGAATAATGTATTGGATTGGATGCATATACCGACGGATTGTCTAACGAGTCGAAATATTTATCTATTTTGTCCTTTTCAAGGACTCAAGTTCGAGGAAAGAGACAGAAAAAATATAGGTCCTATGACGATTTTTATTGCCCTGCAACACCGTCATGGAGCGTGCTCTTGATCGGCAGCAGTGTCAGAACTCCCCTTCTTATTTGTGTTATACACCCCCGTTCTCTCTCCCCCTTTCCAGCGCTCTGTGAGAATCAGCGGGGATCGGAGTGCACTCACTCTGTGAGGCTCACTTCCAAGAGTGAACGTTAGCGAGCACGCACTGCCAACGCTCGCTCCGGACAGTTTTACACCCGACATTAGTGTCCTACGGTGAAGCCCTAGGATCTATCGGTCCCGAGACCTCAAGTTCCTCCGACGCAGCGGCGGCAGCGGTAGCGTTCCTTCTGGACTCGCCGCCTTTTTGAATAGGGGGAGACCAGTCAGGTCGGCTCTGCTGGCGATTAGAGACAAGAAGAAGACTGAGGATTTACGCGGCAACCACAACGGGGAATCCTAACAACTGCTGCTAAATGAGATTTGTGTCTATATATTTCCCTCCTCAACTTTTACAGCGTCTCCTCTGAGAAAATTGATGTATTTTTCGAGAACATCGTGGAGCACTTCCGTATGAAAACTGGAGATATCATTAACTGGTGGAATCCATATTGAAGGTGGCTGTTGGAATAATACGATCAACAAATATTTGCCTTTTCTCGAGATGGATTATTAATTTCTTGGTGATTTCTTGGGTGAAGTGTGAGTGGGACACGCCGTCGTCTTTTTCAAGGATACCTGAAAAGAAAACCATCTCTGCTCTTTATAGAAGTTCAAAGGCAGAGGGTGTGTGGTCGCGGTGTAGATCGCTGGGAGTCGCCGACTGGGAGACACCCATCCGGATTAACGTTGTGGTGTGGTGAGGTTCGCCAGATCCACAGCGGCTCCAGAAAATAATCCCGCTTCCTCAACCAGAATCGGATAAAGTGGATTCATGTAATCTTTGGGCACCATTTATCCAAACCCGGACAATGTGACAACCTGTTTTACATTATCTCCTCATCTATAACGCATACTATTGTTTAGAGAAAAGGGAGGAAAAAAAAAAAACCACCCCAGCAAGATAAGAAGAAAACAAACAACAACCACAGTAGCTCAAACAAATACGCTGAATGATGAGAACGTTTTAATCTCGCCATTCTCTTATTTCGCACTGTACCGCGGAAAGGATAAACTACAACTCGCCCGCGCTCTTTACCTAGCTCGGTCGAGATTTTTCTCTTGGATTTTATACTTGTGAATATTTTCTTTCGCGAGATTTATCCAGCATTTTACTTTCACGATGTCGCTTGCTGTGGTTGGCGCTGTGCTTCTTGCGCTCTGTGCGCTTGGTTCCGCGACGACGGAAGTGAGGTGTCCTAGAATGTGTAGTTGCTATGGAAATACAGTGGATTGTCGAGAGAGAGGGCTGCACGAGGTGCCACGAGGAATACCGCTAAACACAGAAAGATTGTGAGTATATAGAAGATAGCTATCGCTTCTCATCAGATAGATAATAATCCGTATACTGAAGCCACGTTTCCCCGTGAGTGCTCGGTGGTCCATTATTGTAGCAGCGGTTGTCTTTTCGTTGCGGTATCCAGCGAGCACCACTTAATAATGTTCTACTCTCCCTCAATACACCAATATAACCCCTCTCCTGACAGAGAAATGAAGAAACGAGTTCAGTGTAATATGGAATATATATATATATATATATATATATATATATATATATACATTCCATTTTATAAGTATATATATAATTTTGGATTCAGCTTTAGGGAGACATTGTGTAGATACTGCCAGTAGTAAAACATGCAACTAGTCGAATGGGATGATAGATAGTTGAAAACGTTATTAATGGAGATTGTCTCTGTAAGTTCGCATGTGTCTCCCTATAAGGTAACTATGAGCAGATAGTGGCTCCATAAAGCTGGATCCATGAAAGGGAGTGTAAAATAGCTTTATTTCTTTTTTTTTTTCAGGACCACTGTCTCAAATTGGCACTGTTATCTCACAATACAATGTACAGCTGTATTTACATCTCACAAAATAGCCCTTTCTTTGGCTACCATTAGGTTATAATCAGCAACATACTACAACAATAACCAAAACAGAATTTAATTTCTCATCGTCAAATATATCATTTCGAAGAAGTCTGCTTTTTTAATTACGCGGTCTGTGCCATAAATTTGATGCGTATGCTATGAATGCTGCACTTTAAAGTGAACGTCCCCGACAAAATCCCCGACTAATTCGAAATATTTCATCAGCTGGATCTATGAAGATCTGCCTCGAGGCATACTTAGTCAATCTGCACAGATTCATGTCCTCTCTGCCTGCGTCTTTTTATTCTTCTCGGGCTGTGTGTGTGTGTATGTAGACATTTTCGCTGCTACTCATTGTATAATACCATCTTACTGTAGTGTAAAATAATGAAATTTGCGCATTACAATATGTCTTCATCGTACTAATTTAATATCATCAACATTAATATCATCTACTTCATAAATTATGAATATCACTGCGATACTCAAATATATATGGAAAAGTCGTAAAAAAAGTACATTGGAAAAGTTGATGTATTTTTTAAAGTTGGCTTTGTATCTATGGATTGTGCGTCTCAGTTGAGTTCAGTCATTGATGCGTAAGGTAAACAGTGCCCTTCTGTACTCAGTATGTGGACGATGACGTGCACTTATGATCGGAATGTGTTTACCCCTTTCATATATAGCCCCACTTACCTCCTTTTTCATGCCCTTCGGAGTCTTCAGCGATGTTGACGAGATTTTGATATTTAGCCTTCTTGAACATGCATGAAACATAACTTTCAAACTCCAGATGCCACTTTTTTATCTACGCCATCGCACGTAACGCTTGACTCTCCCATTTCATTTTTATTTATTCTGATTACTGAACTTTCCGATGAAATATTAGATAGTTACAAATTTATTTCACTTTGACTTAAAGAGCGACTTTGCCCTGATCATGTGCGATATTCGATTTATAGAAAATGTTTGATTTCGTAAGGAATTCCTGTGAATCTTGATTGCTTGGTATACGAATAAAGACACATTTATTATTTCTCTTTTTTTCTCCAAATGTATAAAGGCCTATCGTGAATACAATACTCCTTGAAGAACGTGGCGACTGAAACACGTAATACATGTACGTGTTACCAAACACTCCCAATTGGAGTGAAAGGGGGTGGGGTGCGTGCTTAGCGACACAAAAGATTGTATTTATTTTCTGCGATCAGAATCCAATATCGTCGCGATGGATTTTCGCGAACAAAAGGGACGAAAGAAAGATTACAACTTTGCAGCAAAGGAATATAGAAAAGTCTCAAGGACTCTGCAAATACGAACTTGTCGAAAGTAAATTATGAAAGAGGCATGGGACAGCCGTGGCTGAGAAATATATCGCAGAGTATAACGCACCGCCGAAGGTCTCCGACAAAGGGGAAGAGAAAGAAAGAAAAACAGAATTTAAACCACGCATTCAAAAGCAGAACAGAGCCTTTGTCAAAAAATACTGCAAGCCTATTTTCCCCTTGTTGCGCTACTAAAATGTAAAAAAGCTTTTTCTTATGTTTTCTTTTTTTTTCTTGCGACAATAGGTAAAAGTCGCAGTCGTAATTACCACGTGGTCAATCAGCGGTAATCCCTTTGAAGCAAATTTGCGTCACACTAAGAGAACCCTTGGCGCAATAAATTGTCACACGTTGGATGCTGACATTCCCCGGAGCATTGGAACAAAACGTGATTTCTGAGCAGACGAGGTTGCACGGTGTGCATGTCTAATGCTTCTTTCTCATTGTCAATTACCAGATCCTTATCATCAAAAAAATCTGGTGCTGCACTATAATAGTGTAGGCAAATTGTATACAGTGAGAAGCGTCCTTAAAGTCTGCAAATTCCCGTGTGGGTTGTATGTTCCCTTTAAATCCACAAAAATGATGGCATTGTGGCAAATGAGTTCTATCAAAGTGGCCCAAGTTACATCAATAATTCATGTGGCACTATTGAAAATTAAGGACAGAGTAACAAACACGTGTGGAGTACTCGGAGAAACGTCCTCATTCGGGACAACTTCGGGAGATGAGACGTGGCCAAAGAGATTCTATTAACTAGCTTCTCTTTGGATGTGGCAGAGACGCCATCTTGTTTAGAATTCTAACAACTAGCTTTCCTACCTCCTAAACCCATCGAATCCTATGGGAATTGTGCCGAAGAAGTCACCATCTTTTCATCATCAAATTAGCAGCTCTGATTTTCTTTGCGTATCCTTAACAGGTGAATAGTTTTAACTGTTTAGATCATCAAATCTCATGCCCCACCCCTACCCCCAAATGCCAATTTGAAAGAATGTGTTGCCAATGTAAAGATCAGCTATAGATTTGGCAATTTAGATGATGTTGATTTATCAACCGAAATGAACAATATTGACGAAAATTACCAAAATAGGGCTAAAATTAATGTTTCTTTAAAAAATGCCATCATGATACGATATGTTATATACAAACGAATAGTACTTAAGAACAAAGCTATACAGCATATCATACCAGCGCAGAAAATGTGTTACTTGATGTGATCAATCGACATTGTGACGTCATTTCATGCGAAATATTATCGTTACATCACGTAGGCCCTACTTGACCTCGTCTCACCTGCTTAGAGAAGGCAGGTCTTCCACTCGGCGACAGTGAATGTCTCCAAAATATGTATTCGGATAACTGGGAATTATACAGCACTTGAAAGAGTGACTATGTAACAGATGTAGATCTACTAAGGCGAACGAGAGTAGAAATTATGTTGCACAGGAATTTCGGATTCCTCACATCAAACGAAACGTATAAGGACTTGTTGTTTGTTTGTTTTTGTATCGTTTTCTTTTACATGAAAAGTTGCGTGTCACTCTGATAACCAATAGCATTGGATATATTGTCATTTGTGGGGGGGGGGGGGGGGGGTTGTTGCCAAAGGGGGGTTCATTCATTCCTTTCAAGCCCCGCAGATTCTTCTCTCAAACACTCACTCCGAATTAATGGCAAACCCCTTCCCGCTACTAATGAAAAGGAGAACGGACGGGGATTGCGTAATCAGGAGAACATCACCATCATCCCACTGCGTTACCATGGCGACTCATCTCACTAGGGCTACGATGCGCGGAGTGGCCTGGTTATTATACTGACACACTCAGATATGGGTTTGATATTGGCAGGTTGATTTAATTACTCGATGTTTCAAGGGCAATACCCTCATTTGCATTCCCCTTCGATGCCCGTAAAATGTAATCAGAATCGAATGTATCGAAAAGTATATAGCTATAGTGCTAGAGAGAATATCAAACATCTTGGTTTAGTCAGTCAATTCAAACAATGGAATTACTTTTTTAAAGTTTTTTCAGGTGCGTTTAGAAGTCCAGAGAGATTTACCGTTTATATTATGCAGTTACATCGACACTTAATAATTTTCTTAATGATATCAAAAGCAAGAAGTTATTATATTTTCACTACATTTTGTATGTTGTGTATACGATGGGCATCGTGTAGTCGCACATCAGTTACGCGTGTTCTTATAGCAGCACATTTTACCTTTAAGATTTTAGCCTTGATGTGAGTCATATTAATGTATCATTCAAACTTCATACCATCAAATTATGCGTATTATGCTTTAATTATTAATATGCATCTGGTGAAGCTATTATCTTGTTGGCAGTCACATGATATAGTCATCAAGGTGATTTTTCGGTTTAAGGTAGATATTGCAGTGTTCAAGAACGGTTGGCGGCGGGAAGCTACTGCACACTTTGCATTTGAAGCGACATGATGGTATAAAAACCACGTTTTTTTCTTCCAAAATGAAACGGATTTACCCAGTGAATCTGTGATGAAGTTTATGGTTCCTATAACGAGAATACCGCGTTGACGCCCGGGAACTAATCAGCGCAAAATAAACGTGGTTTGAGCATCACTGAGGAAACCAGGAAGGCAGCCTCTTCCGTTACCATGGAAACTCATGACTTTCACACATGACCGCAGTCAAGGGTGATCACGATATCGAGCGATTACTTATGCTTTATTGTTTCAAACTTCTAATCTCGTCGTCCAGCGAAAATGATACACACACACACACACAAAAAAAAAAAAAATGGAAAAGCGGAAACCATTTAGAAGAGTATCAGTCTCGTGCGGTTTTTCCAATAAGCTTATTTGCGGCGAGCCAGCCTGCATTGATGCGTTTTTTCCATTCAGTCTACGAGATATTTCTGTCCATCAGTGAATCCTAAAGAGAAACTCCTCACTCCCTATCCCGAATGAATTTCATCGACAGAATTTAGTCGATAGAACCGAGCAGAGAAGTGTTTTCTATATCCGTCAGGTTTCAGGAAATGTGTTTCACAAAACAGAGATATTAGCCAAAATCACAATGTTATTGTCGGTGTGGATGATGCGATTAAATATCCCTTTTGAAATTATTAAACAATATTTTGTATCCTATCAAATTATCGTATAGAAGCTGTAACACTTAAACAAGGAAAACTCTTGTTTAAAGTGGAGATATATAGATAATTATAGTGATCGACATATTATTGTCTCCGTATTTCTTGTATGCGAACCACGTGGCAAACCAATAAGAAAGTTATTTTCAGTTTGTGGATGAGGTATTTAGCTTGTGTTTTTTGTTTGTTTGTTTTTTTTTTTTGCATATCATTTATTTTTGTTATTATATAATGATGGGTATAGGCATATGCTTGTAAAAAACATTTTTATTGATGGAAATGAAATCAGATTCAATTCAATTCAATTCATAAAAGACGAGAACATCGCAGCATTTGTAATGTGAGTAAAATAACTGACTAGTAAATATAATATCATGCATCAAAACATGTCAATTTCTTGTCTTTCGTCCAGTTCTCATGAATTTATATAGTGTTCCGCTCCATTGACTATTCTCTGTTTTAAGTCAATTCGATCTGATACAGTTTTATCCCCTTATTATACGCTATCTCAAATAGTATACTTGAGTCTATAATGCTATCTTGTGGTCTTGTAGGCAAAGTAAAAAAAAAATAAATAAAAAAATAAAAATCCCTCACAGTGAGCCACCTGGCAGAAGAAATGAATATTTTGCAAAGAATGTATTGTGCTCTTGGTGATTATGACGATGTTTTCAAACATTTTGGGGAAAGAAAAACAAAACAAAACAAGAAAGGGCATTCAGCACAGCGAGATGTAAGGTTGCAGACCACGCCAGAATAAAGAAAGTCAATTGCACCAGCCATACTACACTGTACTATAAATATATACCATACAAATATCATATACCATATAAATTGAATAACATCTTTGATACATAATCTCCGTTTAAAGCGGGAACTATGTCATGTACGTCCATTCTAATTGTTCAATTATCCGAAGACAATGATTCCATTACAAGTGGTGTTGAAAAATATAGCAAAACAGAACAAAAAACACCCAACAAAAGTAAACAAGCACAAAAAACCAAAAGAAAACAAAACAAAACATGACTTGACAATATAAAACACTGATTAAAGTTGCGGTCATCAATTTCAATTTCGATTAATTTCTGCAGCTTTTTTTTTCAAGAGTACAATGTACAAACAGAAATACAATGACACCAATTTTGGTAAGTAACGTATTCTAAGGAAAATCAAGTGTTCAAATAAATTTGATGAATCATTTAGATACGGAATACAGTAAATTGTTGCATTTTCATTTTCATGACATGCACCACGATGTTGCAGGGGCCGCAGAAATAAACATACACGTAATGATGTTTCATGAATGGACAGCCCTTTCCTGACAAAACGACTTGAATACTATTCTTAAAGATTTACTCACAAAATAGGGGTGCAAGTGCGGGGGGGGGGGGCGGTGTGGAGTCACGAATGGCTTGGCTTAATTTCACTTTGATATAAAATATAATGTTAGTATACCATGGACCATAGATTAAAAGCACTATACAAATCCGTTGCACTTGTCAGTGTATGCTACATTATATTTCAATATATTTTTAATGAATATATGTTAATTCATATTCATTCAAAGACAATATTTATCTATCATTTTTCGAGATATCTTCGAGAAATATTCCATGCTACAAGAGAGAGAAAGAGAGAGAGAAAAAAAAAAGAAGGGGAGGGGATAGAAAAGACAAAGCGTCGCCAAACCACGATTGAAATGATTTTTTTACCCTGGAGTTAAAGAAGAAATCACGATTTCGAAGCATCTTGTGTGTTTCATCCGATTTTAATGAACCATCATTAGCAATGAAAGCTGGTGTCATGCACATGACGTTGAAAAAGTGAAAGTGTATAAACCAGTCCATGCATGGGTTTTGATTTTCAAAGAGACTTGAAAGTAGTGTACTTTTGTCTGTCATCAGTTTGAAATTGGGAAGTCGAATGCCAATTGAGGATGTATGGTGTTTTAGTATCAACCTGCAAAATGCGTCAATATTGTCATGATGATAATGCTTCACAATTATCTGCAAAATCAATGCTTCATTATCATGACTAATGTACCAAACCGCGAGTGTGAAATGACCTTGAAATAACAGAAGAGATGAAAACGTAATGTAGAACATATTTTGCCAGAACATCGTGGTGTCTGATAATGAGAGCAGATTAGGCAATTTGCCTGGGAATTAATGTCCCATGTACTGTATATATAGAAAACATGCCAGCTATAGTGCACCTATTATAGATGATACCTTAAAGGGAAAATTACTCCCAACACACAGACATACGACACACACAGACACACAAACACACAGACACAGACACACACGTAAACTCTCAAAAATGAAATGATAAATCAGCATTTCAAAAGTCACTTTTCCAACCTTTTGTCAGATGTTAAATTTAACAATTAGAATGTTGGATTTATATTCTATTTTACTTGTAAACTAACTTCACGTGTATAATGAAGTGGTAACTCCAACAATTCAAGTTTTAAGTTTAACGTTTAACAAAATGTTGAAAGAGTGACAACATTTAGAATGTTAATTTACCATTTCATTTTCAAGAGTGTGATATTGCTCTTGCTGTTTCTAATTTTAGATCACTTATTCTGTTGAATAATGTTGAATTTAACAATTAGAATATTGGACTCGCATATACCATTTTACTTTTAAACTAAATAAGTATAATGAAATGATAAATCCAACAAAGTGTTGAATTTACCATTTGACAAAATGTTGGAGGAGTGACAACATTTAAAATGTTGATTTACCATGTTATTCTTAAGAGTGTATTTTGCTTTTGATGTGTCTATTTTTAGATCACTTATTCTGTTGTAAGGTTTCATTTCAAAGTATACGCTGTAAACCTGTAATGTCCATGGGAAATTTTCCATGCTGCAAGAAACATCTTCATCAAGTTCAACCTGTTTTTTTTTTTTCATTTAAGCTAGAAACGGGAGAAACGGGAATTTATCATTCTGAAATAGAGAGTCATGAAGGAGAAGAAATTTGAACTCACACCAACGGATTTTGCCGAGGAGAGGTCTAAAAAGCCGTGCTTTCAACTTACACCACGTCTTTCGATTACCCATGACCGGCATATATATAGTCGTATACATACATGTACAGGCGATCGGGTGACTAAGGAAGCCATTATCTGACAGCAACGTATTAGACCGGCGTTGACACCTCATTCAGTGAAAGTGAGATAGGGGCGACTTGTCGATGCGTAGGGACATCAATCAATAGCTGTTTACTTTGACTAGAATTGGAACGTTATTAGAGGGCCTATTTCTTTTCATTTCTTTTCTGCAACCCTCACCCCCTCCCTTTCTAAGCGGTCTCGAACGAACAATGGCATACTGAGAATTCACGGATCCGCGAAATTACCAGTAACACCAAGTGAAAGAAACTTCTGATTGCCAAGTCTCGAATCACCTTTATAGCTACTCATTGAGACACGTGACTTGATCAATAGTTCGCTTATAAGTTAGTTTACCATAAGCCAAACAAAACAACAAAGGGGTTCGCGAGGTCATCAGTACCGTTATGGCAATTCACATTCAGTTATTTATTCATTCATTCTTGAATTCATCAATCTATACATGTGTATATCCATCAATTTATGTGTATTTTCTCTAGTCATCATAGTCATGATACATTATTTCCTACAACTATTAATTAATTAATTAATTAATTGATTGATTCACTCATTCATTCATTCAGTATAGTTCATTCATTTATCCAACAATGAACATACAGCTGCTTGCTTATGGAGAGCCTTTGCATGATCAACTGTCGTTCCATATTTTTAGTAAAAAGAATTTACAAAGAAACAAAGAGAAAAGACTTGGTCCAGTCATCGTCACTGCTGTCGCTCTTCATTCATGCTTTATCATTCGTTCACTCATTCATCACCAAGCGCTATTCATTTTATGCATTTATTCATTCATTCATACAGCAATCATTATTCTGACAAAATTGATATGCATTGATTTATTTATTTCCAATCGTTTCTTCAAAAGTTCCGTTTCATTTCTAATCCTCAATATGAAATGAAATGGCGTAAACAATTTAAACATTATACATAAGGGAAGTACAATTGTATTCTTTTATTATTACGACAACTAAGAAATAGCATTGACATCATTTACGTCGACCTTGAATAGCTAAGTCAGTGAACAATGTCCACTAAAATGTATCCGTAAAGCCCCAGTCATACAGTCGCCCAAACAATCATCTGCGTCCAGCGTTGCGTCCAAAAAGTCCATTTAAAAATTACACTTTTTACAATGCAACGCCAGACGCAGAGCATTGTTTGAACAACTGTGTGACTGGGGCATTAGATGTCAGGTGTTTTTAAGTGACCAAATCATATCACTCTCCCTGCTTAGCCTGGTCCAGGCCTCGTGAATAATTAATTACCTCATCAGTATCTGAAAACAAAGTTTCGTATTTCTCCTGCAAGGCCACTGTGTCTATAGATTATGCCTTCCGACGTAGCTGAGAAACGAATGTTTTGTTTTGGCCCTGATTCATATTACTCTAAACCTGTTCTGAGACCTAACCCCGCCTTTCAAAATATTCTTTCTTCGAGTAAAGATGTTTCTATACCTAAAATCAGGGAGATAGATTCGTATAAAGATGGAAATGACGTGTCAGACTTTCCGCCAAAGAAGATGGTATAGGCAAATAAAAACGCCATATATTATTATAAGCAGGAGAGTGTGATATACGGGCACATATTATTATGAACAATACATGTCATATTATGATAGTCTACGTCTGTATAGGTGGCATTATCATCTTTCTGTAACACTATCACGAATCAACTGACCCACTCTGGCTCCAATCTAATCCGGAACACGTTCCTCCGGGCGACGAAACTCTCAATAATTCAAGTCGTCCCAATTACTGCGAGAAAGAGAGAGAGAGGGAAAAAATACCTTGATCTTCAAAACTTTCATCCAAAAAGAATCGAGTTTGGGGTGACTGTATATTATGGGAAGATAGAATGGATGACAGAGGTTGAGGGGGGGGGGGGGTATAGTACGAAGCGAGGGCGTGAGGAAAAGCAAGATGGTTTGGATGCTGTACGTGAGGGGTGAGATAATGACCGGGACCAAGAGGCGCTTTCGTATGCTATCCTGCCGGACACTGGAGACCACTTCGTGGAAGTAGTTTGCACAAACTGTTTGCTTGCTCCACCTCCAAAAGGGCCGACGTCGTTTGGATGTGATACATTTCACGAGAGTGTGAACATCCGACGCGCCAAGAATCGCCCATGAGCCTAATTTTCTTTCGTATCTCAGCCGTCCCGCTTACCAGTCAAGAAAGAAAAGATGAGACCAGCCTATAAAAAAAGGGGAAAATAGAGTCATTGAGAAAGTCCCGAAACACAAAAGAAACCGCACTTGTCTTCTTGCACGCTGTTTCGCGGCAAATAACAAAGTGTAAGTCACCACAATTTCGCACTCTCTCGTGCTATTCGCGTTGTCACGTTACGCTATATGAACGACACAACCCGCTCATCAACCGACATACAAGCAGCGCTCGTAACCAACTTAAAAAAAGAACAACAAAGTAAAAAAAAAAAAAAAAAACACACACTCATACACACAACAAAAAACACGTATTTCACAAAACAAATCTTATACAGCATAATAGCAAAATGTGTTTTAGGTCATTCTCCCTCATCCAGGGAACATGGAATTTCAATTTTTAAGTAAGGATGACCTTATGACTATAATTATATAATTTTAGCGAAAGATCATTGCGTTGAAAAGCGCATTAAGTTTCAATAAAGTGTATTTGATATCTATATCACCAATATTTCGAACCACACAAAATAGTCAACGCAAATTAGTGACAAGTATTCTATATCGTAACCATTATGTTACCCATTCATTCATTATTACTATTATTATTGTTATTATCATTATTATTATCATCATCATTATTATTGTTGTTGTTATCATTATTATTATATTTACTTATTTATTTTTCAGTCAAAATTGCGTTTTCGTCAGCCTTAATATTTATATCATTCTGTTTTCGGTTGTGATTACGTAACAAGTCCCTTTATCTGGCGGAACACGGCAGGTAGTATTATAATAACACTATTTTAGAAGATAGTGCTATCTACCCTTGATAGGAACTCAGGCGAAAAATGATCATAACTTGTGGATCTAGCTGTAGCGATGCGTCACAGTGCACCTCAATTAGCAAATCAAATAGCAGAGAACCTGAATAATATTGTCTACGTTTTATCTCTACTTCGTTCACAGGTACCTCAATGGAAATAACATCACAAGAATAAGCAGGAAAGATTTTGAAGGAATGGATTCTCTTCGAACATTGTAAGTGATATTTTCCTTAAGATAACTTTTAATATTTTATTTTAATCATTATTTCATTGCTTTGTGCATTTTGTGTAAGTTATTTGTGCAAATTGCAGTTGATATCAGTTTTTATGAGATGGATTTGAAATCAATTGCAAATATATTATAGCGATTGATTTGGGGAATTTGATTCGAATCAATCGCTATATTTTGTAATACAGTCGTTGTACAATGTCTGCTAGAAGATAGGAAAAACTGAAATCCATGTAATACGATCACTATAAAATGTTTGGTGAATATTACCTTTCATGTATTTGATATCTCGATCTCGTCGTCTTTTTCTATCTCTCTCATCAACAGACAGCTCATGGATAACCAAATCGTACATATTGAACGGAGAGCTTTCAAAGACTTGGTCAACGTTGAACGGATGTAAGTTTACTGTAAATTTGGAATGGCGATATAATAACAAATTGATATCGATTGTAACCAGACTATCGTTTGCCTGCTGTCAAGCTCCACAGTGTATTGTAATGTACCGTGTATTAAACTTTCGGCGATTGTGGTTACTGGCTTTACTTCCTTTTCGGTATGTACCTGTACGTACTGCAGCTAGCTGTGCCGCTAGAAAATTTAAAGACAAAGTGTTAGTGAATGTTTCACTGCACTCGGTTGAGGGAAATGACAATTCAATCAGTAGGCCTTTTGCATACCTTTCCGATGAATATTACAGGACGGGGCTAAATGTCAGTTCACTCCGTTGAAAGAAAAGAACATTTTCTTTCCAATGAGGTAAGTCGTAGAACTAGAATCACAATCACTTGCATCCATTTACCTCCACGTGTGGGAGTGGTGAGAGAGAGGAGACAAAGAACTGTAACGTTAGTCTAATAATAGCTCTAACCCCTTTCAGTCTTAGGTATTAAAGAATAAAACTATCGTCCTTGCGTTTTTAGAATGCTAGAGATTTGCACATTATTTAGACGTGGACCATCTCGATCAATGTGATGATTATCTGTTGTGATTAGATCTAATTGTTCGCATAAATTGAGGAGTTCTTGGGTAATATCTCGAGGGAGAAGTAGACATAATTTATATTACATGTACTTTGATATTTCATGCAGTGGGCCAACAGTGTATGTCAATTCATATAATAATCTCTCCTCATTAATCCAACTTCTGTTCTAGAGGTATCATGAATCAGTTTATTATGCTGATTGGTGATATTTCAATATGCTAGTGAATCTCAAACATTTAAGATCAAAATCAATATAGGAGCCTACGTAATATGTAGGCTCCTATATTGATTTTTATCTTAAATGTTTGAGATTCACTAGCATATTGAAATATCACCAATTGCTTGATTGCAACTGGATGCTAAACTTTGTTTAAATGACTAAATTGGCAGTGAGTTGAATGACCTTTAAGTGATAGAGTTCTGAAAAATGACAAAAAAAAAAAGAAAAATTGGTACACAAGATAGTCTTTGCTTCTATGCATTGATATTTCTGTAGGCTATTTGATTTGTAATATGAACTGTCCTATAATTTGTGGCCAAAATGTAACCCTCCCCCCCCCCCCCCCATGGCCACTGATTGGAAGAACCTTCGTGTCCCAGTGATAAACATATTTTCCCCAGGATACTGTATGGTAATCAAAGTGAAATTCATATTGCTTAAAAGTGAAAATAACTTCACACACTTTGAAGAGAGAAAAACATGAACCACAACTGTATTACAGGTTCCTTGAACATCTTTCCAGACATAAAAAAAAGGTTGCCATGCTTGTTGAGGATTTACGTGCTTGGATTACAAGTCTTTCTTGATTTTTTTTCTCCCCCCTTCTTTTTCCAATGGGTGAGCTCAAACTAAGATTGAAGAACTGACACAAAGCAAGAGAAAAAAAGCAGAGGTAAAGGCAAACCACAAACAGGTTACAGTGCAACAGTTTGCGGAGCCTTTCACGTTATTCAAGACTGCGTTTACATTGTCATGTTTACTGCTCTTAGGGGATTTGCATTGCAAGTCTGACGAGCAAAGTCATCAGCATACCTCAGGAATGTGCCCACAAAAGCTGAAATTGAATACCAAATTCTCATTGACAGAGGTACTACAGTCAGAAGGGATGTCTGCGGATTTTATAGGGAGGTTTTGAATTAAAAGACACTTAATACTTCAAATATGTAAATCCTCATGGTAAATACATACTTTTGTGCCAGAGAGAATGACAAACATGATGAGTGTACTGTAGAACACACAGAAAATCCCTAGAACTTAGACAAGTGTGGGAAGCCGAGGTGTGTTGGCTTGATTGACATTGGGGTGCATTCCAAGCATTTATTCCTTTAGCCAACAGTTTCAATTACAACATTGTTATGTCAAAATAAAGCATGTGTACGCCAGGATATATATAACATATCAATGTACAAATCTACCCATTTTGTTGTTTCTATTAAAAGCTATGCAGTAGATGTTCATACTTGGAATTATTATAAGATGTGATCTAGGAAACTGGTGTGTAAACCAAAATGTTTGTGTTGTTTTCTTTTTGTTACATAAACTGATGGTGTAGTTTCTGTATCATATAAGGGTTCAGTGTCATGGGAGATAGAGGTTTCACCTTTCCTATCATATATCTTTACAGAAAAGTGACAAGAAAATTAGTTAAATGGGAATGAAACCCTAATATATATTTGTATGTGGACTGAGCGAATGCAGCAATTCTAGTAAAACATCAGCAAAGTTTGAGGATAATCCATCAGACAGTTATAAACTTTAAAAAAATCATAACTTTTGAATGTATTGTCATATTTTTCTCAAACTTGGCAAATGTGTTCTACTAATACTGCTGCATTCATTCACTGTCTACATCATTATTAAGGTTTCATTTCTCTTTAAGCCAGTCTAAAGCATAAAAGAGAATTCTAATCTTGTTGAAATCTTATTTACTTGTTTTTATAATATATTCTACTGTGAACTATGTATTTTATAAGCCTTTGAAAAAAGAGAAAGATATTGGACATAGTTTTGTACACTGTAACTATGGCAAGTACACTGTCAGACATTGAGCTTGGATAAATATTATTGTTCAAATCATTTCCAAATCTGTAGAATGCAAGGGCTCTGGTTTTGTAGTCAGTGGTCAGCCTATGTGTTATCATAGTCTGCAGAGAAGGACATAGTAGACTTTGCCACTCCTTTTCTGCTCATTCTGAATCATATTTGTCATGTGTGGAAGAGCATGTGTCAGAAATATTCCCAAGACCAGTTTCCAATTACACAGAAAACACTGTCATTTTAAATTGGGGGGGGGGGGGGAGGGGTTTGGAGGTCACGGAAATGCAACTTATTTTGCGGCTCACGAACTGGCCACGGTGTAAAATTGCAGTTGTCTCCAGGAGAAAGCGGAGCAAACCCATGCTGAGTCTCAAACCACCTCCCGCTCTCAGTTGGGGGAGATTTGGATAAAAGGGAAGCGGACATTCTCGCAGGGCGCGGGTAATGGACACATGCATTGACGCTATTAACGTATCCGTGGAAGTGACTGGCGAGTCGGCGATCAATAGTCATCTAGCGCCTAATTTCATTAGGAGAACTGCTATGAGAGAACCATGCTTTGGTAAATCAGGTTAGGAGCTGGGGACCGCTTTGAGTAAATACTGAGGTTACAGAGGCCACTTGGCCGTGTAGCATCTTGGGAGTTGCCTCGGTAAAAGGCGACACTTAGGTCGTTCACTTTGAATCACATGGAGATAATTCCCTGTTACTCATTCAAGGAATGCTCTCTGAAGAAAAATGATGAACATGATCCTCCGGTACCTTCAACACCCCCCCCCCCCCTTCCCCAAGTGAATAATTTGATTTTACCCCCCCATTAGTGGGCTGAGCGGCCCTAGTCGACCCCTGTCAATGGTTGTCAAAGTTAGGCTATCACCGACATGGACTATAAATCATGAATTGGTTTGAATTGAAATGCCTCAAAGCAACAATGCAAATGATAGGTCTCATCATTTGAGTATATTTAGGGATCACACACTTTTCATAAAACTTCTGTCATAAGATGCTGCCGCTCTCGAGTCATCTGTCAAAATGAGGTAGTTTTTTACCCAAAGAGTTAAACTACAGTGTGCTCAAATCTTCTTTCCTACCCTTCAGCCTCCTCTCCCATCAATAAAGACACACTGGAACCAAAATTGATGTGGGTGTGGTGCTATGTTCATATCAGAGACAGTGAACTGCTAGCTCACTAGATCTCCAGTGTGCATTTAAGGTCATTGTACAGTTCTAATTCTGTGTGCATGGGGACTTCTCTGCTAAATAGTTTAAAGGTGTCGAGCTTCACATAACTACTGGTCTATCAACCAGTTAGTTCTAGGTAAAGTGGGCAGAAATCTCTTGTGATTATCATCTCTTAGAAATTATCAATAATGAATGTAACTTAATAGTTCAAAATGTACTTAGTTTATATCTAATAAAGATATCAGTTGACAATACTAACTTGGTAGGTCCGTATTTCCTATGGATACATTCACAGTATAAATGACACCAGTTAAGCCTGAAATCTTTGTACATTGTATACAGGCCACATTAAAAATGCTGATTATCAACACAGCCTGCCACATGTCACCTCCCATGCAGTAAAAAAAAAAGAAGAATGTGATAAAATTTGGTCTTTCTTATTCGAAGCAACTGCTACAGTACATGTACATGTTTCTGCTGTGAGGCTTGTGTTTTGATAGATATATCTTTGAGTTCCCACAACTTCATACCCAACAACAGGCATGTATTATATTGAAAAATTATACAGGCTGGCTTTCAGAGTCCAAACAAGTTATATACTATTAAACTAAAAGCTCATTATATTAATAATTGCTTCTGTACATGAGATATATAGTCAAGAACATAAGATACCTATTTCCACTGCAGCTGCTTCTTATGGTCATCTGTGATATCAACATTACAAAGATATCATACAGATCAAAGACTGAATTATTGCATTAATTGCATTTTACATTTTGAATTTTATGACAGCAAAAATGTTTTTGTACATAGATAGCACAAGGAAGGTGCTCTCCATGTAAATGATAGAACAAGATTGAAGACTTTAGATTTCCCAAGAAAGTTTAATCCATTTTTCATTTTCATGACCTCTTTTGAGAGAAGTTGTGATGGTAATACCATTTTCACACACTTAACAGTGGTTCAGAGGATCTCCGGCTTTTCTGTTTTCTTAGCATTGTCTAAGCACTGAATATGATACTTAGCCACAAATTGGTACAAATTCTTCCTGCGGTGCGATTGGTGAAATGTATATCGCAGTAAATGTCTGAAGGCCTGGGATCTATCAAGGTGATATGAAACAGAATTTTATGTCAGATGTCTTTTACTCTTTTGGTTAGGTTTTTGTCTACGAGTACTGGTACCAGTTACACAATAAATGTGGCTCCATGTACATCAGAGGGTTGTAAATAATTATACCACACTCTGCAATATACAGCCATTTATCTATCTATAATGTCATGTGATGTATGTATATTTTTTAATATAAAAGTCTTTTGACTTTTACTACATTTTTACTTTGTAATGATGGTCTGGTCGGTGTGATACTAGTAATAGATATTTGATGAGGTATTTTCTTTTTTTTTTCCCTCAGTAGATGGACCTCATGCATTACAAGGAAAATGAATGAAAAACAAACAGAAGTTTACATGACCTATTATTACAATTTAAATATCAACTAAAGACAAAGACAAACAAGTATATGAAATACTGTTTTCCTTGAAAGAATATCCTTCCTTATATTTCTCTATGAAAGTAATGGAGGCCAGCGTTTTGCAGAGTTCTGTTTAGGAATATATAGGGATAACTTTGAATGTGACACATTTTGACTCCTAAACTTAGTGATGGAAAAAAAATGGGGGGGGGGAGGAGGGGTTGTAGGAAAAATTAACTTTGATATTCGACACATCAGAGGGAAATAGGATTTGTCTTTCAGAGTCCACCTGCAAGTTGTCACTTTAAATGATTTTTGGCTCCCTTGTATGGAGTATAATATCATCAGCAGGGAATTACAAGAGTGGGAAGCAAAACTTGACTTGTTTCTCATGGGATAATTGATAGCAACTCTCTTTCTATTGAGTTACAACTGGAGGGAGAAAAGATCTGATGAAAACCCTCTCGCACAATTAATGTGAGTTCAGCATCTTTGGCCCAATTGGTACATGGCTCTCTGTTGATTCCCTCATGGAATCACAGCTTCTGGTGATGTTTTAGTTCGGTCTTAACTTTGTTTTAAATGCTGCAAGAGTATAGTAAAACAGTGAACCCCCCAGCCCCCTGGATAATGACTGTTACATTGATAACGGTTGAGCTTGATGACTGTCAAGTATCATTGTTCATGTAAATTTTGCAGATTTCGGTTGGAGTCATGTCGGAACATACTTAACAGGCAATAATCAGTAATTGATTCACACAAATCCATGTTATCCAAGTCAATCCCAAAAGACTGTTTTATATGTAAGATAAATTTGAACAACTGTAGTCTTTCTTTTCTGATTGTTACTCATCTCAAATGTGTATTTTATTCCGTTAAGGGTAAGTTTACAAGAAGATTAATATCCTATGATTTTGTTCTTTTGCAGGCGCCTGAATAACAACAAAATCCAGAGTTTGCCTGAATTATCCTTTGCAAGGATGGAGAGCTTGTATAAACTGTAAGTACTGTAATATATCTTACTTACTTTTGGGAGCATTTGCAGTAGTTGATGCTTCCCAACTGTGAACCATTCAGAAGAATACAAACACAAGTGAACCATGAGCGTCAGCTGATGGAAAGGTACAATAGGCCATGTATCAGGTAGGGTTTGATCACTCAGAAATGAGGTCTGTGTGCAGAATGTAAAGAAAGACAGTTGGGCATCTGTCTGTGGGGTTATCTGTATCACTTAAATGCGGTCCCTAGCAAAATGATAGAAACCCACCGCATGTATAGAGGTTCCTTGTTTGAAGGCCTTATGTGTGTTTTTGTTCAGTTTTATTTGCATTTGTGTGTGTTTGTGTGTGTTCTTTGGTTGTCCTTGAGAGTTGTGTGGCTTTACTGCAAATGCCGGACTGACTGACAGTACAACTCCATGGATGTTACTTACATTTTGTGTAAATCAAACAAACAAACAAACAAGCCAGCAGACAAACAAACAAATTATCAGAGGTTTTTCCAATTCTGCTGGAAAATGGAGATTAATGATTTGGGACTGATCTTCCATAATCGGGTGCTTTGAATTTTGGTCAGAATTCTCAAGAAAGAAGCTCCATTTTCATTATAACGTTTTGTGTTCCTTTCAGACAGAAGTAGATGTTCTAGGATCAGTTGCGATCTATAGGACAGAAGGATATGAGTCAACACTGTGAAAGGCATCTTTTAAACGCCAGTCACATGGTATCCCATTAAAATGGAGATTATCGGGATGCCGTATAAATGGACTGCTTTCTTCTCATCCCCTAATCTTCCTGCTTTAATGGGGAATGTTTCCAGTCCTTGAGGAATAGAAGTCCACATCTGCAATTAGATGATTACAGAGCTTATCCCTCGTGTAAGCCCTTTTTTATGTTCCCCAGATCAATTGGGGTGTTGATCTGGTTGACGAGACAGTGCCAATGACTACAAATGAGAACAGTGAATGCAAAGTCAGGAGATCAGATCCCTTTGTGCAACTCACAGACCAAACATCTTCATGTTGCTATCCCAGATTTATCCACCTCAAAAGAAAAAAGTAAATAGATAAAATACAGGAGAATATCTTCTGGTACATGGTACATCTTCCTGTAACTTTAAATATTGTGTAAAGTTTATTCTCTGTACACAGGATCTTACTTTTTTTTGTTACTATTGTTAAACTTTTGATGTGACGAAGAATGTCATGAATGTAATATGTGGATAATCTGATAAATGAAATGCAGTTAAATCAAATCAAATCAAATCATATTTACCACATTTGGTGTATGGATATCTTAAAGACCATAATGAAGAAATGACTAAATTATTTGTTTTCTCCTGGGCCTAGCTAAAGTGGTACCCTTTACTCTCAAGCCTTTGGCATCTATCATTTGTCACCCTGCACCACAAAACAAACAGAAAGTCGCCAGACTTGAAATTTTAGTTAAGAGCATATTGTGAAAGAGCAGACCTCAAGCTTTAAAATGATGTATAACTCAAATCAAATGGACTCTCCTAACCTATCTCAATATTGGAAAGAAAGCACACACTCAGGAAAAGTGTAAACTGAGAAATGAGGCTCTTAAGTACAGTGTCTATTCAAGCGCTAAATCTTTACTGAGCCCTGCTGGTTGTGCGATGAATTGGACAAAAACAGGATGTAAACTACCGGAGTAACAACAATGAAGGGATTATCAGATTAAATTGAAATTGAGCATGCCATATCAACACATTCTTTTCATAATTTATGCCAACTTTCAAAGCAGTAGCATTATCCTTTCAAAGGTTATTAGAGTTGAAAGTGAAGAGTGTGTCCAAGGTTTTTAAGAAATGAAAAGGGGACTCTAAAGACACACCCAATCACACTATTCTACCAAGAATATGTCCAAGATAAAATGCTAAGAAACACACTTTCTTGCCCGTTTATGATCCCAAATTTTGGCATAATGTAGAAGAAGACTTCTGTAGAAGAAAATGTAGAAGAAAATATGAAAAAGTCAAGATCGGCTAGGTTGACCCATTTCACCTTCTTTTAGTCCTCACACAAAATCAGCGTGTGCGACTTTTTGTTTGTTTTGTGATGCACGGTCACATTTGATTCAGCTGAAGCAAAGAAACAAAAAACCCAAAACAATAGTTTCAATACTTTGAAAACCAGGTATATATGGCAGTGCATCTCACAAACAATAATTTAAAAAAAGAACTAAAACTGTGCAAATTTTACCTAAAAATTTACATTTTTTCAAGCAAAAGTATTACTTCTTTTTAACCAAAGTTCTTAGAGTTGCGCTACTTCTATTGTAATTATCACCTCATATGATCCTATGTAGTTTATGTTATGTTTTTTTGTTATTTTCAGTTCATGAAAAGAATACTGTATTTTGCATTTTATTTTTTTTTGTTCTCTTGCATTTCATTTTAGTTGTACATGCCTGTAAAAAATAAGTTTTTGTTGTTCATGGAAATAAAATGAATTCAATTCAACTCAGTTCAATTCAGTACTCCTTGACTTCAACTAGGGAAGAACGTAGAGTGATATCAGAGGTAGGTTGGTACGATGCCTTTGAAGTGTTTTCTGACTACTTTAGTCTTGGCTGATACTTGCGAGGTTTCCTTTTGCCAGAATTGATTGTCTGTCGGAGCCATTAGTCTAGACGGATTTTATGTACCATCTCGCATGAACCATGGGGGTCATGAAGGAAAATAGCAGAGTATACACTGCTCTAAAGTTGTTTCAACAACAACAACAAAGTACGGCCTTTTGGGCTTTATTCAGCCGTTTAACAACCAGTGTTTGTGTTTGCCATCTAGAGACACAAAATTAGTGGCTCAGTGGTTAATGGCTAGTCTTAAACTTGTCTGTCCATGCGTCTCTTTGAACTCGTTTTGTGCTGGAGACAGAACAGCTTGAAAGCACTGCATGCTTTTGATGTTGAGCCTGAACACTGACAGATATAATAGGCCAGAGAGACTCGCTTTCTTGAATGAGAATGAGGATGAGTCACTCCGGTTCAATATGAATATCCTACCCAAGACAAACACTACTGTTGTTTTCTTATCTCCCCTTACATAATATTTGTTTAAAGAACATAAAATGCATTGCAGGACGATATCATCCAGATAATTTACACAGCGTGAGAGGTTTTTCTGATTACCTGGAGGCCCTAGTGAATGAATCCTCATGAGTACAACAGCAGCAGATGTGTTATTTTTGTCCATATTGTTTTCAAGGGGAACATAGCTAATAATTCCATTGTACATACAAATGTACCTGGTATTATATCTTCTTCAATAAGACATTTTTATGCACTTTGTGTTTTTAATGTGTCAGAAAATACAGTATATTGTACTTGATCAATATCTTTAAACCTCTCAAGAGTCAGTGTGCTGAAAAATTCAGATGTTCAAAGTTTCCCTTAGAGTAGCATTTTTTGTGCATTGGTAATCAAAAAATCTGTTGAAATGCTTGATAAACATTTGAATTAGATTGTAAATCACTTGCATATTTAAGTCAGGAGTTTTGTGTTCCATTAAGAAAGCTAGTACATTACATGAAGGATGCACTTTGTAAACTGATGTGGTGGTGTTCAATAGCAGTTCAGGCCAACTGTCCATATGTATAATGTCAGTAATTTGTCATGGTCAATGATGTGGTGTGATCTTTTGTGTAGCGATCATACTAGCTCATCAGTGTGATAAAAACAGTCATCATGATTGGAGGAAATAGAGAAATATAAATCACCTCAAAGAACATGTCTTTTAGATCACCCACAGTGAAACTTTGCACAAAAGACTGTGCCGCCATTCCCTCAATCAGCTTATCGGATAGACTTATTGATTTCCTTCTTCGATGCCAATCGTCGTCGTTCCAGATAAATCAATGTAATTACACTATTTTTACTCCCTTGGGGAATGTTAATGATTAAAAGAAGGACAGAAGCAGACAGGTTGTCTAGAAATAGGGATTTACATTCCAGAAAATTGTCCCTGCATGTTTTGTTTATCCTTAAAAAAAAAAGTCATCAACACATTGCATGTTACAACTACCCCCAGTAAGTATTCATAGTGGGATACTCTTACCTGTGATATTCACATTACTAGCTGAAAGGAAGGCACGACAAATAATGAAGACATTAAATGATGTCCCACTGGTTAAAGTGTGTGTCATTTGGCAATGCTTTCATTACATTGCAAATTGTGACAGATGATCAATATCTCATTACCCACATAATTATGTCTTGTGTTGTCTTTTCATGTGAACTACTATAGGAAATACTCTAATACATGTGGTAGAAGATATGATAAATGTTCAGCCTCTGTTTTCAAAATACTTTTATTTTGTCAGTGAGCATCTGCTCCAAGTCAGAAGCAGAGATCCTGTTGATGACTTCTTGCAAATTGTTTTTTTTTGTTATTTATTTATTTATTTATTTTATGCAAATAGTTATTTTCTAAAATACAAGTTTTATGAAGTGGGAGGATGATGGAAGTGTTAACAAGGGTCCCATCTCATAAAACTTGTTATCAGTAACAACTGCCACATTTCTATGACAAATTTGCTCTCAGCCAATCAGATGCAAGGATTTCAGTAGCTTATTACAACCACTGTAACTTATTATCGATAACAAGTTTTATGAAATGGGGCCCAGGTAATTGTCAACCAAAGGTTGAAGGTTTGCATCTGTAGTACATTGAGAACTCAGATGTAGACCTCCATGGAATTATTTGGACAAGGTATGAACAAATGGCCCAGGAGGATTTCGGGCTTCATTTTTATCAGTCTAACCCCCAAGAAGGGGGTATGCTATACACTTTAATAACCACATGCACGGTCCTCCGTGAAGCTAGATGGGCTCCAAGTGACATTTTAAGATGATGTCCTCTTCCCATCCCTGCCATAGGTCACTTGCTATAGAGTTGCGGACCACTGCCTGTGGCATTGTACATTTTTGAGATATCACTTGTTATTACTGATAAGCATGATGTATACAACCAGTCTGATTGGTCTTGAAGTCATTCTTTGAAAGAACTCTTTGAAAGAACAGAAATTGACTCCTCCTGAAATGGATGAATGGTTGAATCTCTCCTGCACTCAGGACTTCCATTAAAGTCATGCTGTATCTTTTTCACAGGATTCTTACATCTCTGAACACAGATCAGCCTTCACGAGCAGAGGCATCAGAGAATTTCCAATCATTGTGATGATAATGATGTTTAATGCACAACCAGTGCATCCTTTACTATATTTCAGTTTAATCTATTTGATTCACTTTGTTTTCATACCTTTTCAATTTAGCGACCTTGAACTAAAGACAATGCTACTGGACAGTACGAAAGATTTAGGGCTACCATTGTGCATTGATATCCTTGTTGACAATTTCAATTCCATAAATACCCATGAAAGTGTGAACATTGAACTTTGGCGAAAATCCATGATGCTGACAAAAGTTCAGGAGTACATTCTGGAAAATACACCATCAAATTGCATGTGTGTTTAGCAAGTAGTAGTGCATTTTCTCTTTCATCTCACTTCTGACTTCAAAATTTGGTTTACTGCTGGGCAACTTGATATTGGAATATAAATTGTTTTAATACTGCCTGGCACTTTGTTATATTACTTTCCCAACAATCAACAAAGTACTCATAGTATATTTTGATCCAGGGCTGAGTATGAGGGTTCTGGCAACTACTTGCGTTATGATAAGCAGTATGAAGGTTTGCCAGAGATGGACATGGTTCAAAGAGGTACATTATACAATGTTTTATGATGTTGGAACATTATCCTGGCCCACAGGTCTCTGAAGAATGGCTTCCCAAACTGGTATATCACTGTCAGATATATTTTGAATGAAAAGAACCCTCAAGTTACAGAAACAAATCGTAGGTAGCAGGACTTCGACAACTTCCAAGCTAGTCAATGTTCACTGTGCTAAGTGTTGTCCTTCTTCTAAGCTTTATTTCAGCTGTATAACAGCAACATTGGAGGGGGGGGGGGGTGTTAGAATCAGAAAGAAAGACCCAGTTTGACATCGCTGGCACTTGGAGGGGGGAAAAAGTTTTGCACTGAATAGATGAAAGGAGAAGCTAGACCCATTAGTTATCTCCCAGGTGTCAAGCAGGACAAAAGAGGACCAGAAAATCTCCGGAGATTACCAAACTCATTGGGCCGCACTCCTCCGCATCGAATGGCAGGACTATTTGAAAATCAGGCACCCCATTCAATCATGGGGTCTCTCCCTTCCTTTGTCCCACTCCGAGCCACCTTTTGCTTGTGTAAAGCTCCCATGAAACACCCTCCCTTCCCCCCTCATGTAGATCCTGTTACTCCCAATTGGTCAAAGGATTTATTTGGACTTATTCAACGAAGTGGAGAAATATACCTAGGAATTTGCTGTGAGAAATTTCGTATTTGTACTTTATTGTTTACTTTGGAAGACAAAAGATGGAGAAGACAAAGTTTGTTCCCAAAGCTGGAAATCTTGGATGTCAGATTCATTCCTCTTTCTCCTTTTCTTTTAATGAAGTGTTGTTGAGAATAATCTTAAGGCTGCACCTAAATTTTGGTGCTTTGATGAAAATAAGGAAATGTTAACAGCGTGATTAGCAGTATTGTTGAATCTTTAAGTGTTGGATATTTACAACAGAATTGAATTAAAACTTATTCACAAAGTTAGCAATTTGTTAAAAAAGAAAAAGAAAAAAAGAAAGAGACCTTAAAGTTGATCCCTCCCTCTCCCCCTGCCCTGTCAATCCTATCCAAGTTTCTTCTGAACTTGGCAAGAACTTGATATATCAGAAGTTTAACATTTCATCTCATATGAAACAACAAGAAATACAATTTCATGTTTTGATTTAATTCAAATCTTTCTTGGATGGTTGAGGTATATGTTCTAATGTTCTAGGGATACAACATGTTTTCTAAAGCAATTGATTCATCAGTGGATGTTGAGCATGTTTACTAGATGAGTTTACTCGATTTAGTTTCAATGTAGAAAGTTTTTTTTTTTATGAAGATATGCCTCATACCAAAGTGTTTTGAAGGGGAGGACCACTTCCTCTGAGACAGAAAAATGTGGTTTTATTATCTTTTTATTAAGACAAAGCACAAAAAAGAACCAAAAATGCAATCAAAACAAGACATAAATAATAGGTGATCTTATGATGAAATACACAAATGTGTCTAACATCCAGAGTCATTGGGTATACAAAGCTTTCTGCTCTAAGTATCCAAGAAAATATATTTTATCTATTTCTGTGAATTTTACTTCAGTTTAACCATTACGTCAGTACAAATACCTGTATTTGTAATTCCCATCTGCAAGTTTTTTGTTTTTTTGTTTTTTAAGATTTTGATCAAACAAACACCAGTACACAAGAAAATGAAATCCTGTGCAAAGTCCTTGCTAAAGTGATATAGATACTTACATGTCAATGTTTTGATAGTGGAATGTAGAAATATACACATTATGTGTATATCTTTTCATTTTATATTAAGTATAAAGAGCATCGCTGTGAGATGGTAATGCCTAGGTCCCTACTTGTACCCCCATACCAAACCTCCTCTTTATTGAATTGGCCTCATTATGTACATATGAAGGGAGGTGTACCGTCTTGCCTCCCTGGTACATGAAAGCTACATGGAGACTCTTCATAATGGCCATCCGTTTTGTGTAACAACAATCACTTATAATGATTCCAAAATTGAGAAAAACATTTTGGGATTCTTCCTCCTTGTGTTACCCCAAATGAGCAATTGAGTAACCAGCAAGCAAAACACCTGTGTCTACATGACGGGGCAGACACTCTATGAGGGTGAATCGGCTGAGCAAACATTGGCTTCAATAGATCCGTGTTTAAAAGTCACTGTCCCTTACACATACCAGTAATGTCCAGCCACCCCTACTCCACCCCCTTTGGTAAACTTACATATTTCTCGCAAGTGGAGTAGGCAGCACAGCCCACTGGCAGCAGGGGGACAAGTAAGGAGGAAGATCTCTGCGTAAACAATCCAAACAATTGTCAACTGATGAGTGTCAATTGTGCCCATCCCGGCTTAGTCCCATTGTATTGGTTTAAGAGTGGGTTGAAGAAGGGGAGTTAGAAAGCCTGCTCCTGCATAGCCTGGTGAAATGACAGGAAGCAGCAGGGAGATCGTATAAATGACTTTGTTGCGGTTCTCAAGATCTCTTTGAGGTTACCTCAACATCAGATCAATATCCCTTCTTCAAGACATGCCAATCATGGCTAAATGAAAGCTGTCACTTTGTTTCCGGTGAATTGTTTAGCAAACAATAAATTAAAATAGATTCTGCATACAAAAGAAGATGTGAAGGTAGTTAGAAAGGAGTGAAGAGGTATCATCATGCAGAAAGAAGTGTTTTTGACAGCTATGTAGTATCAAGACAAATGGCATCGATCCAGTGAAACTATCAGTTGTGAAGAAACACCACTCCTTTTTATTTCTGCTGTTTTCTCTCCATCTCCCATGATGCCATTTTTTGACACAACACCATTAACCCGTTGAGGACGGGCTGATTTTGCTACAACACGCAATTCCCATCCGCATAGACACCTGCCCGAGTATACTCAGGAGTACTCTTCAAAGGATTAAGAGGAACTTCAAAAGAAATGGCGAGTTAGAACTGGAGGAACTGCACAACTTTAAACATGTTTGTGATGAGTCAGATGATGAGAGCAAGAAATCCTGTGTTCCCACAGAATACTGGAACCCAAATCAGACCATGATGAGGCAAGAATGTCTACTGTGTATACTAAAGTGTGTGTAACTTGATGTTATGATATGTAAATCATGAATTTGAGCTTTCAGAATCTGTTTGGGTTATGGTAGTATTTCTGGAGATATGGTCAACATTCATTTCTGAATGTTGACCATGAAGTATTCTGCTTCATATTTTGCACCTGATGAAAATGAAAATGGAGCCTCTGAAAAAGAGATGGAGGGGGCTAAGGCACAAGGGAAAGAAAATTTCATTTTTTTTTCTTTTTGCCTTATAACCATGTGGCTTTTGTTTGGGAGAAGTTGAATGAATAAGAAATTGGAACACCCCAGAGGAGCATGCCTTACCTTGACCGTATTGACTTATAGATGGGCCATATTTCCCAGCTGAATGCAGGCATCCACTACAAAAACATGGGGGAAAAGTTATACATAGAAATTTGGATTGCGGATGGGGGTTACAGGGTGTGGAAGGAAAGTTTTGATGCCTTTGAGTTTCCTGTGGAATACCAAATCAGAGATTTCTGGGGGCTGCGCCTTGTGGGAATTAGACTGTATCAAGCGTCAACTCCCACCCAAAGGCTTCTCGACTAAGCAGGATGGAAACTGAATTTTTTTTATATTAGTTTGTATACAGCAGAGAGCCAAAGAGGAGTTTTGCAGAGAGAGGGAGAGGGAGTGAGGGGGGGGGGGGGGGGGGAGAGAAAAATGCCAGGTAAGATGAATAACCAAGTGTGAAAAGGCACACCTTTTGAGAGTAATACATCATTTTTGTGCGTGATGGTATGAAGTCTTGGATGTTGGAGTGCCCAGCCAGCAGGGACACAGAAACTGAAAGATGAATGTGGAGAAAAGATCATTAGAAAATTCTCCATGCAGATCATCATCTTTGAGATGCATCAGGTTAAATAAGAGTACTGGTACATCAACTGTCAAATTTGCTAATTACAATATGCCCCCCCCCCCCAAAAAAAAAAATAAATAAATAAATAAAATAAATAAATAAATAGATAAATTAAAAAAATATATAGATATAAATAAATAGATAAAAAATAAATAAATGCCAAAACGTGGGAACTGTGCATCACAGAACAAAAACTGGGGAGTTTCCTCTAGATTTGCATTTTGGTGAAACCATTGCAAATCCTGCAAGAAACTAATCCTCATTCATAGCCAATAGAAAGTGATGTAGGAAATCAATGAATTTCTCATCCTAGCCAAGATGAAACGATACAGTTCTATATGAGAAAAGTGACAGCATGCTACAGAATAGAAAATTACTCTTTATGGAGACGTGCACTATGTACAAATATGTATTAAATGATGACACTTTCACAAAGTTGCTTAGAGTGCCTGTATCCAGTTTTGTTTCTAATTATAAAAAAAGGAAGCCCTGAATGCAAGCATTACCTGAACTATGCAACAGTTTCAGGAACTGAGTGGTGGTTTTACCACATCTGGAATATGCCTCGGAGGAAATGATATGGCAGTCATAAATACCAGTGCCCATTGTCCGACCAGCGATGATGAATTTATTGCATGGACGTGGCATTGATCAGAGGTCATTTCATGATGTCGTGCTACCAATTGCAGAGAGAGGTGCAGTTCGAGAGAAAGGGGAGATTTAGTAGCTCTTGTTGCATGCACTTGTTTCTGGGTCACTACTCTTCTGGTTTGATATCTGCTGTCACACACACACGCACACACACACACACACACACACACACATTTTATTTTTTCTTGAAGATGAGTATCAAGAGAGGTGACCTTGCAATATTTATTCATAAATTCATCCTAGGACATTCTTTCTTTACAAATATGGTATTCAATCAATCATGATTTGAAAAAAAAAAAACCCACACGAGATATATATGAAAAAAAAAACTTGTTTATATTTCCACTTCAGTTTTTCCTTGCCATCGGCATCAATTTACCATGTGGCAATGGACACTTGGACACTATTGTATGATACGATTGGATGCATACTATTACCTTATTGTTGGAACAGTACCAAATATTGATTGCTTTGGTTTGACATGTCCTTGGCATGGCGGGTTCACATTGTGAGATTAAATTTATCAATTCAGTTTTCATTGCCAGTGTTTGTTCACATATTCATTTGTAGCTGGAAGTAGAGTAGATGGAATGCCAATGTTTTCCTATTTTAGGGTTAAATTGTAGTAATTGCTCCTACCATATAAACAGGGAAGAAAATTCTTTTGTCAAGTGAGACCTTCGACTATTTTCTCTCTCCAGCGAATGATGCAAAAATATCAGGGATTTGGCCTGTGTTTCATTAGTAAGACTCAGGAATGATGGTATAATTGTTTGAAGGAATTGGAAAAGCCCTTCTAAATTTTCCTTGGGTAACCTACAGCTAGAGCTCAAATAGTAAAAGTTTTCAATATTTTGGATTTTTAAGAATACATGAAGGCATAACATTCTCACCAAAGGCCTGTAGTCAGATAGTTTAGAAAAAGAGAAGAAGGAGAAAGGGGAGAAGAAGAAACAGATGGAAGAGAAGAGTATTCTCGAACTTAAAGTTACTTCAGTTATCAATGTAAGTTCTTCATGATGATGTACTACAAGATCAATTTGAATTATTTGCCTCATCAATCAGACATTCTCCATCATCCCTCTACAACAAGTGACTTTTGCAATGCTGCACAATGGCAAACAATCACACTGGGTTATTACCCTCCTCACCTTTACAGTGAGTTAGCCGCAAAGAAACCGTTCTTTTACTGATCAGGCATAGTGGTTTAAAGCAATCAATCTCTGCGTTGTATAGGAGACTCCTCCAGCGTGGCTTTTGTTCAAGTCAGTTTCCTTTTGTGCACTAAGTCCGCATAAGACGATAATATCAACCAGCGAAATAAAGGAAACCCATCGCCCGTCAAGGACCACATGCGGGTCTAACTCCATCTCATAACCATCATTTTAAAGTGGTGGTGTGCCTGAATATCCTAAGTAAATTGATTAAAGTGCAAGAGGTGTATGATTTGAGGTTACACAGCCAAACATCATCACATGTACTTCATACAGCTAAGGGATGTTGATATCAGGGAGGTGGGACGAAACATATCATCAGCTGGGAACCAGAAGGCGCTACTGCATTCTAAGATTTGAGCATGAATAAAGACGAAACAATCAAATTTCAAGAAATAAAGAGTTTACTTAATCATAAGTGGGTAGATATATATAAGCATAAAATATTGGGTGAAATAGTGCCTTTGTGGTTTTGATTTTTACATTTTACTAAAAATGAAAATGTTTTAAAATGGACACCATAATGTAGAGAGATGAAGCTCTACAATGTGATACCCCCCCCCCCAAAAAAAAAAAAAAAATGCAGTAACACCCTTCTGGTTCTCTGCTGATGATGTGCATATGAGAGATATGTCTTGTGTATTGAAGAAAAACAAATATGGCAACTTTCTAGAGTATTAGAAGTGAAAATAAGGAGTTTCAGGATTTTTATGAAAATAAACACTATGCTTGAGTTGTTTCACAAGTTGTATTAATTATATAATCATAGATGAAATGATTATTTGAGAAACAGGAGGTTAATTTTGGTGATGTTGTATTAGGAATTTAATACTCTCCTGCATGTCAGGGCGATGATATAGGTATACATAATGTGCAGTAGGACCCATCATTAGAAAACAAGGTTAAAGGGGGTATAAAAGTGGTCCTTTAAGTTATCTGAGCCAATTGACTGTCATAGTCACTGGATAGCATGAGGTTATTGGCTCCTTTTATTACTGAAGTGTGTTGATTTATCGCACAAAAAATGTGTCTCGTGTTGCTACTCACAAGAGCCTTTGTATATTACACATGCTGGCGAAATCCAATTTATTAATGCAGCGGTGAATTCCAGGTTGTTCATCTGCATCACTGTACACAATGGAGACGCTGAGAAATGGATTAGTACATCGAAGGGAAGTTGTAGCTTTTGCCTAGATCCTCTTTTTAGATGGAGACCATTATAGCACATCTGAGTGACTCAACGAAAGCAGGAGAAAAAAAGCTTTTGGAAATCTTGAGATTTATTTGACAAAATTGTCGTAAATCTCTCTACCAGTCCATACAAATGTCAGTATTCCTTTCTCCAAAGCCACCTCAGCACTTCATTGTACTCCATATAATTTTAGTGGGAAAAAAAGAAAATAGCTCCTGGAACTTGATCTTCCTGAAATCCATCATTTCTGGAGTTTCGTTTCCATTTAATTGCTTGTTGCATTTGTGAAGGAGAGGTGATCTGAAACATCTGAGGGAAGGGTATGCCAAAGACAGATCTGGGAATCTCTCGGGGGATCACATATTGAAGTGGTGGTAAAGGTGATACTAGTGATGAAAAATTATTCGTTTCTCACTCTGAAAGCTCCCTGTCACAGTTTATAGAGCACTGGATTCTAGACAGAAGGTGTGCTCTAATTTCACAGGTATATGAAGGAAGTGATACAGGATGTAGGCAGGGAAAATTAAAGTGGAAATGTTGCTTGAAGGCCAAATTTGTTTTGATGATACATTCAAAACATGCTGTGAAATGATAATATGAATAAATTTTCTCTTGAGAGCTTGGTGTTCGGGATCTTTAGCAATGTTATGATCTAAAGTTTCCCTGAAATTCACTGGTGCACATACCCCAAGAACATGGGGCATGAGAAAATCAATTTCTTAAATTAAGATTTTTAGTCTTTTTCAAACTTGTATCATGTGTCCTCAAAGCTGTCTGTGAGTTCTATCTCCTTATGAGGAGAAGTGCAAAGGAGGAGCTGAGGTAAAGTTTTGAAAGTGTATCGCATTGAAACTGCCATGCCAAGTGTTTCATCATCAGCTAGTGGGCGACCTGAGACTTGCATGCAGGGTGGATTTTCCCCTCTTTCCTCACTTGAATTCCACGTTCGTCGTTGCCCACATTCTCTTGGCTCCTTTCTTAGTTTTTCTAAAAGCTGCTTGCCAACTCTACATCTCTCCAAGTTTGTTTTTACTATTCCAAAAATGAAAGGGACTTGTAAACCAAGAGTAGTTTATTTAGATTCACTTGTGGATTCTTTGTGAGTGCCTTTCCATGGTTGAAAGAGTGACCTTTGACCTATAGACTGCTAACAAAAAAAGAAAGGAGTCCCACCCTGGAATCTGTCGTGGGCATCACCTGACACGGTAGATTTTCTACCTGAACTGCACACCTGTAAAGCTTGGAATGGAGCATGTGTGCTTGTGTTTGTATGTACAGCTTATTAGTTGTAAACATGGTAGATCTCAATAACATTTGACCAATCATTTTTTTTTTTTTTTGCTCCCTCCCTTTGATTATTCTCTTACATATTGAAGTTGTGTGTGTTTTATAGATTTGGGGGGGGGGGGGGGGTCTCAGGTGGATGGGGATGGCTTGGTTTAGGGGTCTGAACAGTTAGTGAATACATTTTATATGAGAAGTCCACTTACAAAAAAGTGTGTGTGGTGCTTAAAATGCCTCATTTACCACAAATAGAGTAAGACATGTGATAAATTAGCAGTGTTCACAGAAGATAGGCCCATACATTTCTAGTTGTAAATTTCTGTGACAAAAATAAGCATATTCTATTAAAATATAATTATTATCCCACTGCAAATGCATTCAATTTATTTTGTTGTCAGTGAATGATAGAAATCAAATTATTGATGTTTGCTATGAACTGGTATTTAGAGTGCACATTGTCAAGCAAACTATTAGATTAGTAGGTTTTATGTAACCCCAAAGAATTTCATCACTAAAAAAAAAAAAAAGAAAAAAAGAGAATTATGAACTAGAAATTTCTGTTTACTGTCATTTTGCCAACTTATGTATACATGCTCTTGTACTTTGAATATGAAATTACACTTTCCAGATACAAGCTGTTCTTAAGAACCATGTCTTGGCTGATATCAAATTTATGTAGTAAGGTTTAAGCATGGATAGATAACATACCAGTACATCTTTACATGTTTTGTGTACAATGAAAATATGAAGTTACATATGTAAATCTAAACCAAACATTACACAAGACATAGATGCCTAAATTCATCTATCTCTGTTGTGGATTGTGGTTTACCAGTTAGGAATGCCGTGGTAGATGGATTTTTTCCCCCTAATTTTAGGATGTAGTGCAGTCTTCAATGTATATAGTGGCATCAAAATGTACAGTGAACTGAAATGTGATATGACATTGCTGTTCTTGGCTGTTACGGGACAATATCAAACTACATCTAGTGTGTGTCTTTCCCCATGCATTGTAGTCAGTATGCTGTTGTGGACTACATTCTTATGCTCCCTAGGAGCTTCACACAGTTCATGATCTAACATCTGTTCTGTATCACGACTGCATGGCACATTTGTATGGCACAAGTGTTGTTACTGTTCCAGCGGTGAACAATTCCTCCAAAAATATGACAATAACATAGCATACAAAGCCTCCAGCAAGCAGCAGCATTCCAATGCTGTTGTGAGATAAATGGCCTCAGCCAATGGTTAATGGTGCGTGTTAGCGCTCCCTTTGTAGAACTTAAAAATGAGCAAATCCATTGGCAATGTCTGAGTTTAATGCATGTCTCTGGGTCGTCTAAGTTCATTTTTCCTCCCTTTATGATGGTTACCTGTCTTGCCGTACAGAAATCTTTGCCGCAGTCCATTTCTTCCCCCCTCCCTCTCCATACACTGCTTGTGTGTTCAATATTGGCAACCCCTTTTTATACGTATGGCAATTCATAGGGAAAGGGCACTGGCAGTCAATACACAGTTGGACAACAAAGTTTCTGACTTGGTTAGGCTTGTTTTAGTTGAGTCAAAATACTGTGTGACAGCTATCTTTAAGTGAAAATGAAATTCAAGAATAATTTCTATTTCACGTCTAGCATTTAGGGCTAATTAGGAAAAATGATAAAGATATTTGTACATATTGAAAATTTGTTTTGACCAATTCTTAGATTGCAGCTGTATCAGGATTTTGAAAAGTGTCTACCATTTCATGCTGAAGTTGTTAAATCTTGTTATATATGTGTGTGTGTGTGTGTGTGTGTGTGTGTGTATGTGCGTGTGTGTGTTTGTGTATGGTATGTCTACTTAATTCTCTTTCCTAACTTTGATGTGTAGGCCTATTATATCACATAGTATACACATGCACAGAAGTTTATATGTGATGCTTACCTCGGCCCCATCTACTCTTTGTTTTGATGGAGTACATCTCACTTGAACTTGCATTGTCTGTTTGTTGATTCTTTCCTGAAATGAGGATTGTGAAGTCAGAGGTCTTAGTCAGAGCCATTTATCTATCTGAATTTGATAGTTTATGGCTAAAGCTAGCTCTGCAAAGATAGTTTGAGGTTGGGTTTTATGGTCAGAGAGTGGTTTTGTCGTGTATACCTGGCAAAAAACATCAATCAGGTTATCCATGCTCTGAAGAAGTGGGAGGGACTTTCGATTGTTGGAAATTTTTGCTGCTGTGCGTATTACCTTTTATAAGCCAGAAGTGGATGTTTATTTTGAAATGCTGCCCCAGTTAAAATGTTGCAACCTCAAGTACTTGTCAGTTGAAAAGTGGCAGCTTTGCATGGAAGGCAAAGTCCAGATATTTTGTGCGTTTCCACTATTGGCATAATGTGGTATTGAAAGAAAAGCAGTTCCCAGTTTCACATGAATAGATGAAAGCACTATCTCTCTTGGTTGTTGTTGTTTTTGAAGAATTGTTGATGCCTTCTCAGAAATAGATATGAATCTTATCAGCCTGCAGTTTTTGTATCTTTGTGACAATGGCATTCACAATGACCTCTGTTATGTTACAGCTTACCGCACACCCTAAAAGAATTCAAATACATTGTGAGCCTAAATACGCCATCACTCTCTTGTCTTTTTGTAATCACTCCCACACAAATATAAGTTGCCTTTATTATTATGGTTCACATATTCGATTGACTGTTGTTTCTTTTTCTAGGCACACTGTGACTCATTGATCTCTATGTATGACAGGGTCTTCACTGTAGAATAGAATCATACGGAAAATATTATAGGGTGAGTCGGTTGTTACGTCTTGTGAGATGAATGTAATAAGATTAACTGATATTGAATATAGGCACCACCATGAGAACCAAGTGGTAGTGAAGGAGGCATCTTGCATGTTATTTAAAGTTTGAAATCTATTCACACATTGGTCAGATGTCAAAAACAGTTATTTTGATAATGTTCTTGCAGCAAAGATATTGAACATTAGAAAGGCATGGGATGGAATATGTTTGAATCTTAATGCAGCATATTGGTACCTTCATTAATAGAGTGTACAAAAAAGAGTACATGTATTATGTATTCAGTTTATCATTTCTGAAGTATAACGTTTCTTGGTATAGGACTAGGAGGATTTGACACGAGCTCACTACCTTGATGCCCATAAAATACCATTTAGCAGGCTTAATTTGAAGGAATATAGGAGGATCGTCAAAAGGCATAAAAAGAGGAGTAGAACTTTAATGCATCAAGCTTCAGATTCTATACAGTAGATAATCTCTTGATATAACATACATCTCTACCTAAGTCAATATTGGAGTTTCTGCTCAAGTAGTACAACTGAGCAAGCAGATGAGGGGGCAGTGAAGGCTGTTTATGATGTTTGAGGAAAGGCCCGTCAGTGGCAGTTGGCTACTTGCAAGAGATAAAAGGTGTAATATGTTTTTGTACTGAGTGGGAATTGAATGGAAACACTTATACAATCAGGTTAATTAACACTCAAGGTGTCAAGTTTGCTGATCAAATAGAGTATATTGCCCTACTTTGGCAAAAACAAGTAAGTGACAAAATTATGATTTTTTTTTTTTTTACAATGTATTTGTCCCTTACAAATTGCCATCAAAGCATGCTGATATCACTTATAGATGTCTCTCTGTAGGCTTTATGTTTCTGCTGAAAATCTGTCATGAGAGTAGAATATGGTATTGAAGTACAAATCTTAAATCATGTATAAAACAGATATGAATAATTTGTCTCTTGCTTCCTTTTGCCAGAGTAATTAAGGGAGACCTGGCTGGGCCTGCATGAGGCAAGTACAGTCATAGGTCACATGTGGGAGCAGTTGAAAACAATGTAGTAGTATGTCCACAAATTTCTGAAAATGTTCTTTGTCTCTGTGATCTTTCTACTCTAGTTAAATGAGGTCCCCTTTTATTTTCCTGCAGAATGCCTTATTCCAAATTAAGGTTAATCTTGCATTCTTGCTGTGTATTGAAGCATTCTGTGGGATCAGGTAGGTGGAAGAGATCCACTTCTCTGGTGGAATCCAACATTCCGAGTTTGTGGCAGATAGTTGTTGCATCAATTGGGGTCATTAAGTAACTATACCTGTGAAGGTCAGGAAAATTCTGAAGATGGTTAGATGCTGAAAATGTTATTCTATACTTAAAAAAAAGTAGAAGTTATATAAATGTTGCACATTTAGAATTTTAATTTGTAGACTCATTTCCCCTTCCACAAATTCTTCCAAATCGTACTTAGCCTCTGCTTCTGAAAATTTGAAGGATAACACAACTTCTCTGTTGAATACCAGGTATCTGGAGATAACCTCTATGAACCCATGCAGACGATTTCTAACCAAGACATTCCAGCGATCTTAAATTTATCACCAAAATGACTAAGGGAACAAGTTTATCAAGCAAATAGCATCAGTGATAAAAGGGAATTTAGTATAGCACTGGCCACAGGGAGAGATGTACCCCCCCCCCCTTATTTGGATAGAGCACTATTTTCTATAAACACAGCTTACTGGCAAGGTTATCACATCGTCAAATAGAGGAATTTCTAGGTTTCACATATTATCCTAGGGCAGCCACAGAAATGGGGGCCTACCATCAAGAGATATTTTGTCTGAACCACTTAGGAATAGTGTATCTTCACTGACGAGATGAAGTTCTTCAAAAGAATAATCCATGTTGCTAATGGGATTCTTTTAATGATGATTAATGTCTTTGATATGTTACATCTCTCCTTGAGGGTAGACAAAGATTCTACCATTAGATTTTGTGCTTTTAATGATACAAACCTGGTTGAACATCTAAATGATCCGTCTTGCTGTATGATCAGGCTTGCCAAACTTGTATTTCCAAGAAGTTCTGACCTTGTTGATACTCAAAGATAACACTATTATCATGGTACATACCTGTCCCCTCATACAAGCCTTTTGCTACACTAATTTTTCTAGTCACATAGCACACAATGTGTGTAAGAAGTAGGCCTACATGACAACTGCATGATTCAGCTTTAAGTTTGGATGTCTTGAAAGAATAATGGAACTGAAGTGAGATGATCGTAAACAATATCATCCAGGGAAAAAAGAAGAACAAGAAGGAATTTATTGTCACAATATATACATATTGACACTTGTTTAAATTACATTATTCTATGCCATCCTTACCATGTTTTTTTAATCTTGGCCATTATCACAGACAACTTCGTTGGGGATGATGGCCCCAAGTATAGTTATGGTAGGAGACCTGGGTGTTGTACAACAATTACATTTGTTAACTTTATGATATAATTATGAAGATCCTGCATCTTGCAGAGCAAATACTTTCAGATGACTGTATATTCTTTGCTGACTCTGCTGTCAGCTGAACCCAAATGCGCACAGCCGTCCATCATGTGTTCCCAGTCATCTTGGAAGTTTGAATATTGTTTTGACTTTGAGTGTAATCTGTGGAATGTTGCAGCTTTCCTCTCTGCAACACATGTGAGCAACAACGTCCTCAAGCAGGTGCGCGCACACGTATGCATCAGTTACATTGGACTACACTGCATGCTTTTAAATACCCACTATTCATACAAGCACTGGAGTTTGTTGGCCAATACCTGAAGAGTTTTAGTCTGAATTTTAATAATGAAAAAGATGAATTCTCCATGCCATTTTTTAATAAGAAAGTTGTAGCTTCATCCAAATGGCATTACATTTCAAACATGCACTAAAAAAAAATGTAAATCTGTATGTGATTTGCCTATAGATTGCAGTTGAGCATTTCAAAAAGAGCTCCAATCTGAAATGACTTTGAAAAGCAATACCATGTTTTTAATTCAGTGGGTACATGTATCTGAGCTTGATTGTAATTAAAGGGGCAAACAGATAACTAACAGAAATTACTTTAGACTGGTGGTGTAGTAGTGCTGAAGAAATATTGATACTGCAAACAGGAAACTTCTGTGTTGCAGCAATGACAGAATTTTGACTACTTATTAGAAGCCTGTAAGAAGTTCAATGGTTCAGAGGTTCAAATTTATTTTCATTTCCATCAAATAAACAGGAAAACTTATATATAATTTGTATTAAGCAGAACATATTTGTAATAATTTCAAAAATGTAAATGAACAAAATACATGTGATAATGAGAGACAACATAATTTTATTTTTAAAGTTTATACATATGCATAGTACACATTAAATAAGGATGGGAATGGAAATGGAGGGTCCCACTAAAGAGCAAAGTTTGTACGATATGGAAAGTGCACAAGTGTACGAAGTGCACACACACAGTCAATGGAATACTTTTACCTCTACATAGTTGGGTAATTCCATGAATATCTTAATATTAAGAAGTAAGCTGCCAAAGGAAGTCTGAAGAGTGTCAGACTTTGCATATAATTTGTTTTGACCTTCACTTGTCCAAATATGAAACTATCCATATTTGCAGGCTATCTATTTGACAAGGATTTTCCTGTGTGATGCTACAGAAGTGAAGCATCTGTAGGTACAACACACTTGTAGATATGCCAGGAAGAATGACCCACTTGAACCTAGATAAAACTCAAATCTTTTTGGCCCACATATTATGGAATGTTAATCCAGAAAGCCGGTTAAAAGGTGATTAAGATCTCTTCTGTAAGATATGATTTTTCAGACCAACCATCAACAGTGATCAAATCCTAAATAGTTTCATAGGAAAGCCAGTTTATTGCAGTAAATGCCAGAGGGAAAATGATTCCTTAGATGTCAGATCATTTCAGGCATATCTGCAATCATGCCTCGTTGAAAGCAAAGCTACAGTGTGTGATACAAATCATAAATGTTTCCATGGTGCCATCACTCCAAGGACTGGGATTAGTCGTGAGTGGATAAAGAAATGGATTATACTAGCAAGTACTGTCCCAGTATGACCATGGAGCTACCAAGGGTAGCTCCATGGTATGACCAATTGCAATGGGACCTGGCACTGCCTGAGGTTTCACGCCTTTAAAGGGAAGGTAAACCCAAAGAGCAATGTGGATTGAGTGAAAGCAGCAACATTAGTAGAACACATCAGTGAAAGTTTGAGAAAAATCGGACAATCGATGCAAAAGTTATGAATTTTTAAAGTTTTGGTGTTGGAACCGCTGTATGAGGAGACTACTAGAGGATATGACGTATGAGTGGACAACAATACAAAGAAAATATAAAGGATATTTAACAAAAATTCACTTTTCTAGAATTATGAAAGAGCAGTGGACCAACCGCTTTCAGAAAGCAGGGGGAATAATTGCTACCCTTAACATATGTCAATATCAAGCTGATGGAATTTGTAATTTTCATGAAAAATGGATTTTTGTAGTATTTTCTTTATATTTTCTTGATATTGTAGTCCACTCATACGTCATAACCTCTAGTAGTCTCCTCATCCAGCGGTTCCAACACCAAAACTTTAAAAATTCATAACTTTTGCATCGATTGTCCGATTTTCTTCAAACTTTCACTGATGTGTTCTACTAATGTTGCTGCTTTCACTCAATCCACATTGTTCTTGGGGTTTATCTTCCCTTTAATGTGCAGTTCAATTTTCTGCGGGATAGTCTGATATTTCGATACAAGGAATTTTGTTTTGTTTTGTTTTGTTTTACTTGTCTATTTCTCTTTTTTTTTCTTAGAAGTACAGTAGCAAGCTGCATGTATGCAAAACAAAAGTTTAAGATACAAATCAATATAGGAAATGTCAATTTTGTAACAATTTTATCCCTGATAACATAAAATGTAGGAACATAGCAGCATCGCATTGCATACTTAAACGATAGAATGATAGCTCTACCCTGCATGATTAAACCTGTTTAGAACTATGACTCGAGTATACTGTGAGCTGAGGAATGTCCGGATCGTAGCATATGTTTAAATTCTTCAAATGAGGGTCAATAAAAAGACTTGTCATATGAAGCAAACATGAAACATCCATTTGCCACACCAAATATTCTTGTCCGTTTGAATTTAGATGACAAGAATGCCTGGTTGTTTCATATCATAGCGAGTGATTATTGGTTTTGAAAATGAACGATGTGTAGTAGGTGAAAAAGTTTTTTTCTTTCTGTTGGGAATGTATGTAAATAAAATACAATTGAAATGCTAATGACACTTGTTCTATGAAACAAGAGTGATAACCTTTAAATTTTAGCATGAGCAGGATGAGTTTGATGGCACTTGCCACAGCTGTGAGGAGATGAGAAGTCTCAAACTGAGATTCAACACATGACAAGAACTGCAAGGTATCATCAGCAGCAGGATGGAATCAGGAAACGAGGTTGCCTGTGACAGTCTACTAGGGGCCCCACTGGCATTCCCCGATACGATGATACGAGGATGAAGTTGTTGCAAAATATTGAGGATGATGGGTGATGTTGATGCGGTCCTCACCATCCTGACAGCACACGCCGAGGAGTTTAGCCATGTTTCTGAGGTCAAGTTCAGCTTGGAGCAGGCTGGTATGTTCATCAGCGTCGTTTCCGATCAGGGTGGATGAACGGAGATCATCTTCAGGCTAATTGGGAAGTTTTCCCAGCTGCTAGGAGGCATACCTCGGCCGCAAGTCACCCCTTCTCCAGCCCAAGTCAGTTACGAGAGGAATGGAGTGTGATGATTTTCCCCAAGATGCATAATATGGTTTGATCATTTTTGTTTGTTTGACAAGAATTTCACAGATTTACTTACAATAGTGGAATGAAACTGTGAAACATTTAATATATGTCAAAGATGCTAACATTCAGACTGATACCAATCTGCATCTGATGAAGATATGTCAGCATGATCAACGTTGATATTACAGGTGAATTTATCTACATGTGAATTGTGGATTAGACAGATAAATATTCATTCAAAGCAATTAGTATTTCAGGTTGATTTAGCCCATTTCATTTAATAGTTTTATCTGTTTTATACTGTCTTCTGAAAGTTGCACAAAACCAAAGGACTCATGATATGAATACACATTATATGCAACACATTGATATTACAGTATAGATTCACACTAGATTACAAAGGTATGAGCTACCAATCTGCAAGGAAGTGTTATTTCTTATACATGACAGTACTTTGGCTGTTTAAAGGATAAATACTGTATACGCCTTATATTTCGCAAGTCTAAATTTTTGCGAATCGGGAATTCCCGACGATTTCGCAAGTGGTTTAATTCGCGAATGTGGAGTCCTGTGCTGAACGCAGAAGAGTACACACGTAGGTCACATTCACATCGGGATCAGAGTCAATATTTTCGTGTGCCTCTAATTTCGCGAACAGCACCCGACTCGCGAAATTCGCGAAAATGAAAACCTTGCGAAATATTCGGCGTATACAGTATGCATATACTGTATAGGAGAAAATAAGCATATAAGCTATTATGTGAGTGTGCACATTAAAATGATTAATCAATTTTATAATAAGCCCTTTGCTCCCTCAGCAAATAGATATGAAAAAAGAGAGAATATTAGTGTTGGAATTATCATTTTGAGAGGAAAAAAAACACTTTCAAGAGCTGTGGAATACGCCTAGACATTGGCAGAGGATGGTCAGGTACGAACAATACAGATTGTTTATCTCTTGACCCCCTCTGAAAAAGATGGAAAGATTTTCTCCCCGTAGTTGGGTCCAGGAAGTGTTTCATTCAAACAACAGTTTTTGGGAAAGTTTGTGGGGATTAATCTCAATTTACTGCATCAGTCATTGGACAGTTTGATCCTACCCTGGCAAATACTCCCCTTGAGGTAGGAAGAGAACAGGGATTATCGTCACCCAACTGATCAATCCCCAGACATCAATCACCGAATCCAGCCCTCCACGAAGGTTGAACTCGGGACCAGTCTTTCCATAACCTTTTTCAATTAGCGGAGCAGAAAGCCATCATTAGTCTGTTGTCCAGACAGCAGCCTTTCTATTTTCACTCTCCCGATGTAGGCAGAGACAAAAAAATGTCATTAATCTGATATCTGGACAGTGACTGTATCCCACGTCATCTGTTCCCTGTCCAATTTGTAACATCAAGAGCAAGTTTTACCCTTTTTCTGAGTAGCCTACATCCAGCCTGTTTGAATCTTATTTGATATACATTGTGGAACTGAGTCATACATGATAGAGACCTATGTGCATGAGAAAAGCAGCCTGCATCCTCAAAGCAAGGCTAAGCCATCACATACAGTCCATTTATTGCCAAAGAGTCTTTTAACGGATTTCACTTTGGAGATCTTCTACAGTGAGTATGTATTTTCAATCATCATATGAATATTTTTGATCTTCAGTTCTACAAATGGCTTTTTCAGATTATTAGTCTACCCTGTCATGTAGTAATGTCCTCTGAAAGATGCAGTACTAGCACAAGTAGATCTGACCCGCACCTCACTTTTGACCCTAAACATTATAAGAGGTGAAAATGTTATACCACTTGTGAATTGTGGCTCTTTGTAGCCAATACCCACAATACACATTGGCTGCGTTTTGAATAAACGGCTTTCAAAAGCCTTTTCCAAAGCCCTTTAGAAACAGCATCCAAAATAGTTGCGCTTATCAACTCATCACGAACACACGAAAACTGGCCTTGTCACTGCGCAGCTGCATTGCGTATTTTGACGCGAGGAGAAGGAGTCATATTGAAGAACCAGAAACGCATGGTTTGTAACTGCAGTACAAAGCCGTTTCAAAACAGCTTTGCGTTTATCTCGCTTCAAAGGGCTTCTAGAAACAGGTTTCTGGAAACCTGTTTTGGAAAGCATAAATTTGCAGTTTTCAAAAAGGCTTTCCAAATCCCATAATCAAAACAGCTTTGCATTTATCATCTCGTAAAAATTCCCTGAAAGCCATTTGGAAAACCTGTTTCTGCCGAGAAAAAGAGTTGATAAATGCACCCTTAGAAACAAACTTCTCAGATTCCACAGCTGGAGCTATTATTAGGTTTTATTTAGTAATGAATACATGTATGCATAATGTAAATCATAAAGGAACAACAACAACAAAGATATATGCATGCTCTACACCTCTGCAGTATCCATTGTTCAGGCAATTTTGAAGCTGCTGATTCCTTTCAATGGTGCTGTCATGCATTTCCTGACTTGTAGGAATAACTGTTAGTCATACTTTATCATAAAAATGTTTCCTTTTCCAGCGATGATGTGTAGGACACAGCCATCTTGTATCAATTCTGCCCAGTGTTTTCTGTCTTTACTCAGCACTGTTCCTCGTGTTACAGAGAGGGCAGTACCTAGCTGCCACAGTGTAACTAATGCCAAGAATTGGTGCCACTGAGTAAAGATGATAGACCATGGATAACTCATATTTCCTACATCTCAAACTTCAAGAAAAACATTTTTTTTTTCCCCCTGACATGTATGTTTCTAGTCTCTTTTAGGCAGCCTCTGAGCTGGGCTCCCAGATCAAACTTCCTGAGCAAGGAAGAAAAGAGAGTATAAAGGAAAAAGAGAAGAAGAGAGATGGAGAGAGAGGGAGAGAGAGAGGGAAATGGAGAGAATTAGAATTCCCTAACGGATGCTGCCAATGCTCTTGTTTCGCTTCAGCTGGGGAACAAGAATGTCAATTTAATGCCAATGCCCCCACTGTCAGTCGCCACACGCACACACAAGAAACACTGGAGGGGGGAGAGATGGCAGAAAAACCACTTCCCCATTTCTCAGGACCTTAAATACTCCAGAGGATCTTCGCAAACATTTGGCATAAATCCTGGTGAAGTTTTCTTCCCCCGTTCAACAACCACCTGAACAGATTGGACGACACTGCGCAACTATTTAAACTAACTGATTTTACCCTATTTCTTTATTTTTCTTCTTTTGCCACACACTGGTTGAGAAACTTGGAAATCTCTGCTTGATGTGTTGGCAGGATGAAGGCCCTGGAGGTGTTATTTCTATGTATGATGGTATGAATGGGGGCCCTGTCAAATAAAATTGACCTAATAATATTAGTCAATCTTTCTCTCAGTTCATCCTGCGATGCGTATCGCACCCTCCATTATTCCGCGCCCATTGTGAGTGTGACGGGGCGTCTAGCCCGCCGAGACGCCGTGGAGCCCCCCAAACCTCCCGGGTGTCAAAACGCGCCGTGAAGCCTCCACCATCACTTTTTCAGCCACAGAGAAAAGCACAGCATTCTTTCGTTCTCTCATTCCTTATGTGTGCTAGTGTGGCAATTACATTCAGTCAGATCAAATACTGTAAATACTTTCCTGTCAGTTGCATCTTAATCTTCACTGTGTACAAAGGCATTTGACAGTTGTAGTCCATAACATGCAATAGGTCTGAAACAGTGCAATAGATATCTCTTGCATGGAAATTCAGTCATGATTATAATTCTTTCTTAGTTAAAAAATGAATAGCTACAGAATTTTCTTTTTAAATCATGAGTTGTCTAAAATCAAAAGGATTTTTTTTTGCAGTTAGAGAGAAGTAAATAATTGGCAGACTCCTATAACATTTGTTTACATCACAATGTGAGATACTTCCAGTAGAGTATTTCTGAATGTAGAAAGTGAGGAGGAATGCAGTTTGAGAAAAGAGTACTCTATTTTTGAAAATGAGGATGTGAAGATTCTCTGCTATGATAGTGACTTCTGTTGGTTACCTGTCTTTTGTATGATTCCACCATGAATATCATCTGGCCAGCTTGTTTATTTTCTTCGTATAAGATCAGTGCTCTGCCTTTCTGTCAACCATCAAGGCTACCCCAGACCCCCCATGACAGCTGAAGGCCATTACCAAAGTTAAGATCAATCTTACCACTCAAGCACACAGACCTGAGCTTCTTCAGTTCAAGAATGTCTTTGCTTTGCGTGCACACACACATATCCATTTTTTTTTCCTTCTGAGGGAAGTCTCAAGAAATCATCAGTCAGGCACAAATGATGAAAAAAGGTGAAATCTGAGGGGGAAAACTATTTGCTTTGCATTTGAAGTCATGAAGAGGTAGCATGGTGTGCCTTTGTGCTCGGATGAAAAGAGCCCTATCAGAGAAGCCCTCAACTGTAGCAATGATTTTCTACAGCCAGCCTTTCTTACAGCCTACCAGTTATGGATCATGACAATTTCTCAAATGGTGTGAAGTAATGGCAATAAATGTATTCATGAGGTATTATTGCTAAGTCAGCCATATGAAGTAAAGCGTACTGTGCGTATCGTGTGTGGGTGTGAGTGTGTGTGTGTTGGGGGGGGGGGGTCAGATGAGATTCATCTCAGTCATGCTGGTATGCATCCCATGGTTTTCTCTCATAGTAAAGTCAAGTGAATGATTCAACAAAATCATAGTATAAGCTTTGACAGAGACACAAGTCGATTCTATGAATTTTGCATCATTTATGGAACCCATATAACTCATATTTTGTCTTGAAGAAAACTTTATGACTCCCTGTGATAATGATCTGTAGCTATAAGAACAAGCCTTTTTTTCTTTCAGTGAGGCAAAAGAAAGAGAACATGAGTCTATTTGCCAAATCACTGATATGACAGAGATCAAATTTATTGACTGTGACTGAAATGTGCAAAGCGTTTTTGTAATGCAGAAGTGTGTAACTATTATCCATCTCTTTTCTACATAAAAACCGTATTTCTTTCATTGTCCTGTGTGTCATGAGTTATGAATTAGAATTGAAACTGAAAAAAAAAGAGATAATGTTCAAAATTAATATTCTAGCAGGAATATGCAAGACATTAGGAACAAGGGCTTGTCATGGTCATTACACTAGCCATTGCCATGAAAGAGCAAGTTCATTCATTGTCTGGTATTTGACACACATGATGACAACTGAGTTTTCCCTCCCCCTCCTCCTCCTGGACACAACCACAAGAACCCAACCTTCTTGCACTGAAAGAGAAAGCAATGATCTGATGCCGTGAGTTTTCCCTTACCACACATAGCAAACGAAGAATCTACCATCTCAAATATTTCTCTCCCTCCCTCTCACCCATTCTGTCCTCATCTCCCTGTCTCTTTCTTCACCCTGAGGCCAAGCTATTTTGCTTGGATCGCCCCCAGAGGACAAGTCAGGATATTAGGGCATTAGGAAGCAAAACTGTCTCCCAACTCTCTGCTTATTCAAGCCGGGTGTGTGGGCTGTCTGTGTGTGTGTTTTGGATCCATCTCTGTGAAGCCCGTCATGTTTGCTGACAATGAAGTGAAATGCTCAAATTTCAGAGTATCGTTAATGCACTGTTGTGTTGCAGCTTCTGTTCGCTGACGGCAAATCACACACCATGTGGCAGCTCATGCACATGTTGCACCATTTTGGGTCTTCTCTTTGGTGTCTCTGCATTGCTCATATTTTTTCTTCAATATTTATTCGATCATAATATCATCACATCATAGTTACAGTCATGTGCTTATCAGGAAATGACATACAATCCAATGTGTGAAAGACGTAACTATACTTTAAGAATTGTGCTTGATTACATAATCAAAACAATACAGACAACACTCCTCATTGACAGTACCTGGCACTGTCTCATAGATAATTGCACCCATACATACTCCAATATCTTGCAGTTATCAAGCTACAATATATGACTTTTAGAAGTAATTGAGATGAGATCGCTTAAGAAACAAAACTAAAATCTTGGCAAGCTGAATGGATAATGCACCCCCATTAAAAAGCAAACAAACAAATCAAAGCAAAACAGAAAAACAAGTATCCATAGACCAAGGACATAGTACTTGGTCTGAAGAGAAGTATATCGTAAATATTCACTGAAATCTTTTAGTGATGCTGATTTGATTTTACTTTTTTTTTTCAGTAAGATTCATTTTCATGAACTGAAAAAAAATTATTTCAACTTTCAACACAGCCTACAGGTATGAAGAAGAATATGATTTTCCTATCTATTCCTCAGTTAGTAGTTGTTGACCATCAGTCAATGCAACTTATGGGACTAGCATAGTGGTTTGTACAACTACTCATTTTATATTTTTATAGGTTGGCTTTTTTTTAGCATTTCTGCATTGATGTCATGAAGTGTGTGACAGGAATTTCACAGAAAAAGAGCATTTGAAATTGAAGTAGCTTGTCATTCTTTGCTAGGTGGAAGGACATTCTCTACAGTCCATGGAGACTTGAATTTGCTTTCGTAAGGAGTTGGGTTTTTATTCCTGATTTGACATTCATCCCACATCAATCCCTCCACGGCAGCCAGCCGAGTTGTACTGCTCCCTGCGTGTTCCCGGGGAACCCTCGCATAACCCAAATGTGCCAACCTCCCTTGTGCTTCGCAAAACCCTCAGCTCGAATCTCCAAATGTCTCTGAGCTGTGGTATCTCGAAAGAGAAAAAAATGAATAATTTAAGTGTCTCTCATCAATCGTACATATCCACTTATGAATATTTCACTACTCTGCGTTGTATCCCTCGATTGGTGTCCCTCAAATCAAGTCCAAGTGAGAACAAACAGCAGAGGAAATGAGGCCTCATCCAGAACAGGACAGAGGCCTGACAAATCTTGTAAATAAATCATGAACAAGCTAATGCAAACATGAAGCTCTCAGCCACCATCTGGGTTTTCAAAGCTCAATGAATTACTTATGAATGGTTGTGAGGGTGCTAAAGAGCTTCTGAAATTTCAATCACTTTCTGGCTTTAAATGCAGATATTTTGATACTAGGAACTGTTTGGTACTGTATTGTAAACAAACAAATTATTTGCATATCGATAGAAGAGTAGGTCACTCAACTGTCTGCATATTTATAAGCTGTGGTGAATGGCAATTGCAAGATGACATTTACCAGGAAAATGCCAATTTCGATAGTTTCTGTTTTGTACAGCTTCCATCCCTTCCTAATGTGTTTTAAAGGGACTGTACAGTACTGGTTGAAGTAGGGATTCATGTTTTGAACATTCCTAAGTGAGATAATGAAAAGCCTCTTATGAAATATGAAAGAGCATGTAATTTTAAGAAGGATTCAACGTTTATTTGATGAAAATTAGTTTTCAAATGGCTGAGATATCCAAAAAAGTGCTAATAATAAAAGGCGACATGCCCCAACTTTATTAGTATCTCTTTGTTTCACCTTGTTTTTGGATATCTTAGCCATTTCAAAACCGATTTTCATTGAATAAACTTTTGATACCCCTTAGAACCGCATGCTCTTTGACATCTCATAGAGTGGTTTGTGAATATCTCGCAAAACGTTAAAAGCTAAATCCTCACCTCGACCAGAACTGTACACACCCTTTAATATTGTCCATCAAAATGTTTGTAGTCTAGTTTTTTAGGGTAACACGACATTTGCTCCTGCAACAGTTGCTCCGATCTTATTTTCTCCAGGGACTTAGGGTTAGGGTTTGGGTTGTGATAGGGTTTTAGATTTAGTTTGATGTAAGGATTAGGATTAGGGTTAGGGTTACATGTGTGGGTAGAACTAGTGTTTGGCTTAGCGTGCAGATATTTCATGGGAGCAATTGTTGCAGGAGCAAATGTCATGGAACCAGTTATTAGAACATGACCTCTCCTTATGCTGTTTAGATTGCTATCATATACATCCAGAATGATTTAGTTCAGACATGAGACTGTGCACAAATCAAATTGCATCTGACTTGGGTGGAATAATGGTATGATTTTTGTTTATTGTTGCTGTTCTTTTTCCCTGCAAGAGATAGCATTCATTCATCACCCCATCACATATCTCTCAAAAGCTTCGTCAATGAGCTGGATGCCGCACACTCGATCAGGATTTTTTTTTTTCCTGCCTTGCTTCCAGGTGTCATCCTCATGATGAAGGGGGTCCTGCCAATGCCATTAAAATTCCAGCCATCACATTGGATAATGTGGCATGTTGATATGACGGCATCATTGCCACATTATCACCTAGATTGTCAGTTGCAGCATATGTCACGTTCTTGGCACAGCGGGAAGGCAGTGCATGGTGGCGAATGCATGTCTTGTGTCTGTTTTGCTATCTCTCCTGTGTGCACTCTTTCTCTTTCACTCTTAGCTTTTAAGACAGGAGCCCTCCTTAAGGAATCGTACCATGAGTTTTGGTTGAGACCTAATTTCAGGATTCTAACATTTTTTGGTGAGGTAATGACAGACCTCTTATGAAATATAAAAGAGCATGTAATTCTATGAGGAATTCAATGTTTATTTGATAAAAATTGATTTTGAAATGGCTGAGATATCCAAAAAAGAGTGATTCTAGTAAAGTGTGGGACCCACACTTTACTACGATTGCTTTGTTTTGCTTTGTTTTTGGATGTTTCAGTCATTCCAAACCCGATTTTCATCAAATAAACTTTGAATTCCTCTTAAAATGGTATGCTCTTTACTATTTCGTAAGTGTTTTCTTGGTATCTCGCAAAAAGTTAAAAGCCCAATTCTCATCTCCACCAATACTGTACCATACCTTAAACCCATTGAATACTAGTCCTGATTATATGCAAAATCAGCTTGTCCTCAAGGGGTTAGGATGCCAAGAAAATGGTTCTCTGATGAGCCCAAGAAGGGGAGCAAATAAAAGAAATACTGGTTGCCCTAAGTAGCTCAATCACTTGCCCAAAAGAGCAAATATTTCTAGAGTATGTAAATACTCATTGGGTGCTTTGTCTGCTGTCTCATGTTGTACATTTGGTGCCATCAATACCCAAATCAGTTTATAAAGATTAACAAGGATTTTTCTCTCCAATTTCTTGAGTTGAGCACAGTGTTTTATAGCAGAGTTGCTGGTTACCGATGGCAACAGGTATGCAGCTTTCTACCTCTAACCATAGATTAGATATAATTTCATAGATATATACTGTACTTGTAGCAACATCTGTCGGATTTCAAGGTGTGTCTCTAGATATCAGATCAAACTACCTTTAAGGTAAAGATATTGAATTTCTCTCCAAATTAATGTACAAGTAGTACTTGAAATATCTCTCACATACTCTGTTGCTGAAGGAACATCCTCATCTCCTCTACATCACAATCTGCCAACCTTGGAATCAATTCTGTGATGCTTTTACCGAGTGAGTCACCATTTTTGCCTTTAGAATTAGACCGCATCTGTTGACGACTCAGTACAGGTACAATGTAGACCTGTAGCAAAAGGGTTACCATTATCAAATTTAGTGTCTCTATAGAATTTGAACAAAATTTGAAAACTTTTCTAGCATGATTAAATGGGTCATTAGTCACAAATGTCTTTTTTTTTTCCCAGGAGTAGAATGTAATGACGTGTGAATAGTCAACCTGGTAATGGCACCAGAAATAGCTAGGTCATACCCAGATGTTGATAATTTCACAAGTGCTGATATTCTTTCATCCATACCTATTTATGTTTGTAACCTCTATGACATGTCATCCTGCCGGCATCCAATGCTATGCTATCGGGTTAAAACACAAACACCATACTGAGATGCAGATTGGAGGATGTGTGCTGTTTCAGTGTCGGGAGAGGCAAAAGTTCACCTGACTGTAACATTTCACTCTTAGAAGGGCACGTATTAGAATGTGCAGTATTTCTCTGTGCTAGAAGGACGCATGTATCATATAATGCAATATTTCATGGTGATGAAGCAGGCAGTAGGTCTGTGGAGTTGAGTGTGGGCATATATTGTAACAAGACACTGGAAACATGGTGTGTCAGTGGATGGTAGAAGAGTCAGGTGTGGGGACTCACACTGTGGCAGACACGACATGATTTCCGTGTCACTGTTAGCCCCTTGCCTTTCTCTCTGATGGTAAACATGTTTTCTAGTGGTTGCTTTCTGAGAATCTTCCAGTCCTTTTTGGTATTTATCCCCCTGTTTTGCCCTGCAGACAGTGTCTAGATCAGCAACCAAGCTGCAGAATATCAGTTTTTTTAGGTTGCCCTTTACTCAGCATGCATTCATGTGAAATGTGTAAGGTATGGATGTGACTGCAGAAGGAGGATGTATGATTTAATATTGCAACAATATATATTTTTGTTTTGATTTGATAATGTTCCAAGTTTATTCCATGTATTTTGAGCCATCTCGGTTTATACTAATCAAAAAAGTAAGTTTACATTTGAATGCGGAAATATATGGCCAGTGCAAGACATAATCAAAGGGAAGTCAATAGAAGATTACCGGCATATGAAAAATGTTGCTACTGTTTCACATTCTTTTGATGTGAAGGATAATATGTATATATGCACACCTTTTGACATTGTTGAAGAAATGTAAGTCAGCGTTTAGGATTGCTGTGTTACCAGTGATGAAATATTACCTACCTAACTACCTATGAATACCTATGGATGATTCTGGACACAGGTTTTAAGCCTCTATTGTTCAGATCCAGATTTGGTCCTGCTTGATGTAGGCTGGGTCATTTACAGTATTATTTTTTGTTCTCAAGTTATTTTTTGTTCCTAAACTTTTTAATTCCAGAATTATCTCGTATATTATGCAGACAATTTTGCCATGCTCATTGTTTACCATTAACATAACCAGCATTTGCTCTAAAGTCTCCATGGCATATGACCATTATAGCAAACTCAGATCTTCCAAAGTGTTTGATGTAGGACAGATTACTTACATCCTGTGACCGTCATCATTGCCCGTATCATGCAGGTGGAAGCTGTTGGCTCATGCCGCATATTGGATCATTAGCCTGTATTTCATTAGCTCAAGCTGAGATTTGAGGATAGTGGTTAATGGAGCTGAACTGTAGAAGGGCTTACTAATACTATTGCCCTTCTATGTTAAAGACATCTGCTTCTTTTTTTCTTCTCCTTCTTTGTCTTTATCTAAAACATGCTCAGGAAGATCCTTCTGTAGTTGGATTAAACAGTGCAAGCTCAGTTATATCATTGCAGCTTGGAGGGAAAAAAAAAAAACAAGCGTAAAGTGCAAAGTGACAGACTTTTCTCTTCGGTATTCAAGTTCACCCAGAATGGTTTAATTTTCAGAAATATTCAAAATATGTGGATAATCCTCACCGAGGCACAAAGAACAGACATGGTTGAGAAGGGATTGTGAGTGGTTAGGTGGGGGTATGTATGGGTCAGGGTTGACAAATGGGAGCGGACTTTCTTGTCTTTCATGGGGCTTGGGCCACGGGAGGTGGGGAGCAAATGTTACATTATAGAATTTGAAAGAACCAGATGATGGTCGTCAAGTCCAGGTTAGCACTTTCACAAGACAGACTTTACAATAAAACACTGTTTATAAAGCTACATGATATTGTTCATGGCTGGCAATAGAGCAAAATCCAGTACATTCATATGTGGACGAGCAGAAACTCAACTCACATGCTGTTCTGACTGTCATGTCTTTGGAAGTACGGCATTGTGCAGGTGTTATTCAATTTTGCACCTGTGTGTTTGTTGTTTTATTTCTGTTATATCATTCTGACATAAAAGCAAGCTTCTCATCATTCAGGGTAATTATGGGTATCTGGTCTGTTGCATTTCATAGATACTTACAGGATTGTATTAAAGACAACCATCAAGTGTGACATTTAGAATTGGCACAATCAGAAGTCATTTCCAAATGTACTTGGCCAATCTTTTATTAGCATGGTATACAGAAAGCATATAGGCCTAATCACTGTTTGAAATCAAGTGTGTTGCTCTGGATAAAGATAAGATATCCATATGATTGCAGAACATTTCTATTGTATCATTATTGAAAGTAAAGTAGCATTGTTAACCTGTGTATGATTAGTATGCTTGTCAGCATGGTCGCCATATGCAGAAAATATTAGGCTCATTTGTATATAAATTGATTACTTATGTGAAACGTACATGATGCAAATAAATTCATTCATATCCATACCATTCACTCAGGGAGCGGATTTAGGGGAATACCCCAGTGTCGCACCCCTGTGTCACACCCTTGGCTCATGTGTACCGGGGAATAGTCCCAAAAGGGTTAAAAACTTTATTCCATGCAAGTACAAATGGAGGTGATGAGTATTCTGATTGGTGTTTTTTTTCAGAGTTTTAAGGTCATGTGAGTGCTAAGTCTAAGGGTATGTGATTGATCCTGGCACCTCCATGTTCCTCCTCTCACAGACAGTAAGTCTGGTCCTTTGTAATCCCTCTAGTAGGATATAATTGGGATCATCCTCCCCATCCTCCCCTTCCAAGGGGGTACAATCCGCCCCCATAAATGAGGAAGGTTGGGATCAAGAGGTTTGTTCCCTCTTCCAAGGAAACCAGCTGCATATTAATATGACAATGCATGAAACAAGCAGTGTGCCAAGTGGTGTCCCTAATCAGATGCCTACAAACAGTGACAACCTTGTGACAAGAAGCTTTGTCATAACCATATTGTTTTTATTTATATCATATCACATATTTTATAAAGAGATGGTATCTCTGCTTGGAGCTTCACTTGAAGACTAAAGTACAGCTTAGCTTTATCCATACATTCATGACAAAACCTGACATCCAAACTCATTGTCAAGGATTATAATGTATGTTAACAGGTTCTCAGAGTCTTTGGATTTTATGACATTAGCAAGAAAAGTATACATTGACTATATAAAGGGTTATCCTTTATGCCTAATGTATGTGAGGATTAGCCGCATCAGCTTTGTTGGAGAATGCACTAGGATCAGGATGTAGTCTTCTGACTGGGATGCAAGCCACCATGAATGAAAGAAATGATGAGTGGTTTAAAGTTTGATGATTAGCACTTAAATTGCTTTTTTAATGTGAATACTAAGTTCATACAATCTGCTTTAGTGCTTGGTTTCATCCGTAGGAGAAAATATTGAGAAAAAAAAAATCCCCAAATCTGATACATTCCAAACTGTACCTTCTTCCTTTAAGTGTGAGCAATGTTTAGAAAGTGGTTCAATGTGGCATGATCAACCACAACCCACTACAACATGTGCGTAGGATGGAGCCATACCTGGGACAAGTCAAGTGCGACAGACTGGTATACGGTCGCTGATGAGTCACATGCTTCTCGTAATAGGAGTGGATTGCGCTGGAAACCTGTGTCGAGTTAGCTATTTACATTTGCTATCATCACAACCATTTCATGCAGACATGCAGGAGGGACTGTCTGAAATACACCCCCCCCAAAAAAAAAAAAGCTCTCCAGAATCCTTTGAAGAAATATGAGAATAAAACAACAACAGAGACCTTCAAGTGGTGTGTTACAGTATATTACAAATATACTGTATCATCCAAACTTTGTGTACTGTGCTGCTTTTGTGGTTTTTTTTCCCCTTCTGTCAACTTGAAAGTGCAATCACTCTGTAAATGTTATGTCCCTTTCACAATCGAAATCTAAGCTGGCAAATATAATGTCACAGTGCTTCAGGATGTGACCCATGGGGGCATTTTCTTGTGCAAACAAGTCTCTTGAAGGTCTACTGCACTGTGCTTCAGGGATCATACTGAAGTTGGTAATTTGGTGAAATTTTTTGTGTTTTTTTCCTTTTGACCCCTGTCACATTTCACTTTCTCTCGTACATACCCGGTAACTCGTAATCATGCAAAGAAAATGCTTTCTAATGCAATCTGTCATTGGCCTGCTTGCAGACAAGGCATTGTAATTGATAGATACATCTATAGGGGGAGGAAATAACAAATAGTGATGGTCTCTGAAAGTTTTATAGAAAGTTTTAATCACAGAGAAAGTTACCTCTTGCATGATGAAAGAAGGAGAGAGACAGTGAGTGTGTGAGAGAATGAGATTGTGGATCCTGGTTAGGCAGAGTTTATGGTGAAAATAAAGTTACTTTGAACAAAAGCGATGAAATCAAGGTAATATGTACAACATGAATAAGAGAGCTGATCAGCAATTGCAAAATTTAAAGGCACGGTATAGTATTGATGGAGATGAGGAATGGGCTTTTAACTGTTTGTGAGATACCAATAAACCACTTATAGAATAGTACAGAGCATACCATTCTAAGAGGATTCAAAGTTTATTTCATGAAAATGGGTTTTTGAATGGTTGAGACATCTAAAAACAGGATAAAACAAAGCGAATGTAATAAAAGGTAGGTTAGCCATTTCAAAACCAATTTTCATCAAATAAATGATGAATTCTTCTTGAAATTACATGCTTTTTCGTATTTCATTAGAGGTTTCTCGTTACCTCACTGAAAAAAAAAGTTAGAAATGAGACGTTGGCTCCTAACCAAAACTATATGATCCCTTTAAACTATTTGTGTTGTTATTGTTAAAAATGTTTAAAAAAAGTGGTACATTATGCTTTTGAATTTTGAAAGGAGCATGTGTAAAAGGTGAACAAGTGCTCTTGGTAAAATTGTAATCTCACATCATCGAATAGAGGGAGTACAGTAACTGTCCTCTCTTTAGAGATTTGATATTTACAAAAAAAAATAGTTGAACTGAAAGGGGCTGTGCCAGCAGCTGTATTAGAAGAGTGGTTCCTAACTACTTGTATACAAATATTTATGTTCACCATATCTGGGTAAATAAGTACCTGAAGGGTCAAAAGGTCTTGTCTGACCTCTGGGCTAAAAGCATAAACAGTTCTCAGAAAGACTTTGTGACCCTTTCACATTTTCCTCACTCATACTTAAAGAAGATATCCAGTGAGTTGGGGGGGGGGGGGAGAAAGGGAGAGAGGTGAGGGTGGGGAGAGGTTTGAGTTTGATAGTGGGCCTATCCAGTGACACTTGTCAGTTGACTTGTCAGTGATGGAGTTTTTTTTACCTTCACAAATTTCAATATGTGGAACATATAACCGGTGTATACTGCAGGTACTTGTTCTTGTGGGTTTTTTTTTTTCATGCAGGGTGTTGTTATCAATTTGTTTACAAGTTGAAGTAAGGGAGGGTCTATAAAATGTTGTCACTGGATAAGGAATTACTTTGCTTTGATGATGCATTGCAAAATATGCTGTTTTTGCAAGATATTTTAGATCGTTCTCTTTCCGTCTTCTAGATACCTTGATTGGTGAGATTAAACAGGACCAGCATGTTTATATATGTATATATATATATATATATATATATATATACATATATATATATATTTGTAGTTCGCGTGTTGGTACCAGTATAGAAAAGATGAAGAAGTAGAAGTAGTTATTATATATATATATATATGTATTAATAGGTGCTTAAAAGAGCATGAATGGATTCTGTATTCCTGCTCTTGTTTTTCTTTTTCTCCTTGCATGATTTTAAAGCACAATTCATGTACATCTACTAATTGATGAAATGAAAATCAATTTTGATACAAAACTTTGATACAAAGTCAAGTGATGGAAAAATACTTATTCCTCTGTCTGATGCTCTGACTTTTTACCCATTATCAAGTTATTAATGAATGATATTGATAAACTGCTTAAGAAGGGACATAAAAGCATCAAGACCACTATGCAAACTTTATTGGAGTAGTCGTCTACATCTTCTGTGGTCATTCATCATTACCGCACTTGCTCATCCACTGCACCTTGTTAAAAAAAAAAAAAAAAAAAAAAATGCCCGCCATTTTGCAGCTAAAAAGCCTGGAGTCCCCCACGAGTGATTTATCATATCTGCCAAGGCATCCCCTGCCCGAGCACTAGTATGAGCCCCCTTCCCAGCACATGTCCCCTCGTCAGCATATCCCTTTCATGTCGAGGGAGATCAGGCTGTGTAAGCCCGTCTACCTCCCGTTTTTTGTGGGGGGAAGGAAGAATGATGAATCTGCCATCCATTTCGAAATGATAAATTTAGTCATGATCCTATCATCAGCAATCCTCGCAATTCATCAAGATTCCCAGTGTCCCCTGCAATGCGGGGACTAAGGGTGTCTGTCATGGCAAGAGTAATGATGGGGGAAAGGGTTGGGTGGGAGGGAGAAGAATGAGCAGTCCTTCCTACAGTATATCTTTCCCTCTTTTCAGATTGTAGAAAAATCTCTCCTGTAATCATGATTATAATCTCTATTAAAGAATATCAAGATTGCAATTGAGATGATTCTTGTGTCAGAAAGCTAATTGTTTTAACCCGTTGAGGACAGTTTGATTTTGGTACAACACACATTTCCAATAGACGCTTGCCCGAGTATACTTGGGACTCGTCCTCAACGGGTTAATCATGATTCTAGAATCATTTAAAAATCGAAGACTTGTGGTGTTTTTAGATCTTGATTTGCTCGATTCATGGTGAGCTCGTCCCTAGTGAAAGACATGACCTCCAAATCATGATTGAGGAGGTGAAGCTTACTAGACCCTACACTTACTTTTGACTACAGATTGCCCAAAATGTAATGCTATCTTCCTGTGCTGCACTAGCTATAGCGCATATTTTGCAAGTGTATCGATAGGTCACGAACTCGTACCTTCAAAACTCAAAAGCAAGTTTACAAATGTGATTCATAAACTTGATTATAAGAGAGATTACTCTGTCGTCTGAAAGGACTCTATTTTTTTTACATTCGAGCGTCTGAAAGGTCTGAAACTTTAAGCATGATTACTATCGCAATTCATAAAGATAATTGTAAGAGATGTTTGTTTTGTTTGCTATTATGTGAAAGGTCTGTGTATCTGTCCTCCAATAACTGCTGTCCTTGGTATTATGTAACAGAAGGGGAGGCCAAAGTCTTTGTTGCGGGTACAAAACTATATAATCATCATTATCTATGATAAACACTTACCAAGGATATTTGAATGAAGATCTTCAGCCTATACCATGTACAAGTGAAATTTCTTTCTGTGCAGACAGACATGCTGTCTTTCTTGGTTCTTTGTAGGTCTACAACTATCTTGTCAATAATACCCCCAGTCTTCCTGCCTCTCATTCCTCTTACAATTCATGCACATACAAAGGTTTATAAAAACCCTCATAATCTCACCAAAAATCATCAAACTGATGTGGATAATGGTTTTAAAGTTAATCTTCTCCCCAAATCTCAACTAATGGATGAACCATACTCAACTTGAGACTGTATGAAAATATCAATTAATCAGTCAGAACATTTTTTTCTTTTAACCAAAGATTCCTCTCCAAATCCTATGATCTGATTTGTCCATGTCCCCCTCCATTGGATTTTTGTAGATTTATCTTTATTTTGTATCATTGAGCATCGTATTGACACTGTTTCTTTTCATGCATTGAAGCTACCATGACTATTTCATCAAGGTGACTAGGGGATGGATACGCTGCTTTAATACGAGAAAATGCAACAGTGAGCCCGTGCTCATTTATCAATCCATGCTTTAAAACGCTGAATGGTGCATATAAAACAAGCATTGTATGTTCATGGGGTTTTGTTTGTGCTATACATCATTCCAGTAAGATATGTTTCTTCCTCAGCCAGCCTTTCAATGTTGGCTTCAGGAGAAAAGAACAGAAGAAAGAAATCCAACGAATCGGTCTATTCTTCAGAATCTTTTAAAAGCCAGCTCTTGAAAGAGATATTTCTTAGTGTGTCGTCTAACAGTGAAATATAATAGAGAAAATTGCAAATTCCCAAGTGCAGTTTAATGAGCTGGGAGGGATTTAGCGACAGTCTCAAATGAAAAAGCTGAATGGTATTACCCTTCCACAAAGGAGCTTGTTAGTAATCGTATGTTTTATTTCTGTCCTTTTAATGACTGTTTTACACCTGACAGGAAAGATGTATCACCATTTCTTTGTAGGTAAATGATTTATTTGCTCAAATGTGTCAACTAATTTTATGTGTTAGGATTGACACCTGGTTCTACATTTCTTTTTCAAACTGCTTTGTCAATACCCTTGCCATTGCAATATCTTGGCAAGCTATGCTGGCATAAATCATCAAACTATACACAGTTTGATCTTTACATGAATCATTGTGAATTTTCATGAGAGCTTTGGAGTGGCCACAAAAAAAAAAAGAATCACAAGAGAAAAAATCGTATTGAGAATGTTTTGTAAAGTAATGATAAAGCCAAAAAAAATAGGGCTTACCTAAAAAAAAAAAAAAAAAAACCTTTGAATTTAGTGGCCTGATAAAGAAATGCAGCCCAAAATGAATGGAAACTTTAGAATTCCTTTTGAATCTGAAGTGCCTGATCAGGCCACCAAAAGATAAGATTTTTTTTTTTTTTTTTTTTAATTTGGTGGCTTGAATTTGTAGTGGCTTCGGACCACCGGGCCACTGCTGATATCGCGCCCTTGTGCAATCTGTAACTTAGTTTGCTGATAATTTGATTTTGACATTAAAGGTGAATTATAATTTCTCCCTTTCTTCTTTATTTTTTTCAGAGACCTGAGTTTTAACAGAATGGTGAAAATTGACAGGAAAGTATTCAGAGGAGCCTCAGCATTAAGAGATTTGTAAGTATAAATTTACTCATTCTCCTTTCTTTGTACTGCAACATATTCTCATTGTTAGTACACCTGTGCTATGATGGCATGAACATTCGTAGGTGATAACAATGTGAACAGAAGTATATTATAGATTTTTTATGAAATGTAGATGATTTTTAAAAACATAGTGGTGCATGCATGCTTTGCGGGATGTTATTCAACAAATGGATTTTGTCCGTAGTTCGTAGAGCTACACTGTATGCATAGTTTGTAGAGGTATGAAATCTTAGTGAATTTATTTTCAAAGTGAAGCCACATACAATTTTTTTGTTATTATTGCATTCATTTTGAAGAAAAAGTGTGTGTATAATGTATGCATGTGTACAAACTGATATATTTACGTGTTCATACAAACAGTGAGTTAGGTCAGAAACTTCTTCACTACCATTGCAGTGATCATAAAAAGTAGTGTTAAAACTCATATCTTGGAGGAACAATGTAGCATGTTTACAACATTTTCTGCTGCTATTTCTTTAATGCAGAAAATGCCTCAAGCAATTGGATCTGGCATTATATACTACATTGCAACTCTCATAAAATCAACCATATTTTCTGTTTAAGAAATATAACTTTACAGCATGTAGTTACTGTAAAACCAGAAATATTTGAAAGCATTTTAATTTCACAAATATACCGTGAGCCGCACGAATTTATCAAGAGCCATCGGCTCCAATTCATGAAAATTTCATGCCATAAAAATATCTTGCATTACAGTAGCTTCGAAGTCATTGACATTGGTACAAGGAAACAGCTGATTGTGTTTGGTAAACCACCAGAGGAAGGCAAGTGTAGATGTTTTAGACAATACTACTGATGCTGGATTTAATGGCAGACACATGATTGTGATTACCTGCCAGATGTTGATGTTTTGTAGGTCAATCATCGTGTCTACCATCAAACAGCAATTTACTGGTATCTAACTTTACACAATGGCATGATTCCGCTAACAAACCACAGAGGATTTATGTGTTCATAAACTGTGTCAATGAGATCAACTATGAATCATTCTATTAGAAGACAATCATTGCAGGATGTACATTCCAACATTCACATCGAGGTATTTGTGCATCATGCATTGAGCTGAGAGATTACACATTTACACTGTAAGAAAATCAAAAGCTAGCTGTAAAGCATCCAGGGATAATTATGAAAACATTCATACACATCAACGATTTTCAACTCCACGTGTTGAAACTACCAGGGTAATTTGAGCGGTATGGTGTAATAATGACAGAGGCAAAAATGTCAGAGGTAAAAATGTCAGAGGTAAAAATGTCAGAGGTAAAAATGTCAGATATAAAAATGTCAGAGGTTAAAATGTCAGAGGTAAAATGTCAGAGGTAATGATGTCAGAGGTAAAAATGTCAGAGGTAAAAATGTCAGAGGTAATAGTTAAAAAAATAAACATTGTTACCCCTGACATTTTTACCTGAAACATTTTTACCTCTGACATCTTTACCTGGCACCGTTTGAGCAGATGTTCTACATTTCTGATCCAAGTGCTGTCTCAAGACAGGAAAGCAAAAATAAGACAGTGATATCAGTGCATTGCTTCTTTGGCGTAAAGACACACTTGAGCACAGATACTTCTTTTCTGTGAGGTATTGTCGCTGTGTGGCCAAGGTCTATACTAATTTAATATGATAGAGTAATCCTTCTTCTTACATTGCACTAATTCCTGTCAACGCAACCAAATTTTGTGAAGACTCGAGAAGTGAATTCTGTGTGAAACACAGATTTCAAAGGCAAACTGTAAAAAGGAAAGGCAAGCAGAAAGTCCTGTCCATTTGCTAAAATTCTTGATCAAGTCAATGATTTTAACATAATTTGCATGTATATAAGCCATCTTTTCAGTAGAAAAAAAAATGGGCTACTATACAGTCTCTAAACTTTTGTCAGTCATTGTCATTTAAGAAGCTGGTATAATAGCTTAATATGAAATGATATTAGCTTCATTTACTCAGAAAGTATGAAGCTTTTTCTTTCAGGTACATACATACCTGTATTAAGGAGTTTAACATGCTTTAACAGTATACTCCAGGTTTGAACCAGCCATTTCCAGTACAGTTTATTCCAGACCACTTTGGTACTTTTTCCATATTTTTGGCACTGGTTTTATTAAAAACATGGTATTTCCCGAACTTTTTTGATAATGTCATCATGAGATGTCCAGAGCACATGATATCAGACTAGTGCTTTCAAATGTCATCAATATATTGTATCTTTCAGACGGTTACATAATAACCAGATTCTGTGCATCATGGGCGGTTCATTCAGACCACTGCGGCTGCTGGAAATATTGTAAGTCTTCATTTTCATCACTCTGTTATCTTGTAGAGTTAATGAAGCTCAGCCATCTAGTTTGTTGTTGTCAGTAAAACAAGGATTAACATATTGATTAAATTATTTGTTAATCAGTTGCAAAAAGGATTAACAAGTTTTAAACTTATGCAATTTGCACTTGGATGTCTGTGTTATTACTTGTACCCCAGTAAGTATTTAAAATTGTATTTAGTCATACAGTCATGTCCTTTTCATTTCTTATTCTTGTCATGTCTTGTCACATATACAAAGACTCACATTTGTGATATTAAAGGATTTTTGTTACTACTGCAACAACTAGAAGCTTTGATATGTTGATTAGTCATTTCTAAGTTAGTTTCAGCACTTGGAAATTACTCGTTCATCTTACTGTAATCAAATGTGAATATTCTTGGCACAATGCTTTTATTGCCATGCTGCTGTAGTTTCTTAACATTTACTAAGTGTTGCTTAAATTTTGTTCTTGTTGTACAATTGTGTGTAATGTTTTATGTTTTATCGTATGAATTAATTATTTATAATATTGGTCAGTACTACTAAATTGTAACAGTTTGAAAGTAAGAAATAATTCAAATCCAAAATCAAATTAATGAAGAAAGTATTTTGTGTTCCAGGATCCAGATTCTTTGATATGTGCAAATTCATTTTTGGTTTGAAAAGCTGTCTTCCTTTCATGTTCTAATTGACATTTGCATAGCCTGTCAGGTAGCACTTCATTTCAATAATCTTCACCTAGATTCATCTAAATCTATAGCAGCGACTTTTAAACAAAAATTATAAAACTTGTTCTTCCATAGTTGGGAATGTTGTTGTTTCATTACACTAATGATGCTCATGGAAGCATCTCATGGACTGTCAAGAGATATTCCTTGTGGTTCCTCTCTTTCCATCACTCCAAATTAAGTTCTGCATCGTAGAGCAGATCAATGCCACAGTGATGCCCCAGCGATCTCTTCGCTTATTGACACTATTGATTGATTTTTAGTGGAGGAAGGCTTGGAGGAAGTAATTATGATTATGGGGCTGGACGTATCGACAAGCGTTGATCCGTGTGGTATTGATTTGAAGCACAACGCTGAAATAATCTCAAAGACCTCTTGTGATGTTCACACAAGTGGAAATGTCACTGACAGCAGGAGTTCAAAGAGCAAGAGAAGAGACGAATATCTTAAGAAAAATCAATTAGTTCACAGGGAGTTCATGTCGCATTTGATTAAAGTCTTCAAAATGATGCATTTTCAAAATGATAAGCGAGAGTCTGGTAGGGCCTGTGAATCAATACTCGAGGCAGTAGGTTGCCAGTCTCAAGGCGAGGCGAAAAGAGAAAGCAAACATCGGACGTGATGTGGTGAAATTAGATACAGCTGCAGGGTTTGAGAGATTTGCACAAGGGTACGAGTTTGAATTTCACAGAGACAAAATGATACGTTTTAATGTACACTGTGTTTGCATATCGCCTGAATACGAGAAAGAGAGCTGAAAGAAGATGCAGTTACCTTCATCTTTCCCTGAAGTTTGTGAATTTACTGCCTGTCGCGTATCACTCTCAATCTCATTTCATCTGTCCATCAAATTTTGATCTATTAGTCAGTTATCCTCTTTGTCTCTGTCTCTCTCTATTTCATTCTGATTCTCCCTCTCTTAAATCCTTTGATGTTCTGTCTTTGTTTGTTGTAATTCTCAGGAGTTAATCAAAAGACAGCAGAATTTTGTATGTTTTAATATCTAACACGGGCCCCTTTTCCCCATCTCTTCATCTGCAGATATCTGAATGACAACAATCTCACGACATTAAGCAGTAGTAGCTTCACGCATATGAGTTTTCTGAAACAGCTGTAAGTATACTGCAATTCTTCCTGTCTCAGTTTTAAAAGTAATGAAATAAGTTTCATAGGGCTTTACTAAAATTTTGGATACCATAGTTTTGCTATTCTTTCATTCTGTAGTGCAGAAACCTGGATTGTCCCAACTCTGAAAAGAGCTCTGTGGAACTGCTTTGATCCCATCGATTATCAGACATTCTGTATCCATAAACTCTTTTGAAAAAGCTCTGAAAACATAATTATTGTAAATCCACTCTGTAGGTCTGTACAGATATTATTTTTATCTACAAGAACCTACTTTGTACTGTATGATGTCCAAATGATTATTCAAGCTTGGTCAAAATTGTTTTCATCATTACTCTGCATTCTGTAATTTTACAAATGCTCTTTGCCTTGTGTGAAGAAAGAATTAAATAGTAATTGTATTGTATCATATGTTATTATGTTGATATATCATGGGAATCTGGAGAAATCTAATGACTCAATTAAGTGCATAAAACATTAAATTGATGAGGTAAAGCTAAATCTAAACTGTTGCAGTCAGGGATTATGTATTTTGAATCACCATGCAATCTTGTAAGGCGCCAGATAATAATGGCATTATTTGTTGACTTGCTCTTTTTTCCTCCACCAAGAGGCAATAACAATGCATACTTTATAAGGAGAGGCTACAGTGGAGGAAATGTGTCCTTATAATGAGATGAATTATTGATTTGATGTGCGAAGTATGTAGGAGGATGGATGAGATGTCATCAAGGGACGGAATCAATGCTGGAGCAGGCAGTGTATCATTTATGTGACATTCCAAAATACAAGCAAAATATCTTGCAGGAGGCATAATATCTCGAATCCAATGTTTCATTTTAAAGGGAAATATACCTCAAAGAGATAAAATGAAGAGTTGGTTTAGAAGTCAAAGCAGCAGACCAGAGCCATTTTTTTGAAAGTCATTTCAGGCTAGCAAAGTAGAACAGAATATGAAGTGTTTTCACACATTATGCTCTGGTTTAAAAATGATGCATTGGGATATTTTGAAGCAGAATTATTGGAAAAACATTTAGTTTTTAGGTGTAGGGTCTGTCTTACTATGCGATGAAACTTTTTTTTTTAAAGGGTGTGATATTTCTCCTTTTGTCAACTACATGCCATCCTGAAAAAGGCTATTTGGAATGACAAATTAATGGTCATAATACTGTCCGTTGCATTGAGGAAAATATATCTGTGTGTCCAAAAACAAAATATCGAAGACGTCTCTGTTGAGATGCCTTTAACTTTAGGAGGTAACTTCCAGATCTGTACTCTGCCACTTTTGTGAAATATGCATGTCTCCTTTGGGAACATTCTTCTTTGAAATGCTTCCTTTTTGTGTGCCAAGTTCAGGCTACAAAGAATTTACAGAGCTCCAGAAACACATAGGAATTTTATGGAAGTTTCACTGCAAGGTAGAAATTCTAAGCACTCTGCAGAAATCATACATCTAGTCAGATCTCTGTGAGTCACAAGGATGTTATGGCCCGTAAAAATTTAGTATTACCAGTATGTTTTGAAAATAAAGTTTCAGCTCCCCTATCGCAGTCCTGTAACAATGGAGGGGTGACTTCGCCTTCTAAATGACCTGGCAGCAGTAAAAATAATGCATGGTTTCCACATGTATGCAATGTCCCAGGTAGTATTACCTGACACTGAACTTTACCCACGTCATGTCTTGCAATAGGCAGTAGAAAACAATTATACATGTGCTACATGATGAAAAGTGAATGTTTATTTGATGCCAGTGATTGATGCAAAGTAACAATCGAGTAACAAAAGAGAAGTGTGAGAAGTTATCTGTGATTTATGATTTGTGCTCGAGACAAGACTTGCAGTGACGTCAGCGAAACTGACTTGTAATTCGATGCAGGAGTTTGAATGCAGGGCCGCTGTTGAAAACAGGTTTTGGGAATGGATGTCACTCAATATGCCTGGATGAAAACTGTACCCTTATTATAGCATAGACTTGAGCTCAAGGGAAATACATCTGTGATTGTTAGATTACCCACTGATTGGATCATTAGAAATAGGTAGTGACATATAATTGTTTCTCTTGAGAATTAGCGAATTTGATTCTATGAAGTGCATTTTTCTTGATGTCATATGTAGTTAATAAGGACATGACATTGATATTCTGTGACGCTAAATTGTTGTGGTGTTGCAATTAAAAATAGAGTGTTTATCAGTGCCACAGTAATTCAATCATGTGTGAAAGGAAGGAAATCTTGCCCTTTGTTGGAGATTGAGACAAAATGTGTTTCTGTTAATATGTGTCAGTGTCAGAGTGTCCATGTGTTTTAACATGCTTTTCAATCAATCAAAGGGATGAACAATGTGTGATGCCAGTAATCAGAACAAGGTGTTCTTACAGGACAGTAATCTAGAAAAAGAAGAAGAAATAAACAATATAATGAAGTAAACAATACTTGAATGTAAAGAAGCATCACTTCATAATCCTCTACAGTTCAGCACCCAGTTTCCTTTGAATATTACCAGCAGACACTGTATGACTCTCTCTTTATAGGGTTATTTGCTAATACTCGTTAGTATCATCCAGTGGTCCTTAAATGAAGATTTAAGTCACCTAGCAAGCATATTTGGACCTTGGATTAAATTCAAGAATATATTTACAAAGCAAGCTGTCATTTTTAGGCAGCAAAGAACCACTTTTTTTTTTGATAGCCTATCATAATTAAAAAACGAACAAACAAAGAATTGAATTCAACAGTATATTTGTATAAAAGCAAGCTGTCATTTTTAGGCAGCAAGAAAATATCCTTTTAATAGCCAATCATAATTTTTCCCATGCCACAGAATTGAATTACAAAATGTTTTTATAAAGCATATTTTGTAAAGCAACCTATCATTTTTAGGTATCAAAGATCCAAAATCTTTATAATAACCCATCATTCAGTTTAACCACAGAGATGCACTACAATGCATACAGCTGAATGAGTTTCTTGATGCTTTAAATAGCTTTTATGACATGCAAAATATCACTGTAGAAAAATTTGAAAATTGCTGTATCTGATCATATGAGAAGCTCAAAGGTTCTTCTACTTTCAAAGCAACTTGCCCATGAAATACGTTTAACAAAAGATGAAGTCTGTACAGCTTGCCAGTTGCATTTGAATGATGTCATATGATGTTGTCAAGTGCAGTATCATCTTGCAGCAGGAAATGAAAGGTTTCCTCAGATTCATGCCATTTTTAGTAAAGAATAATTTCAGGTCTCCACCATTTGTGACCCATCACTGTATTATGTTGTTAAAGGTGCCATCAGTTAGGAAAACTGCAAAATAAGGCAAATTGGCTGAAAATAAGACATATGATACACATATCTGTAAATTAAAAAAAGAGGAAGAATAAAAGTTTGAATTTTTACCTACCTCCTGTCTTAATTCCAGGCCAAAAAAGTGGTTTTTAACTTTGAAATTTTCTAGTTTTAAGACAGCATCTTGTTATGAGGTTTAAGTTGACTCATGATATATATGTTTTGAAGTCAAATCTCCTTCGTGCTCGACACCATGTAAACTTTAAAGCTTACCTTTGTTTTCTTAAAACCAGTGTATGTTGTTTCCTGCATTTGTAGCATTCTGTGAGAAGTTTTTGTGAAATGTAGTTTTTATCTCTCCAGAGTCTGAAGTATTACAGCGCAGAAACAAGAAAATTAAGTTTGACAACTTTGGGAGGTTTTAACGGTGAAAGGTCACAATTGTCCAAGAGTTCACGTGTTATAACTGTATAAGATTGATACTTATATAACCAACCAAAGTTATGCCGTGTAGCAGATTGTAATTACATTGTGTAATTATACATCTGTGCAAGCTGTGCGATAGACTTAAATGCACATGTATAAAGCAAAAAAAAAAAAATGTTGTAAGTGATAATCATTGGCTCTGGTGAGCTGATTGATAGGGGTCGCAACATAGAACTGAAAATAAGAATGCTATATATGGCACTTTCATCATCCTGAACAAACTGACTTATTTGATTGTTGCTGCCACCTTGTTGCCTCATAGGAGACTGTCAAAGAACCCATTAGCATGCGACTGTCACTTGTCATGGCTGGCCCTCTGGCTGCGACAACACCCTCAACTGGGTCTACTGACCACCTGCGAGACTCCGCGCCAGCTCCACAGCCTCAAGGTGGCTGAACTTCAGACTACAGACTTCAGGTGTACAGGTAAGAGCCTGTTCAGCTCCTCTCAGAGATTTTCAAAGGGTTTATATGAATTATTATACTTTCCTTGGCACCTCGTTCAGGAAAAGTGACTTGTTAGAACTCACTAAGGTACCTTGATAAGGACACTTTTAACACTCACCACCAGTTTCCCTTTAGGTTGAGATGGAAAAAACATAACTTCATCAAACTTGAAACTTTTGTGTAGCTGTTTTAAAGGGTGAGGTAATTTGGGAAAAGTTCCTAAGTTCATTTTCTTTGATGGCCAAGCAAGCGTCACCATTCACAAATCTTTTTGGCAACCGAATCCCAGTGGTGGTGGCAGTGTGTTGTTTGACTCACATTTCAGCCAACTAGGATGAGCGAATTCTGATCAGTCAGTGGAAATTTTTCTCGCAAACGGTTCTTTTTTGAGTATCGGAAAATAGACTTCCTGACAGAATGACCTTTTTACGATTGATACCTCGTTGTCTGTTGAAACAGAAAAGTTGGCACTTGCGTTTCTTTTGCTCCTGGGATTGTGCTTTTATGACTGAGCTCTGCCCATGCAAGGGAGAATGAAATGCCTGTGTCAGGCGTAAAAATGGCGGCGTTGCCATGGCGCCGAGTTTCCAATGGCATTGGGAGCCAATATTGTGGGTTCAAAGTCATCAAACAAGTGCACTTAGCAGCTGTTGTGAGAGGGGGCCAAGTGGCAGTGGTCAGATGGGGAGGTAGCGGGGCGATGTAGCAGCCGGGGAGTGGTCGCCTTATTTATAGCCCACTTCTGGCAGGAGCTGGGGCGTGAAACTTAATGGATTTCCGTAAAGCCGCATTCCAACGGCCCAATCAATTTCTGGAGAAAAGACAAGGGAACTTCTCGGAGAATACGTCAGTGGCAACCAGAATACGGTATCCTGATCATATTATGCATAATGTGATACACATGTGTAGAATCAATCATAACAAAATATTCCATGTAAAGTTAGGCCTGCAATGACTACCTGCCCCCAAAAGTCCCTGGGAGTGGTAAAAAAGTGTATTATCTCGAGCAATTTCGGTAAAAATGTTCACAGTTGTTGGCCAAATGAACGACTTGTTTTCCTTTTTACTCACACACACACACACACACACACACACATATATAATGCACATACATAGAAAGATTAGGCAATTCAAGTTATTTTGATTTTTCTTCAACAGAACAAAAAGTTCAAAAGATTTACATCATAGGTGGTAACTGACAGGTTATTTTACAAAGAAAACAAATTATTTTGTAAAAAGCTGTACAATATATATATATATATATTCACAGAGCTTCCTTCAAAGCATGCCTTTAATGTACAGTAAAGTGATGTTTCTCCTGTCCACATGTCTGTATTGCTATTGATTGTAAATATTAAGATCAGAGAAAAATTTTCCAGAATGTAACAAATAACTCAATAAAAGCCATCCAATAACAGTAAAAGAGGGAAGGGAAAGTGATAGGATGCCCAAAATTCTTTTGTTTGCTTTCTTCCTCGTGTAAGCCTTTGGCATCTCTTACACAGTTAAAAAAGATTAATAGGAGTGTGGGCATGATGTGTAAAAAATAGTACCAACTAACAATTGAATGCCTGTGGCATCAACATTCTTTTGGTCGTCAATATGTTCACATCACCTTTCAAGGGCAGCTTTCGTAAATCTGCTGTGAGATGTTACATATAAACATTAATGCTCTTTTGACATCACTCCAGGTGGGTAGTGAGAGTGTTCAAGATCAAAGTCCTTCTGGTTCATATTGCAGCCAAGGTCATAAATGTCTGAAAATGTAATAGATATACTTATCAAAGTGACAAGAAATTGTTCCGCCATGAAAAATATGTATGCGTGTTTCTGTGTGTTTTTATTTGTCCACTCTGTCTATAAATTCAAGTGCATATTTTCATCTGCCAACTTTGTCAGCAAATTCAAGCAATAATTGTACAAATCTGTTGAGTATGAGGGAACACAGAGTAGTCTTTTATCACGTCCTGGTCTCCGATGGAATATCAAAACCTCAGATATTGCCCTTTTGAGGCAGAACGCTGTCTCGGCTTCTACAGCCTTTGCTGATCAGGGACACAGGTGATAAAATACAAGTACAAGTGAGGTTGTCACATCAGTGAACTTTTTCATGTCTCAAGAATATTTCTGTTTGAAAGGGTTGCATATATGGTATAGATATCTTTTTGTCTTTTTAAATTAGAATTCATTCCATTGAAAAATTATTTGAAAGAAAGCTGCAAAACATAATCTCAGAGCTGAAGAGAAATATTAGACTAATGATATTAACAATAAAAATGATATTAAAAAATTATATTACCAATAAAAACCATACAAGCTTCTATGAGAGGGCTCTGTCCATTGCACTTGTCAAAATGATATTTGTGGTTGCATGACTTAATGTTTATTAGGGTTTTATGATATTACATAAACTTTTTTTTTTTAAATTCAGAATCAAAAGTCATTAATTTTTGTATTCTTTTATTGGAATATTTGTTTTGTCTGTGACACCTCAATACATATAGGACACAAATTTGATGTGGTTTAAAGTGTTTGTGCAAGAGAGCTTTTAATTTGCATATCTTTAGTACTTCAGACAGTAGTAATGATAATCAAGGTACTTTTGTGACATGTCTCTTTTATGGTACTTCTTTTAGATCTATTTACATATCTTTTTCTTCACATAAAGTCTGCTTCACAGCATCTGAAAAAAAAAATGCATGATTTTTCGAAGTTGCAATGAATCTTACCTGAGGCATGGGTCTGACATTGTGAATTTTGATACATTTGACAGTATGTGTAGAGTAGGTGATGAAGCTTTGAAGCAAACAAAATCCAACAGAAAGGCGGAGAGAGAGGGGGGGGGGGGGATATATTTCAAGCACTGTTGTTGATGATATTTTGAAAAGTCAGACTTAATAATGGCAAAGAGCTCTTCTCAGCCCTGTCACCTGCCATTGGAAACATAATTTGACACTAGGATTAAGCACCTGAAGGGTGTGTGTACCTGCCAAAACGTTGCCAATTCGTTATAAACTAAAGTGATTGATGGACAGTTTCAGTTTCTTATCGCACCAGGAAGGCACGGAGTACACTAAAGAGGGTAAAAAGTAGCGCACATTGCAATTATCAGCGGTAGTTGACCATCAGCGTGACAAAGTTGGGATACAGGGGAAGATTGCATTACTGGTATTGTGGAAAAATCAGGTTACATGGTGCTGAGGCAGTTTCAATACTTAAAAAACAGTAATGATCCCAATGATGGATGTACCTAAGTAAGCCATCTCTGGTTTCCTTTTTTTAATGGGTTTACATGGAACTTGCATTAATTCTCGGTAGGAGCACTCCATGACAATAATTTTCTGAGTATAGGTTACATCCTGTAGACTCTTGCAAAGTAGCAATTGTATCATATAAGCCACCCTGCTTTTGACTGTTCACCCTGTGGTCAACTCTGCTCCTTATAGAAAAACCCAAAAATATTTGTGGTAAGCTTGGTTTTTATTTTTTGAACTCTCCCTCTCTCTCTCTCTCTAAATGTGGTAATGATGATAGAAAAAAATGATGATGATTGTGGCATCAGCATTGTTGAAACCTTTATTATTATTATTATCATCAATTCACCATCATTGCAATCATTATCCCATGCTTTATATGCATTTGATATAATCATGCAATACCGATGCACTTTGCGTGTCCGCATATAATTATCACGTCATTGAACAGTGCACCAGGATTGGTTTTCACGATGTTTACAAAGTCATCCTAGTGACTATCATGGTCCACAGACTTTCCTCCTGTGCATATCTACTGTAAAACACGATATTTTAGCGGCATGAAATTTTCGTGAATTGGAGCTGATGGCCTTTTTCGTGGCACGAATTTTTTTGCGAGTTGCCACTAACATTCAGTGTGTATAGAGCAGACAAGAACTTTCACATGCATTTTAACCCGTTGAGGACGGTTTGATTTTGCTACAACACGCATTTCTCATAGACTCTTGCCCGAGTATACTCTGGACTCGTCCTCAACGGGTTAATTTCGCGAAGCTTGGCTCTCGCGAAATTAAAATGCATGTGAACATTCCTTGTTATACAGTATGGGGGAATGTTGACAGGTGTATAGGCTACCTCTACCTGTGAGTCACTCAGATCTCCACCAGTCACCCATCCTCTATCCCTCATCATCCCCTGCCTGCCTGCCCTCCCTCCCTCCCTCCATCCCTCCTTCCTCCACCCCTCCATTCCCTACCCCTCCTTAAAGTCTCCTTTAGTCTCTCTGAGAAGTCACCAGGTCAGGTGAGGTTAACCTCCCCAGCCTCCCATCCATAGCCCCCAGCGGCCCCCATCTGGATCCCACCTGGCCTGGCTTGACAAACCCGGGACCAAGGGAAGGATCGGGATGACAAAATCGAGAGAACACCTTTTTCGGGGGAGCTAGAAAGATGGAAGGATGAGGGAGAGGAAAGCTGAAATGAAATGAAAATAAAGTAATCGGTGATAAAAGAAGCAGAAGAAACTTAAGAAACTTAGAGCATCATAAATGTATAGCACAAGTATTGGGATCAATATAAAATAGACATTGACAACATTTCATGTGCACATCAAAAACATGGTTAAAGGGATGGTATAGCATTGGTGGAGATGAGGATTGAGCTAAAAACCTTTTGTGGGATACTAAGAAACCACTTTTAAAATGTTATAGAGCATACCAATTTAAGAGGAATTTAAAGTTTATTTGATGAACATCGGTTATGAAATGGCTGAAATATCCAATGACAAAGTAAAATAAAGCGATCCTAATAGGTGGTGGGTCCCAACATTTAGTACTATCGCTTTGTTTTTGATATCTAGTCATTATTTTCAAGACCAATTTTCATCAAATAAACATTAAATTCCTCTTGGAATCACATGCTCTTTTACATTTCACAAGAGGTTTCTTATTATCTCACCAAAAAATAAGGAACCTGAAGCCAAGTCTCAATCAAAACTATACCATCCCTTTAAATCCTGTTTCCATTTGCATGAACTGATGTTACACATAATTAGCATTATTGATGTTGTATTGATGTTTCTGCAGACAAGTACACACAATGGTAAAGATGTGGATAAGATGTGTCAAATGTTTGAAACAGTCTTTATGATATTTTCAAGATAGACACAATGTGAAGAGATGATAGTTTTATGAAAAAGCTTTTTTTCTGAGTCACGAGAAGATGCTGAAATAGGAGTTAAAAATCAAGCTTGACCAAAGCTTGACCCCAGAAAACAGCAACAAAATCCAACAACAGTCAAGGGTAGTTTCAGAAAACAACCAAGAAACTGCATTGCAAATTGCTAATAACACTTGTAAAAAAAAAGAAAGAAAGAAAGAAGACAGCTCAACTTTTATAATCTACAAGGGTATACAAGAAAACAGAATAACAGAATGTAAAAAGGAAACATATGAGATATATGAGAAAAAGTTTAGCATGATTTATATTGCAACTTGGAATTAAATATGCATAGATATTTAGAATTACTGTGTAGTGGAAGAACTATGTAAGCCCATGCATTAGGATATTTTCTGGAAAACAGACTGAGTGAGTAAGAGAGAAGGAAGGAGAGAGGGAGAGAGAGAGAGAAATCAGGAAAAAAGAGAAATCAAAATCCTAGCTCCGAGCCATACAGGTTCCATAACGGCTACAACAAAGGAGCCTAGCGTTCAAATCTGATTTTAGCTTCTCCCCTGCTCGACCCTGCATTCTATGGGCAAGGAAACCTCTAAGGCTGGAAGCTATCAGCTTTCCTCTTCCTGCACACAAACAGACACACACACACACACACACACACACACAAACACACACCTACACAAGCACATGCATACAAAAATAGTAATATTCATTGAAGCATCCTGTCCAGATATAGTATCATGATATTATTTAGATTACAATTTATATACCAGTATGCTATTCAGCCCTCTTCAAGGCACGCTGAAATTTGAATTCATGTCAATTCTGTAACGTGAAAATTGGACGGGACAGTCAAATCTTTAGCAAATTAGTATCTATCACTCATATGTTTTTGTATTTCCTAATATATATATATATATATATATATATATATATATATATATATATATATATACAACACAATGTCAATCTGAATTCTATATGTCATGGTTACATAAAACCACTATCAATATGGAAATGTTGTAATCCATGAACTGGGTCATCTAATTTCTGATTACACAAAACTGACATATTTCAGTTTTTTGCTAAATTCGTAGATGGTCAGTTAATGATCAGAGATTCAGCAAATATTGATTTAATATTCATAGTATCATGACGTACATTTCTTTTGATCTTCTTCAGAGCATTGTATTTAGAACAACAAGTACAAGTGTTGATTGTTGAGGTCACATCGATATATCATGTAATTTTGGGTCAAAATGTGAAATTTGCAAGTTCCTAAAAGGGCATTTGAAAAAAAAAAAACCAGACTTGTTTCAGTTTTATTTTTGATAGGGGTTAAGTGTATGGGCTGTTTTGTAGAAAGTCCAGCTTGGAATATTGTCATGAATTTAATTACGTCAATTTGAATTCATTTACTTTGTTTTTTTTTCCACATATTTTTTTTTTAAATGTCAATGTTAATGTTTGTAATGTTAATGTTAATTGAAAACAATGCAGTTGAGTTAGCAGTTAAATTCGTTCAGGCGAATACAATGTTGTGTGCACAGATGCATTTTTTACAAGAAAATGAAAGGTCTAGGGAAAAAATACAAGCTCTGAGAATGATGATTTCATAACTGTTATTTTTTTAGATACATCACGACAAAATCACTTTATAACTATCCACATGGATGACACTTGTGTTACATATGACACCACCACCACCACCACCACCAAAAAAAAAAAAAGAAAAAAAAAAGAAAAGATAGAGAAGGCCTTTATACTGTAAAACGAGGAATGTTCGCATGCATTTTAATTTCGCGAATTTCGCAAGCAGCAACATTCACGAAAATAAAATGCACACGAAAGTTCTTGCCTACACAATATGCATTGGATGCCAGTGGCAACAAGTTGCAAAAATTTCATGCTGCGAGAAAGGCCGTCTGCTCCAATTCGCGAAATTTTCATGCCGTGATTATATCCTGTTTTACAGTATTTGGATTTGTAAAAATTATACTTGTAGCATACAACCTTCTGTGTATAAGTCATAACAAAATGTAGCATGAAAAAGTCTGATGTTGAAACTCCCCCCCCCCTAGAAAAAAAAGGAAAGAAAATGGCACCTCCCAAAGACGAATACAAAGTTTTATCATTAGGCGTGAACTCTTATGGGATACAAGAGTATAACCTAGATTCACTTGGAGGAGTATGTGCCAAACTCCCATTCTGCATGCGATACCTTGCCTCTCGGCAAAACAAGAAAGTTAATCGCTAGGGCTGTGAAAATGTACAATCTTGGTGTGAATAAAACGATTTTGGCCACTGAAGGAAAAAAAAAAAAAGAGTATTGACGTTGTAGGAAAGCCAAATTGGCAGCAAGGTTAAAGGAAAGAAAGGAAGGATCAGATGACGATTTTATTAACCGGCACAGACAACGCACTTTGCTCGCCGCATTGACTCAGCATTTTATTTACAGGGACTTTCACAAAGGAGCCACAAACACCATCCGAGTCGGAGTTGTATCGATCGCCGTGCACCCGATACCTTGTTTCCCAGCTAGAATCAGATTGGGCAGAGGCAGGGGAAGAAGTGCTCTGCGACTGGGAATGCTCGGGAGAACAATAGAAATGGCACACGATATTCCGCCCGCATCAAATTCTCCTTTTTGCAAGAATTGTAGCCAGTGCTTGCTCACTCCCAAATTCAGAAGGACATGAAAGTTGATATGAAGATGACACAGAACTCTATGCATGGTACACAGACAGTCCGCTGTCATGGTTTGATTTTTCCTCTGCCACACAGAGACACATGTCACTCATTATTTCATTTCCTGACTGATTTTTTAGGTTACGAATTAGATTTTGTCTTCTTATGCATGCAAATGATGAATTGAATGTGTTGCCACAGAATGTATTTTGTCAGTAGGAAAGTGTAATCAATGTTTGAAAGATTTGTAGCCTTTTAGATAGTCAGTGAATGCCATAAATGAAGACTAAATATGATATTGTGCCTTTAGTGATGTCAAAAAGGCAAAATTCTGTAGATCAGGTGTGACTCAAAAGTGTGGCAATGTAACCATTTGTTCTGCATACACACTAATCAATATAATCTCTGGGTTTTTTTTTTTTTTTTTTTAGTTATAATATTGCATTAAACAAGATGTGGGTTTGCTGTCCTTGCATCTCTGATAATGTAATTGTTTATTCTTTGTTTTTAATGGTAGATGAAACTCACCTGGACGATGTCATTGATGTATTTTGATTCCATTTCGTTGTACTGCAGGTAACGAAAATCATGAGGCAATGTGTGAGATTGAAGCCTTATGTCCAGATGAGTGCGACTGTACATCACGTGTTGTGGACTGCAGAGGAAGAGGGCTCACCCAGCTACCTGCCACATTTCCATATCACATGGTAGAACTGTGAGTATCGCTGAATTTTGTAAATTACTTGTAGTAATTGTCTTCATGCAGCATATTTCCACCTAATCAGGGTGCTCAAATCAGGGTACTACAAATGCAGTTGCCCGGGGCAGCTAAACTCGCTCTGTGGCGAGTAAAACGAGTGAGCACTTGTGTGTTGAAAATATTGGGGACTTTGCATGTTTACTCATATGGGCAAGTGGATGAAATATCATTTGTAATGATCCTGCTCAAGCACTATCTGTTGCAGAAAAATGAGGTATAATGATTCAGCTGTGCACCTCAATAGGTGAAGAAGACAGAGGGGCCATCCATCACTATGTTTAATAGGTGCATTGCACAGACCTCCTTTTCGGATATATTTACTACAAAAAAACACTCCTATGCCCTCACATCCTGCCCCTAAACACAACAACAAACAAATCAAGAACGAGCTGAGATTCTCTAAACTTTTTTTTTCTGGAATATCATATTTCAGAATAATTTCTATGAAATTTTTGAAAGTATGAGTGTGTCACAATGGCATGGGTGTCTACACTCAATATCTGAATGTATGTCACATGAAATCCATTATTCCTGATATTACTGCACTGGAAGGCATGTGGTAGCGTGCCAATTAGCAAATAGTTGAAGTAGCACCTTGTTTTGTCACCCCGGATGAGGATGATTTGATCCTTTCTTCCGGTCGGTGGAAGCTCCAGGTGCTCTGTTTGAAAGAAGGAAAAACATTTGAACAAGCCGCAAGAAATATTTTCAGTAGTCCACAAACACAGCGACCCATTCATGAAATTTCCCCAGTTAGGATTTACGACGCAGAAAAGAAATGACTGCCAACCTACTGCCATCCAAAATATCATGCCAATATTTCCACGAAAACATGCAGCAGCGGCAGTGATATACGGAGCAACTGTCGACAGTCGCAAGCATAATTGTTTGATTGAGAGCGGGGAGGCTGTTTGCGGAGGGCATATATGAATTGGGCAAAGACAAATTAGCTTTGATATCCCAGAAGGAAATGACAATATTAGACGAGAATGAGCGCAAGAATGGGGGAGCCTTTTGTTTCCGAATATGCGCCAAACTCACACCTGTTCCCTGCCTGCACGTGTACCGCCGCTTCGTTCGCAAGTCCAAAAGGCCACGTCAATTATCTGGACCAGAATCCAAGCAACGCGCAAATCCCTTAAACTCGGGGATTTGTGAATGAAGCTTCTATCACGCGCTGGCATTCAGACCGTTTGTAAACTTCTACCACTTGGCTTTCTCTTCAAACTTCAAACTATTTTGAGAGAAAACTGAATTAGGAGAGGAAACATACAATGGGTAGGCTGATGTGCCATCCTGTTTCATCATGGGAGTCCCAAAAAGTGCATGTGACTTTCCAAAGAGCACACACAAGTTGTGGTATTGGCACAAAACTCAGAGAGATAATATTCAACATAAATCTGTCCAACTTCAACTCTTTGTCCAACATCCAGTTGTAAGGTTGCTCTATGTTGCTTAAATGTCAAAATGCATCAGCTGTAACTATGTATAATATAATGTTTCACGTTCAACATTTTTTTTCAAGCACAGCTTTCATTACAAATGAGTGTTTGTTTGTGTGTATATATCATATGTGTTTATCTGACCTGAAATACTTGTGAAAACTAAAAGAAACTTTCGTTTATTCTTCAGGTCGTGCCTGATCTTCCTACAGACCATAATGTCTCTTTAAAATTGTTTCCCAATATCATTAGCTTTAAAAAATTGTGGTTTCTTGCCAAACACTTTTGATAAGTCTATACACTTCCAATTATATATTCTCATTCTATATTATTGCAGAGGATTATTTGAGTTGGCAACGCTTCTGCCACTTTTTCTTAAATCTTGTGAAAATTGTATCACAAAAACTTTGTGTCATAAATTTTCTTGTTGGGCAAATAGGAAAGCATGTAATAGTGTATAGTGGATATATGTATGTGGCCAAGAAGCATGTACAAATGCACAATGATAAAAACAAATAAAGTAAAAGAAAAAGTGATTTAAAAGAATTCCTTGTCTTTCTAACCCTCTTAAAACGGAGTACTTCTTCAGACTTTTCTTTTCTTTTATCATGAAAAGGGAGAGTAAAATGTCACCATACTGTTGGTGTAAAACAAGATAGAGGAAGTTTCTGTGTAAGATGGGAGATGTTCATTGCACCAGGCCTGTTTAACATCACTAGAAAAGGAAAATACTGATGATTGCATAATGGACTTGAGAGTGAAAATGGCATGAAATCCAAGCCATACAACATTAATCCAGCTGATTTCCCACAAAACTACATGTACAATATGTGGGGATATAGATGTATAATTCTCTTTGGTGACACTTTACCCTTTGCCAACATTGTGGTAAGTCATTTGGCATTTCAGGATTAACTTGAAAATGCTATCAAATCCAAGTTTTGATTTATGGGACTGCAGTACCCATTTTTTTCAGTGTGGTTTTAGTTATTGTCATTGGGACAGTGACTCTGTTGTTACCTCTCTCTGATATTGTTTGCTCCCGTTAGTGCTGCCGATCAGATTTTCAGGGAAGAAGCTTTCGTTGGTGGGGTCATCCTGACCTCGTAAAATGGGTCCCATCTGTGCCCTGCAGAATGGGGACCGCTCGGGCTCATCAAACCTGCATGAGAGCCATCATCTGGCTTTGTTGCATACTTCATAGAAACGGGATCAGACGAAATTCCCCCACTGGTTATATAGCCTCCTTGCAGTACCCTCTTCGCGTTCATATTTTAGAAAGTACTCAAAACCGTTTTAAGTTTAAGGGAAGAGAAGGGGACCTTTTCTTATTTAAGCATCCATTCCATTAACCCTTTGTGTGCCCATGGCCTTGCTTGCAACTTTCTAGCATTTTTCTTTTCTCTCTCTTACTTTTTTTTTATATGGCAGTTTGCCATTTACCCCGTGTAGGCCTCTGGATGCAATGTAAGTTTGATAGACTTACTTTACGATAGGTGAAATGATGCAATATCCCACAGGTACAGTAGGCTGCTGTGATGCATTAGGGATTGATTGTTTCATGTCTTGGCCTCATGAAGTCAAATCACAGATGAGACGTATTGTCGATGTGGCAATTAGAAGCAAATGAATCCCTCAAACTTTCTGAGAAAGAGAATAAAGGTATGAAAGCTTTTGTTGATTTGCTTTTCGAGGAAACTCATCAAAATTGTAAGTTGAATGTCGTGGGATGTTACAATGTATTGTAGATAATCGGTGGTCATGGAAGGCTGCAACAAATAGATTTCAGATAGATTGTGGTACACAGGGAGGACTTCATTGTCATTATCCTATCAGCAGTACCAATATCCTAAACAAGGATTCTCTTCCTTCTTTGACAAGTTTTTAATGAAATATATGCTGATTGTCATGTTGTAAGAAAACACTTCAAATTTGTCCGTAACTCTCACATTGACAAAGAGTTATGAGCTCTGCCTATTTGTGTGGCAGTGTGACTCAATAGACACACAATTTAAAAGCTAGGAAAAACAGAGAGGAATTATTCTATTGAATCATAAAGTCTGTCTGAATGTGCACATCAGAAAGTTTCAAGGATTACAAACTGATTGCCGAGACATTGGGGTTTTCTGATGCAAACATTTGATAGAATATATATTTAGGTTGTTGTGATCAGTAATATGTTGAATTTGATTATTTTTCAAGTGTTTAAATACTAAGGGCTCATGATGGCTTCTCACTTGATCATAGATATCCACTGTTTCTCATCACCTGCAAAATGTTGAATAAATAAATCATCCAATCTGTAATTGTTTATTTGCCGATCAAACGCTGTAGGGGAAAAAATAAGAAAAAGACTTCATTTCACCTGTATCTGATGACATTAACCAAAAAAGAAAATCAATGCTTGAATTGAGACACAGTTCAAGTATAATTGCTGCAATTATCTACGGAGGTGACAGATTTGAGTGGAGAGAGAATAGTGGCACAAAAAGAGGGCGGGGTGAAAAAAATATATATAATTTTTTGTGGGCTTGTTTTCTGTGCAATCTGATCTTAAATCAGATAAGACTGGAACAAGAGAAAAAGTAGTACCACCTGTCTGACCCTAGCATACTTCTGCCGGCACCTTGGGGGCAAAAATGAATTGCAAACATTTCTCTGTGTATTATCTTTGGCATAGGTCAGCGGCCAAAAGGCAATGGTCAAGACTCAGAGTGAGCAATGTGTCACTTTTTGGGGTTTCATGCCTTGGGGGAAAAGTGGAGATATGAACTTTGGCACTGTGGAAGCCTTCATAAGACACGTGTCCTGTGCTGAAAGTTTACTTGTTGTGTGCATATTATGCTGGTCTTGAAATAGTTGACCAAATACCTTCTGAAGTTTGGTGTCAATTGTTGGCTAGTGCACAGGAGGTTAACAGTAATGAGCTGTGTTCACTAGTAGGGCACGAGGTTTCAATCAGCTGTAAAACAATAAACCTTTCGTTCAAAAAAATAAAATGGTATGCATAGCCCTAGGCAGCTGCACAACACATAGAGATGAGAGCAATAAGTGGACTGTTGGCAATTATTCATTCAAACTGTTTCAAAATTCAATCACAAACACACCTCCATCAAGGGGGCTCATTTCCCAAGTACATTGTGTATCTACATTTGTTTTTTTTTTTGTTTTTTGTTTTTTGTAGCCACACAAATTGCCACAAACCCTTGTAAATACTTCATTCTGGATCACCAAATGAACAAACTTTCTGGATACAGACAGTGATCAAGATCACTGCCAAACACATCATTCTTTTCTTGGCCCATTTCTCAACTTCTGTACAATATTAAGTCAAATCTCCATGCAACTCGTTTTATTATTTTTTTTTAGTAAAGCTGCTAATAAACAAATAAGCAAATAAACAGGATTAAAAACTATTATTTGGCTTGGTGTTAGGGAGAAATCTTATACCTCTGTCATTGACATTGATAAATTTCTGAGATATTCTTGCCTGAGGTTGGATTTTGTTTTTCCATTTAGAGAAGCTTTAGCAAGAAATCCATAGGTGCCCTTGTTGCTTTCCATCATTTTTTTTTTCCAGTCATGCTTACATAACTGTTTCTGATATGTATGATATTGTCAGTACATTTCTATGTACAGATTGTGTACGCTTTCCTTGTTTATATTAATCTGTGTATATCCTTTGGCATACATTGAAAAATACAAAAGTCGAAGATTTTACCCCATCAACATGGTAAAATTCCAAACACTTGCTCCCCATCCATTTCAGCATTCAGTCACTCCACGGCTACAACAAACTTTATTCCTTCTCTCAGTATTAAAGTCCCCCGCTCCCCTTCTCTCTCCCCTCCTTTTTTTTTCTCTGTCTGTTTCTCTACTTCTCAGCAGAGACATAATATGTAATCCTAATGGAAGTCTGGTCTCTATGTGGGATTACGGTCACCTAATCTGTCTAGGGTTCTCCAAAATCTCAAAATTGCATTTGTCTTGCATTCACTGAAAAGCGATTACTTGGTTCAAGTCAATTGCCTCCCATACTGTGTCCCAGAGGATAGATGATATCAATCAAGCGAAAAGAAACGTGGCTGATCCATTTCCAATTATTACCACTTGGTAATTTCTTCGTCTTTCTATTGTGTGGGGGTTTACTTTATTTTCTTTATTCTTTCTAGGTCTTAAGCTATCTATCCTCGAATCTTATCAATGCGGCTGAGGTAAAGGGATCGCTCATCACGTTACACTAAACCATGATGATTAGTTTCAAATTCAAATCATTGATACAACCACATATTTTGCCAATTTTTTTTTTTGTCCCACTGATGGCATTCTGAATACAGTATTACACTTTCTGATGACTTAGTTGAAGTGACTGCAGATTTTTTTTCTTTTTTTTTTGACACAATGCTCTTTATGATAGGGATTGATATTCCATTCTTATCAATCATCATAAATTCTACTAGATACTAGATTTTGACATAAGGGCAATTCCGTGAAAAATGTTACCCGAGGGTGGAAAAATGAAAATCAAGAAACAACTTTGTTTTACCCTGGAAAGTATTCAGGAAGGGTCATATCAAACTGATGTGATGAAAAGATTTGGTACAATTTGGAAAAAATGTAATTTTTTAGGTATTCAAATCATGTGTTTTTTCTAAGACATTGCAGAAAAATTCAGTCTAATTTGCATGTAATTCTTCTGAAGTAGAAATTTTCCCTATAAAATGACTTTCAGGCAACCATTTTTATGCTATGATAAAGCTGATGACTCATTTTTACATCCTCCTCCTCGGTATCGAAAGAAAATAATTCTTTCTTAAAAGATGAGCATTTCAATTTTTTGAATTTCCACCTCTTTCAAAGTGTAATGTCCGTAACGTTTTAAATGTAAAAGTTCTTGTAACACACTGTGTTTTTGTCTAATTTTGTTCTAAATTCAAATGCAAAGCTAAAATGTGATATCACACAACATATCCACACAGTTTTTCAGGAACCTGCATAATTCCTTTTAAAAAGCGTTACGGACATTACATAACCAATGCGTTACGGACATTACACATTTGTGGCAAAAGTATTCTGGTATTAGCTACATATGATTATTAGGAATAGCTTGGATTCTACCCTACAATATTGATATCTGTCACAATGAATGCCCTAGCCCTTGCATGAAAATTGATTTGGGACTTTACTCAGCAACAAGTGCAGTGTTTCAACAAGGTTTTGACTATTAAATCTTCTGCATTCCTCTACAATCTTATTTCTTGTGTCTACTTATTTCTCCCATGAAATACGTGTACATGGATGTAAGCTATCTTACAGCAACAGCATATCAAGTTGAGTGATTATACTATGATGGCAAGAATGTATGTTAAAACATTGTTAAAGAAGAGAAACAGTCAAAAACATCTCTGGACAAGGCCTTTTACACAATGTATGGTCAGTTGTGGTCTGACTAGAAATACTGTACAGGCCAACCTCAAGTTCTAACCATGTCGTGAACGGTAGCCATCTCGATAAAATGATATTGCTGGATAAGGGAGATATGCTCACGCATGACACTTGTAAGCAAATTGTGTAGGATATTATTAATTAACTATTCAATATTATAATTTACATGAAAATTTCATGTTTTATTATTCAATAAAATGTGGAAATCAAATGGAATGTGAATGAAATACACTCCCTCATTATTCCTTCTAGCAACAGTATTTTGGTTGTTAGAAATATAATGTTGTATCATAGCGATTAACATTTATGTCCTGAATCACAATTACCTTGTAAAGAATAAAAAAGTGATATGTACTTTTAGTCATATTTTGCACCAAATTATGCACAAAAAAAAAAAAATGTGCCAGTCCATATCTGGATAATAGAGCAATCCAGAAAAGTGATTGCTGGTTAACTGAGGTTGGACTTTATGTAATGTGGACAGTCCATCGATTATGAAATTTCTGAAAAGACAAAGATCCATGAATATTTCTTTGAGTGTAGTGAAGGAGAGCCATTTTTAGAACAGGATGGAATCATTACTATTAGACCCTCTCCAACAATTGGTCAAGAACACCTTTCTTGCTTCCAAGGTGATTGATTTGGAAGCAGAATAAACAATATTCTCCAAAACAGACTTTTCTTACCCTGGAAAAGACTGTTGTACTTCAACAAACTGTTGGGGGAAAAAAGAAAGTAAAACTTAACATTCATTGTGTAAAAATACATAATGAGCATTTGTTGAACCATTATTTTATTTGATTTTGATTGTGCATTAGTTTTGATTAAAATAAAAGAAATATTCATGGATCTTTGTCTTTTCACTGAGTTATGCTCAGTGATGGCTATGTAGATGTGAATAAAACGTGTAATGTCCGTAACATTTCTTTAAAATTTCGTTTTGAGTAACTAAAAGTTTGAATATCATAATAGAAAGTCAAAAGGCTGATCTATATGTTATTTATAGATCATAACTTTATTGCAGGCATTAAATAAGTTTATTAAATTCCAATATGATAGAAAAGTCAACAAATTGTTAAAGTAGGGGTCCATACTGACCAAATAGTCCTCAAATTGGCAACTCCTGAAATAAAAGATCTCCTGAAAGGGCTATAGTAGCATTGTCCAATGTGTATTGATTACCATCCAAGTGAAAAGGATAAAAATATTAATACTTGCATGTGACTCCTGCCACTTAATGAAAGTGGACAAATCTGTAATGTCCGTAACGCTTAGAATGTAATGTCCGTAACACCACAATTATGGCTATAGGAGGTACATGTGCCATCTGTTTCACTAAATTTGATTTTATTTTCTTTACACATTTCTTTACCTTTCAATTTATTCCTACATTGGTCCAATTATGTGCTTAAACTCACAGACTTTTCAATGATTGTATAGGCATGCAAAATGTCATGTCAAAAAAATGTAATGTCCGTAACGGCCAACATTTTATGCAGTAAGTGCCATATGATGTGGTGAAATGGATTGAAATTTTCACTGTTTATGATTTAGCCTCATATGTGAGTGATTCCATTGTATGAGTTCAGAATGAAAATATTTTGTTATCTTAATGACCTTTTGAAGTTGCAAATTTTGTCTGAAATGTAATGTCCATAACGCTGGAACTGCCCATAAGATTACTTGCTCAACATTGTCATTCAAAGTATCCTACTTTATTCTAACAGTGAAAGAGTGGACACTTGTGTAGTTTCCTTTAGTTTTCTACATATGCTTGAAGGGGCAGAGTGGTAGATTACAATGAAATATGATGAGCCCTATGAATCAATATATTCCTGCCAAGATGAGAGATTATAGACCTGCTCATCATGATTGCATTTAGATGTTTGATGGAAACTAGCCAGAGGTGGTAGAGAGAATGGGAGCCCCCTTGTGTTCTGACTTTGTGCTAAGAATTGTTGAAACTCCATCAAATGTTAGATAGCTAATTCATATCTCAAATTTCATGATTGCTTAGGACATTGAGCAAGATTTTTTGAAGCTGTTCATTTTGGGAAGAGTTTATATGATATGAATCATTTTTACAGATTTTTTCATGCACTGATAAAGTTAGTTCATGTAGTTTATGGCTGCAAATATTGAATTTCCCAAACCTCCAGTTTTCACAAAGGCATGTCAATTTGTAGAAAAATATAAGTATGAAGTTTTCAGGATGATACCAGTATATGAAGAGTTTGTTTGCAAAAACCGATAAGTCCATTTTTGAAGATTTTGAAGTACGGTCTCTGTGATAAACTACAAAATAATACCTTTTAAATGATATATTGGTCACTACATACAAAGGTACATTTTTGAAGTTATGGTCAAAAGAAGCAAAATTTTGCTTATCATTGTCTTTATATTTCTTGACCTTTAATTGCAAATATCTCCATTTGGCAAATATGGACTTATCGGTTTTTGCAAACAAACCCTTCATATGGTCATGGAATAATGTGACATTTTAGATCAGACAAGACATCACTTTCTAGCAAGATCGCAATAAGCGTATTTCCTGTGAAAGACCCCATACAGCGTGACAGACTTTGAGATATCCATCCCAAGACATGGGGGGAAAAATGGTCACATATTGCATTAAATTTGAGGGGAAAGAAATCAATTTATTTTATACTGGTTCAGTTGAAGTGTTCATCAGCACTAAGCCCGGCATGAATAGAGGGCTGCCTCAATCAGTGTTGGAAATCAAGGTGGACAAAGCTGTCCTTAGCCTCGAACAAACCTTAAGTGACACCTAATGGAGATTGATGTTCACTGCTTGATGGGATCGCTGGTGACAGCCCCCTATAGTTGATGGAAAAAGCGAGCTCCTCGCAGATGACGCGGTTGTCGTGGTAGCAGCCTCCAAATCCACAATGGTGGTGTAATCTTGTTGCCGTGATTGCGCCCAATCAGGGTTATCCGCCTTTGTATGTTCAGTCCAATCAATCTTAGATCCATCTCGATCAGGTCTCATTTTCTAAAGGTGGATGGGGGTGGGATGCTTCTTCTTACCTCCATTAGAATTGTAGACCAGTGCAATCCAAGATGCACATTACAGGCAGTTCTCCGCTTATCATTTTTGTTATAATTCATCTTTTTACTGTCCCAGATTTAACTTCACTGAAATTAAGGGTCATTGACATGATTTTTTTTCTCCACTCATGCCCATGTATCCATACGACGGAAGACGGAGGTCAGTGGAAGAATTGATTTGCCATCTCCCCATTTCAATTGAATGTTGGTATGATGGAGGAATGAGAGTGTAATTGGTTGTGACAAGATCAGACCCGCACCAGCTGCAATACATTCTCTGAGGTTACACGTGTGCCAGAGGGAGGCTTTGGAGCCCTCCACTGACTCAAAGGAAGAGATTTTGAGAGAAGAGAGTTGAATTCAATTCAGTTCATTTCATTTATTCTTACTTGCACAAAAACAAAAATGAATGGCTTTGTATGCATAGATCCAGCCATAGCCAATCCCCAACCTTCAAACCTCATTGGAAAAATGTTCACAAATCAGACAGATTCTTGGAAAGAAGCTACTATGTTGCATTTGTCAGGTTGCAGCTGAAGAATAATGAAAAGACCTGAAATGATTATCAGAGCAAAGATGGGATAATCAGGGAGGTAGCCTAGTAGATCTGAATTACTGAAAGTGATATTTCTGATCTCTCATAGAGTTTGTTATTTACTTAATATAATTACATTTGTCTTTTCCTTCAGGTACTGTATGCCTGAAAACCATTACAGTCTAGACATTGTGCAAGTATGAATGCTACATTGTACACCATGAGAACTAAACCCGTTGAGGATGAGTTCCGAGTATATTCAGGCAGGGGTCTATGGGAAATGCGTGTGTTGTACATGTAGCAAAATCAGACCGTCCTCAACGGGTTGAAGTACTATATTGGAAACGCGGGTCTTTCTTTCTTTTAATTACTACACAATCGAAGCAATCATGACTGAAATTTCAGACATTTTTATGCTGTTATTTTAATTCTGTGGATAATAGAGAGATTTAACTCCTGCCCAAGAGTGTGCGTGATTTCATCACAGCTGTTGCTGATGTTACTTTGTGTGTCAAGTAGAATTCTGTCCACAAGCACTGGTAGGATAAGAATTTCTGCTGTCACCACACTGGTTTGGGATCTTTCCATTTTCTCTGTGTGGAATAAGATGGCAAGAATTCCTCCGTACACTCATGTGCATACACACACACACACACACACACACACATACACGGTAGTTATGCTCAGTAAAGTAGGAAAGTACTCCGGTGCACCAACCAAAAATATTTTCATTTTTCACTTGAAAAATATTGACATTCTGCCTGCAGACAGAGTATCCGGGAGCCATATTGGAGTTTTCTGAGGACTGAGGATATGCTAGCTTGTCACATACATTAGTTTCTGTCCATACAGTCTTTCTAAACATTTATTGAGCTGTACACAGTTTCCAATGGCCTTTGTGGTGGAAAAATATAATCTGTGATTTCATAAATGCCAATGCCTTCAGGTGTTTATGAAGCAGCTCTCTTTCTTCCCGATTTTTCATGCAAGTAACAAAGTTCAGACCCTGGTCTATCCGCAATTTTTAGTGTATCTGAGATCCCTTTCTTAAAGGTGTTGTTCAGGTATTCAGGTATGTGTCCTCGAGTGATGTTTAGTGAATTTAATGAACAATCCAGAACCCAAATGACATTGCCAAATGGTTCCATGAAAATGTATAGCAAAAAAGTGAAAATAGATCAAAAACATTGGAGTAACTATGAAAGTGAAGTATAGACGTTCCATATGAAACTTCAGACATATGGCTCGAAATTGATAAATGGCATGGGCTTAGTTATCTAAAAAGAAAAGTATATCTTAAAAAAAAAGTATACTGTAAAACGAGAAATGTTCGCGTGCATTTTAATTTCCCGAATTTTGCGAGCGCCAAGATTCGCGAAATTAAAATGCACGCGAAATTTCTTATCTACACTATATGCATTGAACGCAAGAGGCAGTTCGTGAAAATTTCTTGCCACGTAAAAGGCTGTCGGCTCCAATTCGCGAAAATTTTGTGCCGCGAATATATCATGTTTTACAGTATACACAATTCATGAAGATGTTGGGATAAAAGGATGGAACATCAATCTCATCCAAGATAAGTGGCTTCATGCAATTGAAAGCATTTGTGTGTGTAATCGCTTCAACAGTGTTTCATTTTCAGAAATAGAAGACTGGTATAATTTTCTACTAGATTATCATGAAGCTTTGTATAGGATGCAGCTAAATGATGTTTAATAGATATATATGCACTCATCCAACTTTCCATAGCTTTCAGCTATTGTGCCAACATTGTTTCCATCTATTTCAATCCAATTTGACAGTCTTAAACCATGTCTTCTGTAGAAAATCATGCAGGTGTGTTTAGATACCAAAACTTGAGCGAAGGATAAGCATAGTTCTCAACTTAAATCCCGCCTCTTCTCTCTCTCTTCCTCTCTAGCAGTATGATGCAGAAAAGAGCAGGTGTATTGGAGGGATAAGTTGGGTACTTAATACTGTTTGTACATGCGCCTCAGTCATTTGGAGCTCAAGATTTTGATAACCCCCTACTTTGCTGACCCAACGCCAGGAGCAAATTGTAAATGCCAGCAGATACACGACACCCTGTGAGTGTCGAATTATTTCGTCACAGTCGTCATCATCAGCTGTACAGTATCCAACAAAATTTCTATTCTGCTGAGAAGTATTAGTGGAAGTCTGGTTTCCCTCCGTCTTACTGAGCCAAGAGAGACGAGAGAGACTTGTTTGGATAATATTTTCAAATTTCATTATACAAAAAATCATACGTTGTCAAAATTGATTAACTTCATTCAAAAGAAGAAGAGGCCCACAAGCCAGTCCAAGGTCATGAAGGCATTGTTTGTCCTATGTTCTGAATGCCAGTAACTGAAGGAGACTGAAAACAAAAGCACACACACAACACACACACACAAACACAAGAATGCCACAATTCCCTAGAACTCTGAAACATAAAACATACTGCGCAATGAATTCAAAAGAAAAAAAGGAAGTCCTGATTCATCTAAGTTGACATATCCTGATTTAATTTTTTGCATGGGATGTGCATCATATTTACTGTTTTCCTCCATATCATTGAGAGAGTTTCTTGTCATGTCTCAGCCAGTATCTTTGTCATTCTTCTAATCTGTGCTGGCTTTCTAGAATATCTACTTTCATTATATTTCCATATGTGGGTGGGACTGGGTATTATCGCATTGAGGATTCCCAGTCAATATTTGTTCATGTTTCACATTCTATTGTGAGCCTGGTTTCCTTCCTCTTACCTCATTCCATGACATATTAGATTCATTCTGAAGGTCTTTCTTTTTCAATTTCAATTTAATTTCAATTATACCTTTGCTCTCTCTGCGTGCATCATCTCGACAAAGTTAATATGATGTTCATCCTTCAAGACTTTGATCAAGTTTTGCACTTTGTTTTGGGAGCATTATCCCGACCATCAAATATTGTCTTTATTCTACATAAACTCTTATCTTGGAAATTGAACAGAAAATCTGTAGCAATTTACACTCAATTGAAAACATGTGTGCTTTCTGAAATGTGGCAGTGATAGACACTCTACTGTAATTCTCTTTTGAGCTTAGTCTGCAAACGCCCTTTGTATGTATTCAATGTTTAGTCTAGATCCATTTGGGAATTCAGAGGCAAAAGGAAAGAAGAAAAAGTATGCAAAGAGAGGAGATTTTTTGTTGAACCATTCAAACAATAGTGCAAGGTAGCTGGTGATTGTTGTTTCAAAAGTTTACTAAAGGTTTCACACCCGTGTGTGAGTCCTGGAAGACTTCCTAAGCCCACCCTTGACCTGCTAAGTAAACTCGCCAAACTCCTCCGATGATATTCAGTGTCACGCGAGGAGAAACGCGAGAGTTCATTGGCCGAGCGTTTGCAAGCATTGTCTCTCATACAGGTGAAAAATTATGAAACCACGCAACTGTGTTGCAATAGTATCTGAAATTTGTATTTTTGTAGCAGATTGCCCCTACTTATTTTTGTCTCTATCTTCTGGCTTACCCATTCTTTCTATCTCTCTTTTACATGAACACACACGAACACACACACACACACACACTTACCAATTACCCTTTCAGATGAATGCTAGGACATGCTATGTTCAAGCAGAATTGCTCGTAGAGAAGTGTGTGATTTGCGAAATATATTTTGTTTCGACCATCGTTGTTTTGCAAAATTGTTGGTTCATTTCTCCTCTTTTATTTTAAGATAGTTTGTCCTGATTAATATTTTACATTAATTTCACCCATTTTTCCCACCACAGACGACTTGAACAGAACACAATATCAGTCATCCCACCAAGGGCATTTTCACCATACAAGAAATTAAAAAGGATGTAAGTATATTGCAAACTGTTGAACTGAATTTCCATTGTTATCATTGCATATAAGATGTTTCATTTTCAAATGAAATCAAATCTTTTGTACCATTGTGTAATTTTGGTGTAGACCTTTTACTGTCACTATTATTTCATGTGCACAGGATGTTAATTAAGCTGAAGGCAAATATCTAATCAATTGTTATGGCCTTCATATTACGTTTGTAGTCTTCATGTATTGATTATCTTTTGGTGTTTTAGCAGTATATTTAAAAAGTGTTGTTTTATACTTTCCACGTGTGGCTTAAAGGAAAATAGTGGTGTGTAGTATAAAAACATATGAATGAAGGAATGATTGATTAAAAAAACAAGAATGAACAACGTTGTACATGAGCATAGGGAGGTATGTGACAATAGTCGCCATTTAGCTACATTTTGTCAATATTGGGCAGTAAAGGTCAGTGATACACACTGGCTGAGAAGTCATTATGTAATGTCCTAACCAGACTACTAGCCCTAGAAATAATTCCTGGCTTTCCCGTCATCATTGCCTCGTGCTTCACCTGTTTGCTATACTTTTCTTCCCAGAGACCTGAGTAACAACGCGATAGAAGTGATCGCCGAAGATGCCTTCAGTGGCCTAAGAAAGCTGAATTCTCTGTAAGTACCGTGCATTGTCTTTCTATCTACAAACTTGTGGGTCACAGTACCATGCCCAGACATTTCTTACTAAACTACTGAGATTATCTCAGCTTATTGGCCACCGAGCCTGTCTTCAGAAGATGTTGATGTACTATTTTACTGGTAATAACTGAATTCGATTTGAGTCATGTTCAAGAGCATCAGAATGTATGTATGCCAGACACCAGATATGTATGAGATATATCTAATGTATTACTGCAGATGTGCTGATGATGCATATTGACGAGGAGTATACATTTTCCATCGTATGCATGCCTCCTCAACCAGTGGTCATATCCCCCTGCGATGACGCAGGGTACAAACAAGGCCATGATAGGACGGCTATGCTGGTTAAGATGTTGGAGGCAGCTGTAGAATTGCCCCTGTGCAAACTACCCCTGCCCATTCATTGATGCTGAAATGAGCCACGTGTGATGAGGATACGGAAAAGACACTATAACATGTCATCATCTGTGTTCTATCAATACAATTGTCCTTGAGACAAATATAGTGAAATGAAATTTATGTGGCTACTCGCTCACAGAGATGACAGCATTGGATTGTGTATATGAAAACTAGCACGCTATTTTTTTTTCTCTTTAGATACAGTCATCATGACACATTCTCAACTATGTAGCGCTAATAAAACATGTAATGCACTGTCACATGTTCTGTATATTTTGGCTCATAAATCATAAAGTAAAGAAAAATTATAACAGAGCTAGACTTATTTTCCATCCGTCTTAAAGAAGACAAAGGGTTCATGCCGTGCATGACAATCCTAACCTGACGCTTATATTCAAAATCAAATGACAATTGCAGTCTGAAGTCCAAAATACCCATTTCTATGTTAGCACTACATGTAATATGTCTAGGATATGCTGTTGATCTGCAGCTAGTCAGTTGTGTAGTTTTTGCAAGGTCACACATCAGTGAAGTCTTCTTAAGCTGACCATCTGACCAAATTCAAAGGCACATGGCATCAAACATGATCATGACTGTGAGGGAAAAATGTCAGCTCATCTTGTAAACCACAAAAAATATTGCATATTGACAACCTGAACTGTGTTATGACTCACCAGGTGCAAGCATTTCATCATATTTTCTCATTGATCTACCAGGTTTGAAGAGAGAAATCTTATTACTCTAATCCCCCTTAAAGCAGGTGGCCAAACAAATGCTCAAACTAGCCATTTTTCAATACCAATGTTAAACTATCAAGTGATATGAATTATCAGAAATGGAAAAAAATGTTTCATGTTGAAATCAAATGATGCAATTGCAGAAGCATTCAGCTTAAAGAATGATTTCAAGCATTATTTACAATTTATTTGAAGCTGTTCAGAACTAGGCCTGAGTTAATGTGTGGGTCTATGGCAAGACAAGGAAGTATCAACTATCTTCTGTACAATGTTGTAATGCAGAAAAGATGTATGTCATCAATTCAGTAACATGTTACTTACCATCAGTCATTCCAATAGAAATGATTTGCTTTTATATCTGATTCTCCACCGCCCAAATATTTGGTTGCATGTCTCCTAGATGTGCTTTGATGACTATTTGTATTAAAGTTGTGGCTACCTTAATGTGTCAATGTGGTATGTACGCGATATGTTTCAGAACAAGCAGATGTGCATTATTTATCGTAGACAGTTCTTAGACTGTCTTTGATCTATCTTAGACAGACCATAGTAGCAAACCTTCCCTTTTAAGTGAAGTGTATGAAACCCCTATAGGGAGAAAAGATAAATCATTCAAAACATGTGCTTTATTGTTGCCATGGTAACATCACCTCAAGCTCTGAGCTTCACGAGATGATACACACGCATTTTGCAGTGGGGACGCTGAAATGGGTGCTACTATTTAAGAAGGCTGGATAAACCACCAGCTGTAGACAGGCCCCCCTTTAGGACACTGCTGAGAAGCAAACCTAATCATGCTAATTTCCATATGAAAACAATGTTTATTCCCTATGTGAAGGCATGATCACATGAGGTATGGATTACACTTTTTTTTTTTCCAGCAACGCTTGATAAATCTTGTCACAAGATGTTTAGGAAATTTCTAGAGTAGTGTGAAATTTTATAGTTTCATCAATTTTGAAGAGATCTTGAGAATACAATCTGCTCTGAGCGGTTATTGTTAAAGGGATGGTATAGTTTGTTTGAGATTGAGATTCAGGTTTTAAGTTTTTGTGAGATACTAAAAAAAACACCTATATGAAGTATGTATAAATGAGTGGCCCTAAATAGGACCACTTTGTTTTACTTTGTTTGTTTGTTTGTTTGTTTGTTGTTGTTGTTGTTTTTTTTTTTTTGGGGGGGGATATCTCAACCATTCCAAAGGCTGCTTTCATTAAATAAACATTCAATTCCTCTTTGAATTGTATGCTCTTTGATATTTCATAGAAGTGGTTTCTAGTCATCTCGCAAAAAGTTAAATCTGAATCCCCAACTCAACCAAAACTACACCATCCCTTTAAGATGCATAATGCTTGATGAGTAAATATTCATGTAATGTCAAAGTGTATATTTGTGTGCATAATATTGTAAGTGTCTGTTTGTTGTGACTCAAGATGTCTGATTCATAATAATCAATAAGATATACCTGATTATGTCTGTATCATCATTTACAGTCTTATGAAATTTCATTAGCATGCTATTACAATGCCTTTCAGATGTATGACATAATGAAACTTGTAAACAGCAATTGCAGTGTGTGCAGGGTAAGAATCTCAGTTGCTCTGAGAGAGATTCAATGAAATTGTATGAAAAGATCAATATCCTCAATGATTTAAAAGGTTCATACTTTTTCAAGGTTTGATAACAATACTTAATGATTCCAGTATTTGCCAGTAAATTGATACTTTTGGATTCAGTTGCAGGTATGCTGGAAATGGGGTAACATGGCATCTTTCCTTTTTTTCAGTCAAATTCTTCTACCTCCCCCCCCCCAAAAAAAAAAAAAAATCTTTGAAATATATATGCCAATAGGAGTCTATGTACATGTCCATGTTAGAATGTGATATTCACAGTTTGCCACTAATGATGAATCAACCATGTCCAAAAAGCACAGTATAGTGTCAGCTATACAAATTTCTGTGTGATTAAGCTTTTTATTAGTAAATTTGATATAATACAAACCACTGATGCAGTAACAGATTTATTAGTGCTTTGCATGAACTGGCATTTTTGTAGGTCGAGGTCAAAAATATTTTTGTTGGTGGTGGACTGTTAGAATATTAGTTCGTAATGCGCATTCCAAATGTAAAGCTTACATCCATAGACTTTTTTTTTTGTTTTTTGCCTTTTTTATTTGCCTCCGTTCATATTATCACGTAGTAAAAGTGAGGTGTTTACCACCTATACTTTAGACCTGAAAAAAAGAAGAAAAAGCCCTAGGTATCCCTAGAATGGGCCAGTATGTTGTTGCAGTGAAGATGCAGAAACCTGTAATGGGACATGACAGCCACAATGAAGCCAGACTGAAGCTGGTTAAGTCATCACTTTGATAGCCTATACTACTGCCCATGGCGAGTGCCACACCATAGCATGATGTACAAAAGGATGTAGTGCAATGTGAGCAGCAAAATATAAGATAAATATTCTAGAGCTGTACGAATTGAGGAAATCAAGTTGGTTGACACAAGGGGAGGGGAAATTATGCCCAAATGAATCTCATTTTATAAACCTTCAGAGTCCCTCCAGAGAGAACAAACAAACAAACAATCAGCAGATTATTATTTTTTTTTATTCCATGGTTTAAAAGATTAAGTTTGGTATATGCATATCTTATGCCACCTGCCATCTTCTGATGAAATCTGGTGAAAATTAGAGAATTTTCACACCAAGGCTTCTTCATCCAAAATCATTCGATACACAATCAAGGCCCAAATTCTACTACCTGATGACCAGCTGAAATTTGTTTTAGTACAATGCAACCATTATTCAAGTCTTTTGCAAAACATTGACATTTGCTACTAGCCTATTTCATAAGAGCTACAAGTGAGGTCAAATTTCATGTAAGTCTTGAGCAATATTTGTTGGGAAAGGGCATAAAATGCAAACCTTTAAGGCTTCATTTGTAGTGTGAGAGGGTTGGTCAGGGGGATGAAACAGTTGGATAAAGTCGTGTTGATGTTGTTGTTGTTGACTTTTTCCTCCTGCTAGTTTCATGCTGGCATACGTCAAAATAAGTCTTCCAGCTAACCAGCTACCATACTGGGCAAACATCCGTTTGAGCTCTTTACCGAAAAGGAAAAGATCAGGACGACGTAGGGAGTAAAAGTGAGGGAAAAAAGTAGCCAAATTGTGTGCCATGGAGGAGCTGCAACACTTACACATTTTTCTGGTGTGAAATGAAGTGCTATGTGAGCCGGGGCAGAGATTTTTGCAGGGAAAGAGGAACAGCGAGGAGATGTGGGAAATAAAGTGGGGGAAAAAAGGGAGACTGTAGAAGAAGATAGAAAGGGATGGAATATGAGTGAATATGATGATAGTTATGTTTAAGGGTTTGAAGGGTGTGTACAGTTCTGGTTGAGGTAAGGATTTAGCTTTTAATGTTTTGGGAGATATTCAGAAACCACTGTACGAGATGTCAAAGAGCATGTAATTCTAAGGGGTATCAAAAGTTTATTTGATGAAAATTAGTTTGGAAATGGCTGAAATATCCAAAAACAAGGTGAAACAAAGAGATCCTAATTAAAGAGGTGGCCTGTTGCCTTTTATTATCATCACTTTTTTGTATATCTCAGCCATTTGAAAATCAATTTTCATCAAATAAACATTGACTCCTTCTTAAAATTACATGCTCTTTCATATTTCATCAGAGGTTTTCTCATTATCTCACTTAGGAATGTTCAAAACATGAATCCCCACCTCAACCAGTACTGTACAGTCCCTTTAACCCATGCTTTCAATATCATCTTGATAGATTTATAACCTCATTTTAGTTATTAGTTAAAAAATGTTTCATTCATCTTTAACCCGTTGAGGACGGACTGATTTTGCTACAACACGCAATTCCCATAGACACCTGCCCAAGTATACTCGGGACGCGTCCTCAACGGGTTAACTCAGTTGTTGATGTTCACTAATGTAGCCACTTTTATCATTTTATTCTTTTTTTCACAGGGAGTTATTTTACAAGATGCAGCTGCCTCTTTTGTTTATGTATGGTGTTGGCAATGCAAACAGAAATATTGATTGTTTTCAGTAAAAGCATGTTCATTGTACTACTTTTGCCTTTGTACTGAATTGTAATGATACAGGTGCAATCCATGCAAGTAATTTTTGTCAGTAGGTTGATCTCTAGATTTGCTCTTTCACAGGGTTGTAGGTTCAAATCCTAATATATACATTATGTCATGTAGTTCATGTTGCGCATATCATAGTGTTTTCACCATCAAATATAGCTGTAAACATGAATGTGCTTACTATTGGGGATAAGTGTTCACTGGACTTGCTCTTTTTCAAGCACACTAGCCAGGCTTAATCTGAACTTAAGAAAATGTGGCTGTGTATACACATGAATACATGATGTTGTCTTGCTTTAGCTAGAGATGTAGCTCAGAGTTGTTTCTCAAGACATCCACTTCAAAGAATCAACCAAGATAAAACTTGGAGGGGGGGGGGGGGGCATTTCCCACTTTCCCCCACCTCCCCCAACTTCTTTCTAGTTCCTCCACGTGAGATTTGTGGTAATGACCGTAGGTAAAGAGCATGCTGTGAATTAGATGAGAAAGAAATTCGATTAGGGAGCAGCAGTGCCGTTATTGCAGCAGGGAGGCGAGGGGGACAAGAATTCCCGACAAGACAGGGTTGATACAGTGAATCTTCCTCTGTGGGGGCCTGGCTTGTCATCCTTCCTTGCCTATCATACAAGCTAAACCAGGATACAAGATAAAACAGAACAACAAAAATTATACCATGCAGGCAATATCGGTATCTTAGCCTCTGTACATGTAGAGTATGACACTTCAGAAAACTCATTTTCATAGAATTCCACTGGCTGGTATTTTTTTGTTTTTCTGAAGAATTGCTTGATTTCACTTACAATCTACTTGGAAGAAACTGCAATGTTTACACTGCCCTGTCTTCTATTGTAGAAATGAAAGCTTGTAGGTGTTATGTGGAAGTGAAAACAATACTTCCCTTTTTTTCCCACAATGAAAATTTAATTTTTTTTTTAAAGTTTGAAACAGAGGGTGCTTAATGGAATGAATCATTGTGCTTCTGACCATGATTTGGCTACCGTCATCAGCATAGCCAGAAACCTCTAGAGGCATATCAGCCCCCCTACCTGTGCAAAAATTGTGAGCGGGGAGTTAGAGCTCTTGATCCCATATCATTTTGGATACAACAAAACAACTTTCCTCACAGCCTTGCGTGGCCTGACAAAGAATGAAGGTGCTACTCACCATGCGAGTGTTCCCCCCTGCCCCTGAGCAGGACTAATCCAACATTCTCCCTTTGTCTGTGGAGGATATTAGAAACAGCAGCTACGCATTTATCAGGCTTTCCTGTTTGTGGTGTCAAATAGGAAAATCGGAGTTGACGCTTCAATATTTTCTCTTACCTTTCCTTTTTTTTTCTCTTCTTTTATGGGGAGGGGGAGGGGGATGGGAAAGAGGGGTATATGATAAGCTCATTGACTTTTCCTGGTAATCAACAATTTCACTGTGGAAAAGCTTCCTTCTTTTGTTAATGTGTCATTTGTCTACTTTCACTTCAATTCAATTCAAAAAGGAGATAGATGTCACCCTGGTTGATTATGAGACCCTTTTGAGGAAATTTTGAAAGAAGTCTCCCTGGATAGTTATTAGACTGTTGGTAACTTTGAAAGGGCAAAGAACTGGTATGGCAGTAATAGTTGGAAATATCAATGAAAGGATGTAATTGATGTTTTTCTTGTAGCTCCGTACAACCCCAAATCTATCAGTTACAAACAATGCAATCCTTCTCATAGCTGTTACCCCCACCCCTTACAACTTTCACAAGTTCAGTGAGTGGTATATTCTGTATTTCTTGTCACCCTGTATGTTCTAATTTAGTTTTTTGTTGATGTAAACCCTTTTTACCCATAAACCCTTCTGAAACTACCTTATTTTTGTTGTAAAGAGTTTGTCACTAAACTGTGCACAGTGAGAGGAATTTTACAACCTGTTGTATATTACATATTATATGTGTCATCATTCTAATTCAACTCTCTTTGTTTCTTCCCTATCTCCTTCACCCATCGTATATTCTATCTCCATCTCTCTTACTTCTCTATCTCCTCATCCTCTGTCACCTTTGTTTTTTCCTTTCATCCTTTTTTTGGGCGGTCTTTTTGATTTCCATTTACTTGGTCATCTTCCGTCACTTCTTGCTTTTGTTCTGGTCCAATACTTTCCCTTCTATTTCCTTGACTATTTCTTTTTTTCTCTCTGTGCTCCTATGTTTTCTCCTTAAGTCCTCTTTATCTCCTTTACTTCTTTTTTTTTCTTTTTTGGTTTTTTGTTCCATTTCTGCCCTTGCTACATCTCCTTCTCCTTGCCCCCCTCTGTCCTCCTTGGTGTATTTCTTGCTCCCCTCTCCAGGACCCTGTATCAGAACAGGATTGCGGACCTGCCAGAGGCCATCTTCAGGGGGCTGACATCGCTGCAGCTGCTCCTCCTCAACGCTAATCGCCTCACCTGCATCAGGGGCAATCTCTTCAGGGACCTGGTCAAGCTTCACCTCCTGTGAGTAGAGAAAGAAGTCCTCATGGGATGAGGGGATGGGTAGATGTGTGGATGGATGGATGGATGGATGGATGGTTAGATGGATGGATGGCTGAGAAAAGAAATGAATGTGTTAGTTTAAGGGAAAGTTGCTGATTGCATCATTTGCATCAAAGGCAATCTTTTCAGGGATCATGATCAAACTTAACTCCCTGTGAGTAAGAAAGAAGTCTTGCTGGGATGAGGGATGGATATATGTTTGAATAAATATATGGATAGATGGATAGATGGATGGATGGATAAATGGATAGATGGATGAGAAAAGAAATGAAAGTGTTAGGTTTAGAGAAAGTTGCTGATTGCATCATTTGCACCGGGGCAATCTCTTCAGGGACCTGGACAAGCTTCACCTCCTGTGAGTAAAGAAAGAAGTCTTGCTTGGATGAGGGGATGGATAGATGGATGGATAGATGGATGGGTAGATGGATGGATAGATAGATGGATCGATGAGAAAAGGAATAAAAGTGTGTCTTTTTAGGGAAAGTTACTGATTGCATCATCTGCATCTGAGGCAATTTTTTCAGGGACCATGGCCAAACAAGCCTCCTGTGAGTAAGAAAGAAGTCTTGCTGAGATGAAGGGATGGATAGATGTGTGGATAGATGGATGGATGGATGGATGGATAGATATAGGAGAAAAGAAATGAAAATGTTAGTCGAGGGAAAAGTGCTGATTGCATCATTTGCATCAAAGGTGATCTTTTTAGAGATAATGGTCAAACTTAACTCCCTCCGAGTTAGAGGAGTCAATGTTGGTGAAACTGAGGAAAATGATTGAAGGACAAGTAACTTAAAGGAAGGATGGATTGTGAAATGAAAAGACAATTTAAGTGTTAGTTGATAGGTTTATGGATAAACAATGCCTACAGAATAGATGGAGTAGACAGATTATATTTGGATGGATAGATAGAGGGATCAGTAGATTTATGGAAGGATTGAGACCTAGATGAGTGGAGAAATGAAAATGATCATTGGAGAGTGATTGATGTGGTAATCAAGGAGTAATGGAATTGAGGGAATATATTGATGAGACAAATATAAACGGACAAGTGGATAGAAGGAATGGAATGATACAGGTGGAAAAAAAAAAGATAGACTTTTTTTATATATAGATTTGTATGAGTGAAAAGAGCGATTAATAAAGAACTTCAGCATAATGGGGAGAATAGCATATTGCTTTTCTAATGGGCAAACAATCAGTATTTTCTTTGGAAAGAAGAAATGCAACATGACAAATTATACCACCTGACAAATTATACCAAATAATCAGCAAAAGTAAATGACCCGCAGAAATCTAGTGTAAGAGGTACATATAGACACACATACTGGTAATACCTGTGTGTTAGCTGAAGGATTATGTACACAATGTGCACTCTAATTGGGCATGATGTGACTGAAGGCTGTGCGCTATTCATCCACTCACATTTCCACTCAGCACTCGTGTGACAAAATAGATTTGGAGGTTACACTGATCTATTCTCAATGAATGAAGGGTCATAGGTAGATCGACACATATAAAATTCCCTCTTGATTTTTCAGGTATACCCAATCAGTGACCTCCATGCTTAAGCCCGCAGCCAATGATACTTTCCCTGAAAGCATTTACAAAAAAGGGGGATGAGGCTTTTGATTAACCATCCATAATCCTGATGATTATGACTTTGAGTAACCTCAAGGATGGGGATAGATTCCCATTAGTCAGCTGTGCTTTTCACCATCAATTTGGAGTGGCTTATTTCTGGATTGTGTGTGATATAAAGTTAATGAACTGAAGCAGCCTTTTTGGATGACTGGTCTGGAGGTGCAATATATTCATAGGACACATTTTAGCATCTAAGCTGCAGCAAATGCATGCACTAGACTAGGTAGAATGGTACTGTTGGTGGTAATAGTAGCAGTAGTAGAAGTAGTAGTAGTAGTAGTAGTAGTAGTAGTAGTAGTAGTAGTAGTAGTAGTAGTAGTAGTAGTAATAGTAATGGTGTAGTGGTAGTAGAAGAAGTAGCAGACATAGTAGTAGTACTGTAGAAGAAGTAGGAATAGTAGTGGTAGTAGTAATATAGTAGTAGCAGTAGTCATAATAGTAGCGGTAGTAGTAGTGGTGGTGGTGGTGGGCATAGTGGTAGTGGTATAGTAGCAGAGAAAGCAGCAGTAGTAGTAATAATATGGTAATATACTTACATTCTGATTGATTGAAAAAAAATTCTAGTTTCTAAAATCCATTTCTGGTGCTTAAGTGTTTTCTATGTTTTCTTGTTGACTTATTTGCAATGGAATCTGTAACTGAGATCATATCGTTTTAGCAAATTGTTATGATGAATATTCAGTATTGTCTGTAAAGAGCACTTTCATTTTGTATAAATCATGAACAACATCATCAGTTGCATTGCTTGTCAGATTTTTCATCATGCTGTCATATCAGAGTGCATTACTTATTTTGTGAAAACAAATCTTCTACGTTTCTCTTTCCAGCTCCCTGTATGATAACAACATCCGGTCGCTCTCTAACGGAACCTTCGATTCACTCAGACAACTTGAAACACTGTAAGTTGAGAAGCAAATTATCTTATTCAATATCTGCAGTACATTCAGACTGTAATCATGTAACTTCAAGTTCAAGGAAAAGCTCTATGGGGTGCCAAGTGTCACACGGGCTATTTCATTACAAGATCAGTCATTGCATCAATGACAGGACAGATTTTGTGATGAAATTGACCGTGCGACACTTGGCACCCCATAGAGCTCATCCTCGAGGTTAAGGATCACTGTCTGAATGTAACTATTGAAATGAAATGAAATTTATTCATATTTCACATTATGTACATTGTACACATATTGTGTCATTTTTTGCATATTTGAGCATTCAGAATTAAGGGTTTCTGGGACAAACACTGTACTAGGGCTTTCTATAGCTCAGTCGGTAGAGCACCGGGCTAGCAATCCGGAGGTCTTTGGTTCGATTCACGATAGAACCCCATTTTCTTTGCTCATTTTTCCACTAATTTTTGCATATACTTGCAAAGGTGGAGGGGACTACTAAGAAGCAGTGCTTGTAAAATGTAGACCCCCTATGGCAGCAGGAATTTATAAGAAGCAAGGTTTTGAATTTGGGGACACTCTCCTTTCTTAACCTATGCCTGTGCCTCAGACTTCTTTATATAAGTAAGTCTATTTTGCAACTACCTGATTATATGGAATATACAACACAATTATCATGGCTTTACCCAAATTACTAAACATGAACTAAACATGTATGTTTTTTATAATATTAAGTTTGTGAAAACATACAATGTAATTGCTGTCATTAACATAGAGACTTCAAGTTCCAGCAGATTGTAATACAAATCACATTTGCATCCTGCATAGGGATTTATTTTTCCCAAGATGCCGATTTTTTTTTGGGGGGGGGGGGGTGGGTGTGACCATTTTTGTGTCTGCCAAAGGGAGTGCATACCGTACATTCACTGGCATATTTTGTCCTTGTTCCTCGCCATACCAAGGATACCCATGTCATGGTGGAATATTTTGAGCCAAAATCCTAAACCATTGAGCAAATTTACCCAGGAAGAGAGGAGGAGAGGCGAGAAAAATCATGGTAGAAAGACTGTTCTCCTACCTTTATATATTCACATCCTCAAACATTCCCTTGCCAACACTGGCAAACTTTTTTTGCCACTGTGCCATGCTAGTTGCAGAGTAAACTTTTTTTTTTCTTCTTGCTATTTTTCTCTCTCCTCCTCCTCCTCCTCTTCCTACCCCATACCCCTGTCTGTCGTTTCTTGTGATGGAGTAACTTGGATTGCACTTGTTGAGGGATTGTGAAGGGAGTGTGAAATCTAACACCTCTGTAATCAAGAGGCTCACAAAGAAGTTTAAATGATGGAGGTTTGGAGCATGATGTGACGAGGGTGGGCAGGGCTGCCAGTCGGGGGAGTTTGGCCCAACGTTTTGTCGCGGCAAGAGGGGCGGTCGTCACGAATTCCCATTCATGTGCCTCTATCTAAATTTCTTCTTTCAACAGAATTAGGGTGTGGGCAAGGTAACAATTTAAGCTCGGAGCGTGTCTCTTCAGAGTTTATGATCGGTTGTGTCCATGCGTGTGACTGCGATGATTTGAGATGGGGGATGGAAGATATGTGTGCTCACTCTGATGCTGGTGGGGGGGGGGGGAGAATTGCTTATTTGTCAGATATTGATGGGTACAAAATAAAACAGGGAAGCTGTGTGGACACAGATGATGCTGCGATAGAGTGAATTATGGCTCTTGGGTGTAGCTGAGGAAGCTGGAGAGGTGTGTGTGGTCATAGATGTGAGATGAAGGAGAGCCTAACTGGACTGAGTAAACCAGTCATACATCACAATAACCATAGGAACGGTAGCTCTGGATACAAGGACATCTTACAGAGTGCATAATGAAGCAGCCATCAATCGACAAGAGATTTAGGACATTATCCATCTTACAGGCTCTCCCAGGATCTACAAACTTTAATGATGCCATTTTTCTATTAGAGTGGTATCTATCAGATTTCAGCCCAAAGTATGTGCACATTTAGTTACATAATATAGTCATTCATCAAAAAGTCTTTCATTTGAATAGCAGGGCATCTTCAAGTTCCTTGGGGAAAGAACAGATATCCTTTGTCCGATGACTTGAGAATGGAAATGGTGATGTTAAATTTTATGATACATCTGCTGCCAAATCCATGACATTGTAGCTACATTATGAGACCAAACATAAAGACTAGAAAAATGAAGTCCAACACTTGCATTGTGAGACATCACCATACAGTACCTTCAAATCTCACATTGAAGAGAAGCGTCGGAGAAATTACAGTGTATGTATGTCAGTGTTCAAATCTAGTCATTGTCAGAAATGTTTTCATTGTGAGTATGAGCTGTTACTGATCTCTGCAAAGAATTTCTACCTTTACCAAGTTTTATGATGAATGATTTATGAATTACTGAAGCAGAGAAGAATAAATGTTGGTACTTCATTGCACCTACAATCGTGTATGTGAATATGCCTGGAGGTATTGGAATATGTATGACATCAAGTAGACATAAATGAAACTTGAAAAAATAAATGAATGTGAATAATGAGATGAATCAGCCCTATTTATCCACAGACAGGATTTCACAAATATGTTTTAGTGCCTCCTATAAACTGCCTTGCCAAAACACTGAAAATGTAATTGTAGCTGGTTTCCCTCAATCCGTTTCTTCCATAGCCCTGCTCAAGTCCTTTATTCTGTCATCATGTGAGTAGTAAAACAGTTATAGTCGCCTCTCAACGGCAAGACGAGGTTGATGATTGGTCCAGTATTATTTCCTGTCCTGGTTGTCATGGTGACCAGCATCAGTTTTGTACCGACCCTTTAGTCTGTCTGTGGTTGACTCATGCAATATTTTCCATTCATGTGGCCCCATTCCATCCCGGTCCTACCTGGGAGTCTGTAACTGCCTTTCATCACCAAGGACTGATTCTCGGATGCTCCACTCACATACGAAGGAGTAACTACCTTTTGTCACTACATCTAATGTCCTTCCACTTGTATCTTCTTGCAGAATCGCTTTACAAGCCATTGAGGAGAAAAGTTTGCTTTTATACGGTGCAGTTTCCAACATGTGTTCACGCGGAACAGAGAGTTGCGAGTGACATTTCTGTGGTTTTCGTAAAGGTTGTTACATGTGTCGAGATGCCAGATATGAAAGGTTAAGGAACCCTCCATCCTGTATGCATCTGGAGTTAACACAAAGCTGTGCATATATGGAGGAGTTGTTGGTTATGGTGTGGAATTTTGCCTGGCCAGTATTTTGAACTTTTTTGTTAGTTCAGCTCAGGGTATCCTAGCTGGGGCTTATTTTCGAGTCATCGATCAACAAGTCTGCACGTGTGAAATCTGGGTCATATTTCATTCGCGGGTCTGACCGCTATGTCGGGTAGATCTCCTCCGCATTTGCAACAACAACTCCCCAAGATAAATTCATAAATATTCAGAATTTCACTGCAGTAATCCCAGACTTACAGGCCTATCGGCAGCATAGTTTCTCTCTCGCGACTCTTTTTCTTGACTCGGCTGTTGATCGCGCTGAAAACATGTCAGGAGTTGGGCAAAGTCTTAAGACAGCAACTTGAGAAGTAGGAGTGTATGGATTAGAGAGGCTAAGCTGTGTTGTTGATGTGGTGTAAATGAGATAAGGCAGCAGGAATGGCTTTTTAATGGATACCTAAAGATTTCTATGGTATGTGTATGTCTCATATTGTAAGGAAAAAAGGACTTATTAATTGTTTGACCTGGTGCATAGAGGCCACTGTCCTTATCAAAGTTTTGCTCAAGATTGGCCAAATGTCTTTTGAGTCTTCTCTCTCCCCTACTTTGTCTTCTCTGTTTTTAATGGAAAGTATATAAATCTGGCTACTTTATATCTTTATGTTTCATAGAGTAGTGTATGGTTGAAATGTTGGTTTAATTTGTGGAAAATTTTCAACATATTTTTCTCTTTCATGGCTCCCAACTTAGTCATTTCTTGTGGAAGTTGTAAGATGTTTAAGAGTTCACGCAACAGGATGGTAGTCTAGACGTGGGCCAGACACCATAAAGACTGGATGAAACATTTTAATGAAAGTGAATGATTTTTCTATGCAGTCTATGTGGCATCATTTCTCTGGGCAGTGAACTCTCTAGAAGCTCATTTTAGGAAGTACAAATCACACTTCTCACCAATCGCAAGAGATTGGCAGGATCGATGGTAAATAGGCATAAAATGTCTAATTTCTTTGAAAAGGTGAAGAGAGTCAGGATATAGGGCTAATTGCTTGTTACCTGCATGACCTGCTTGGCCCCATTTTACCCCTGCCCTACTCCTTCCATGTCGTGGACTTAACAAGAGTTGGCTCCTCAATTTCAAGTCTTGTTTAACTATAATTTAGGTTTGAATAGGGGTATGTAATGCTCTCTGTGTTGCCATCATCAAGTTGAATACCAATTTTGCAAATGTATGAATTTGTCACTTAAAATAACCATATGTAGGCCTAAATTGTATTTGTGACTCTTGTTTGCACACACACACACACACACACACACACACAATACATATCAACCCTTCCAGAACCATCACCTGTGGAAGTCATTGACTTTTTGACAGGCACAGAAGGGCTGCCCTTGGTAATCTCAGGGTTAGTTTTAGTATGTTTTTATTTTAAACAAATGAAAAACCTTCCATACAGATGTTCAGATTTTCATACAAACTCTGTAATTGCCTATCTTGGCTGTTGTAGTCAACCTGTGAATCAACCTTCTTGCCAATTGTAGGCTTCAGAATGTACCAGTTAGGATGAGAGTCAAACTCACCATTTCGGTACATGCAAGTGAAAGTACAAGTGCACCAGTTACGCTAGCCTCCTGCAGCTCAGCAAGCCTGTCAAGAATGGCCTAGAATTGGCGGAAGATGACCGGAGCAGGCCCATAAAAATCCTTGACCATCTGAGCAAGAGAAAGGACAGATCATATGAAAGACAGCCATCGTAGTGCCACTGCACTTTTGTGTATAGGCAAAGGGAAACATAACCACAGGAATGGGGGGGGGGGGAGGGGTAAGAAAATAAGATGTTATGGTAAAGAAACGTGGAAGCAGCTCATTTGAATAGCATTGACCACAGATTAAGAGCCTACTTTTGCATACTTGGGAAGAAAGAACAAGGTATGAAGGCAAGGACAGACCAGCTGTTGTCAACTCATGGTTCAATGTTCTTGTGGGGTGGGGAGCATGGGATTAGAATGTCAATTAAAACCTCATGTCAGGGATTCTTACATTCACTCCATTGGCACATGAGTGAAGAAATTTGTGAGGCTTCCTTCGTTCTTTGACCGGATCAGTGAACAGCAGACAAAGAATCCTCATGAGCCATTCCCTCATCCGGCCGAGGATGCGACATTGATTCCGCAGATTGACCTCTCTTGACCTGGGTCCTAACCCCCCAGCCTCTTCATTCACACCTGTAACTGACCTACCCAAATTGTCCCTCTAGGGTTTATATGATGGGGGAATTCTTTTCATTTTTGGCCCATCTTGTCTTTTGAGGAGTGTCATTAAATATCCTGTTATTAGGTGTGAAAATCTTGTGGCAGGGTGAATGAGAGCTCTCTCTCAGTACCCAGATGTCTTTCCAGAAATTTGCATAAACCATCTTGCCCATTGCATGCATTTTGAACAAAGTGACTGTTCCTTCAATTCGTGTTCTTCATATTTCCTGAATCCATTATGAAACTTTGCTGCTTTTCTTTCCTTTTATCCAAATATGTAACTTCACATGTCGCATGATCTTACCTTTCTATCTTCAAATCACGATTAAGATCTTATTAGAGCTTGTAAGAATGTGAGCTATGCAAAACACGAGTAATAATGACTTCATTTAAAATGGAATACAGGTTTGACTTAGTTTTTTTAGGTAAAATAAAATTGTGATGTTGTGTATTATTTCACAAACAACTGAAATATGTCTTTCATTTCCCTCATCAAGATGGTCTGAAGTTTTTGCATATTTGCTACAGGTACATTTGTATTCTGAACATATATTGAGGGTTACCGTGACAACAGTAACTATAATGTATCCCTTCTTCATAGTGATGTGAGAATCAAGATTTCCTTTCTCTCTCTCTCACACACACACACACACACACACACACACATGGTAAGCACTATCTGGGCACCCGTCCCGCTTCATCATGAATATTCATCATCTACATGTATCCGTAATACCGTTGAAATACATATTTTTTTCGTTTCCCGGCAGCGTTTTTACATTTCTCGGAAAAACTGAACATTTTTCCATCTCCCGGCGAGACGTTTTAACATTCCCCGTTGATGCAATTTTTCGAGATTTTTACATTTCCCGGCCATACGTTTTGCACGTATCCAGCGTTCTGCCATTTACTAGTACAGTATCTTACTGCCAGATGAATATTCATGATGAAGCGGGACGGGTGCCCAAATAGTGCTTACCCACACACATACACACACTCTCTCTTCATTTTCTCCCTCTTCATCTGCTCTATTTGTGTATTCTATATACTTGAATCCAATCCATGTTTGTCTCACTCATTCATTGTCTCCGATAGCAGTTATAAAGCAGTTGATCATGACATGCTGTAGCAGCAACGGAATGGGGGGGGGGGGGGGGTTTGAGGGGGTTAGTAGCTGAGAAAAGGAGAGGGAGAGAGAAAGACTAAAGGTTTGAAGTGGAGGAGAATCAGGTTCCACAAACACACAAATGTCCAGAGATGTAGACGCCTGTATCATGAGTCCCTGGGAAGATCTGTTTACACTGACAGCAAATTTAAAAAAAAAAAAAGTTAATGAATAAATGATTGTGTAGACCCATGGAGATAGCAAATGCAGATTAAGAGATCAAGATTGGTTCCCATGCACTGATGAACTCGCCAGTGACAGAAGTTCTCAGTGATGGATTGTTTGTAGGCCTCATTTTCGAGAGGGATTTGCGTCCGCCTGAGTACGGCTGCTTCCATTCCCCAGAAAGGATCGAAACTGTGGACAGCTAGGGACGGGGCAGTTTCTGAATCAGACGTGGTCGATGACAGATGCGAAAGATGTTTAACCATGCTGCGTGCTTTGAGTGCCGATTGTCACAGAAAATCCCATAGCGTTTGACACACTTTCCAAAGTCACTTACACAGAAAGGGTTAACCTTATATGTGTACCGGTACTCCGGTATCGATTGGCACAGAAAACCTTTAATATAATGTTGAACACATTGTCCAAATTCCCTGGCAAAGAAAGGGTTTGACAGAGCCCGATGCCTTCGAACCAGTCATCAGGAATACAAATGATATGAAATTGGACACGTCTGATGCATACAAGTAGTATGCTTGAATGAGAGCCATGCACCCATACATCAGTTGTTTCCTTTTTATGTAATTATAAGCTGGACGTGTCAACCAGTGGGTTCATGTGTGCAACAAGCACTCTGCATGTGCCTTAAGCAAGACCTTGAAACTTGAAACATGAAATATCAATGGTGTGTAATTACTTTTATTGCACTGTGGTACATGTCATGGCCAGCTCTTATGACGTTTATATTAAAAGTAAATTTTATATCTTCAGAAGATTGTATGAAAGAGATGCATCGAAGATCATCTGCAGCACACACATATTTTAGCAGTCATTGCAATATATAAAATAATCTGTTGAATGAACAGTACCATGACAATGACATTTGCTCCTGCAACAATTTCTCCTGTGAAATACCTGCATGCTATAAAGCCACACATAGATTCTACCTACAACCATAACTCTAACCCAAATCCTAATCCTCACATCAAACTAGACCTAAAACCCTATCACAACCCTAACCCTAATCCTAAGTCCTTCAAGAAAATAAGACCACAGCAATTGTCGCAGAAGCAAATGTCGTGTCACCTGAATGTACAACGTACATCACTATCGTCATTACAATCAAAACAATCACTTCCATGGTTGCGTTTTCACAGCTCTGCTGTGTTCAAGGATTGAAACAGTTATATATCTCACTTACATCATTTTACTGTAGCTAACTGATGACCCATGCAGGGCAAAGCAGTGAATGCATAGCCCACATGTGTCAAAATGTGGCTTTAATTGGGCTAATCCTGCATGAGCCAACACAGGCAAACAGCACGGGTGTTAAAACCGTCAAAGACCTGCTAAATACGTCAAGAGATTAGGGACAGGCCTTTGACACTGCAGAAGCCGTAGAGATGAAGAGAGACCTTGGGAATGTTTAGGGCTTTGCCATCTTTAGCAGCACCCTAAGATCATTAATACAACCCCCCCCCCCTTTCTAATGCTTAGTTCCCAAAGATGGGCCACGTATAGGGCCCATTAAAAAGGTCTGGTTAGAAGCTATGAGGTGTGAAACGATGGCCCATCAATAGTTTGGTATTTGGGATTCTGCCAGTTCCCTGGTTTACCTTTCTTCAAGGTAGGACAGGAAGATGGGTCAACTTTGCCCTGTGATAACTATGACTTTTCAAGTAGTGTTTAAACAACAGCAAAAAAAGAAAAAAAAAGAGAAAAAGTGGTACATTCAGATGCTATGAAGTGTTGATATACATGTACATTCATTCTGGTCTTTCTGTTTCTGTACTGCTTCATTTGTGCAAATGTGTGACACACATGTACACTGTATATCAAGTTTTTGTAGAATACTTCAAGAGTGGAAACTTTTGCAATGTGGAAATTTTTGCGCATTTTGGAGTCTTGAGTTTATATTTTGTAATGTTACTTTTATTCAGATTTCAATGATTTTTTTTTTTTTTGTTAGCTATGTCGGGCATAGTAGTTTGTTGCTTTTAAGGATGAAAGTAAAACTTTTATTTCTTTTCCCAACCCCCTCTATTTTCTTCCTCACTATTTCCTTAATTCTTCTCATTATCTTGTCATCCTGTGTGCCAACATTTGTTCATCCTTCTATCTATCTTTCTGTCCATCCCTCCATCCATGTGGCCTTCACCGCTGCAGACACCTCGCCCGTAACCCTCTCATCTGTGACTGCAATCTGCGGTGGCTGGCCCAGTACCTGAATGACAACCCAGTGGAGACCAGCGGCGCACGGTGTGCCGGTCCCAAGCGCATGGAGCGGAAACGCATCTCCAAGATGAAGACCATCAAATACAAGTGTAAAGGTACAAGCATGCAAAAACCATGTATAATATATGTGAATGGACAGAATGAGATTCTAAAAAACGCCCATATATTTATGGATACTTGTAAGATTTGCAAAAATGCAATTTTCAAGATGTCCTCATCTCATCTGGGTACTGAACATATTTTGACTTTTTTTTTCTGTTCTTCCCTTAGATATTCTATTTTAGTGCCTCACAAAAAAAAAAGAATGTATATAGTATGATGGATGTTTTTGTTATATTGTATTGAGAAATAATATCAAACTTTATTCTTTGGAATCCTTTTAATTTTCATTACATACATATAGATACATTTTCACAAAACAAACATCATTCTGACTAAAAGCATGTAAATTAAATCTGTTTGATTGGACTTACCTGGATGAATCAAAATCTACATTGATGTATCATTTAGCTTAGAGTACAGATGTCATATTTTTGGTTATATGAAGCTTTTCAAGCCTTGATGAACAACTGAAGTTTCCAAAATCTTCATAGATTAAATTGAATTGAATTTCTCATATTTCACATCAAAGTACAATACATATCACTAGGCAAAAAGTATTCAAATTATCAACATACAATTTGAAGCATAGAAACCAATTTCAAAAGTATTCAAATCATCAACATACAATTTGAAGCATAGAAACCAATTTCAAAAGTAGATGCAATTGCACTGCTCTATATACAGTATGTAATTAAACGTACGCATTATTGTCCCTCCGTATTACTGCATTTCATGAAATGTGGACATTCTCTTCTGCATGGCAGTACATGAACTTCAACATAGTTCTTGGAATAAAAAGGTATATGATAAATCTGAAATGAAAAAATTACATGAAAGTAATGTGCATTTATGATTCTTGCTATGTATTATTTCAAATGGAAATGAAGCTCTCTTTAACCCGTTGAGGACGAATCCCGAGTATACTCGGGCAGGTGCATGTCTATGGAAAATGCGTGCTGTAGAACCTGAACGGGTTAATGTAGTGCAGTTACTGTCCCTACATTTCTTTCTTTCCGCATCGCACAAAGTCTTGAATGAAGCTCATCTCCCTCACTAAAGCTTTTTGAAAAGATACCGTCATAAACCTTCCCAAATCCCGCGTTCATTTCCTTTGCCTGTCCCCCACCCTCTCCCCAGCCTGTAATGTGCTCATCAATTTCTCGAAGCTGGATGCCGTACCACTTTATCCGGTCGTATCAAAGGCTTCCTGGCGAAAACGTTCCCCACAACCATACCCTTGATCATATCATCTCCCCCCCCCCCCCCCCCCACCATCCAGTGTTCAGCGAACTCACATCTAGATAATGGGGAGTAGAAGACGCATTCCATTCTGCGAAAAAGAAGGGTTTTTGGTGTAATTTGCATCTATATGGATGGCAAGTCCATTTCCTGATCTGATGGAAACGGACAAAACATGCTCTACCACTCTGCATCCTGACAGAAAAGTGAAGCAAAAGAGAATGGAAATGTCCAATTTGTATTCATTAGGTTTCCCAGCCCGCTGTGGGGCTTTAGTTCTAGTGCAGGTATAATGCTTGACGAGAAGAGGAAATGGTTTTTGAGGAAATTTAGTGCAAATCTGAGGAGTCTCATTTGCCGTCCAATGAAAGAGACTGATGAATAATCTCGGGGGAATTGAACACTTGAATTCTGATTGAACCAAACTTTGAGATGGTATAGAGAGTGTGATATGAAGAGTTGTTTGTGGTTAAATTCCTCTCAAGTATTGCTGCATACAACTGTAGCTCTCATGGTATCCACATGACGTTATGTTCATGTACCATGTCACTTCTCCTTTTGCTTTATTGAGTTGTTGTTCATTACTTTGTAGATTTTTTATGATATTGTATGATTGATTTAAATTGATATAATATTGCTTTTCAGGGAACAGTTTGTTGGAGGCAAAATGACTTGATGGAGTTTTTGTTCCCATAGAGTGAAAACAAACCTCGCCTGTTTGGACAGAGCAACAAATACATGCATGTGTTTGCTGAATCAAGAAATGTCTAAAATTTTTTTAATAGTTGCTTTCCTATTTGAAGCTTTTGACCCAGACACATCACACATGTAGTCGTTGCTCATGGCCCTATTTTCTCAACCATTCCAGACTCAGAGTACTACCGTACAATGCGTGCTGGGGAGTGCTTCATAGACTTTGACTGCCCAGACTCCTGCAACTGCCAGGGAAGCATTGTGGATTGCTCCGGCAGGGGACTCCCCACTGTTCCTGACAACATCCCTATGTACACCACTGAACTGTGAGTGATGAGGATTTGCATAACATGACATCCTTTCTTCCCCACAAACAAATTATTACCCCCTGCCTGGTATCAACCTGTTAACTTTTAAACCAACACAAATGTGTCTGGTATCAACCTATTAACTTTTAAACTGACACAAATGTGTTCTTTTGTTCTTTTGAATCTTTCAATCTATACCACATTGAAAAAAAAAATAGTATGGAGGATATGGAATTCATTATGATATCTTGATTACATCTTTTCTTACTGAAAACATTGGTTGCTATCATCATCTACAGCCTGTTATATAAGCAGTGATTTAACATTCGCAATTCAATTTATTACATATTATCGTGGATTATATATACTTACTTTCTTTTATTATATGAGAAAAGTCTTCTCTTTTATACAGTTATTTTTTTCTTCAAAGTATCACATTTGACTCAAAACTGACTTAATTAATGCCCCTATGTCTTTGTAGTAATAAAGGACAGCACAATTGTATTTGTTGTATAAGGATGGTGTATGTCTGAGAAGAAACATCACTGTGTCTACTCATCCTATACTATGTGGTATCTACAGAAGTATATCCACTTTATGACAAAAAAAAACATGTTGGCACGAAGAAAAAAAACAAACAAACACATCATATTTAACACCACTGTAAAATTGCTTGTAAGTTTACCTAAAGTATGCATGTCACACAATGTTCACAAAGGGGTAGAATTTCCTTCACAAGACAACATTTCCATCAAATTCAAATTTTCATCAAAACTGTAAGTATACGAGTCACATAAGAAGTTACAGTTACAAAATCAGTCAAGAAGACCAAAAAAAAAAAAATATATATATATAAAATAACAAAGCATGTTTTATTGATTTCTTTATCTTGCCAGGAAATTCAATGGGAATGAGATTTCTCGCATCTCATCTGATGGAAAGTTCAGTAATCTACCCAACCTTAAGATCCTGTGAGTATCATGTATAAAGTGTACATCATTTTGTTTGTCTCTGTCGATTTAATGACTGAAATGCCTTACGTTTAATCTACTGGTTGTTTCTTTGTTTTTTTGGTGAATGTTAAAGCACTTTTTTCCCCCTGTTGTAAATTCGATATATTGTGAAATTATCAAACGGCTCATTCAATAAACGCTGCATTCACATAAAGTTTCTTTTCTTTTTTGTGTGAATCATAGTCAGTTCACATAAAAAAGAGCACAGTGTATGTCTTTGCTAAAGAGGTGATTTGTGCCTACTATCTACAGTAACAGACAACATGTTTTGGTGGAAAATAGCTATATTTGTGTTTATATATACGTCAGTGGAGATTACAATTTCATCTGCAATCTTAACAACCATTGTTTACCAGTGTGTTTTCTCCAATAATGGTAACTGAAATCTGTTTGTTAACGGCCCAAAAACTAATCATTTTCCCCCAGATATACCAAAGTTTATCAGAGTATTTGTAATTTAACCGGCATATGCGTACATTTATAATTTTGGTGCCTATAGACAAAAAAGCCAATACAAAACCCCAAACTTGCAGGTCGGCCATGTCTACATCCTAAAAAAAAAAAGAGAGAGAAAATTTCAGATTTCCAAGGAAAAAAGAGCTTAAAAGTTTTCTACTCTTGATCGTGCTGCTTGGTGCCTCCCTCTCACACAATCCCTCTTTCACGCACTAATCAAATCAGATCAGTCCATGCTTCTGCCAGCCAGAAAGGCACGTAACGATGATAACTCTTGGCCAGGCTTTAATCAGGAATGGTAGCAAGTTTGGGGGAACAAAAAATGTCCCAATTAGACAGAGTGTCTCCTCATGTGTAGAGAAGCTAATTGGATTAGCATACTTGTGTTTCCCAAGCAGAGATGGGTATAACGATGGTGTGTGGACTGATTACCTGTGTAATAAGAAGCACTCAGTGTTTGAATTTGTGTTTTATGAACATGACGCAGTGTCTGTTCAGCCGGTGTTGTGCGTCAGAGTAACATTTTCTCATTCAGATGCAATGTTTAGAAGATATTTAATTGCTGTTGTTCTCGTGCCACAACAGTTGAAATTCTTTGTGTGTGTGTGTTGTGTGTTTTTCTTTGTTGTACTCAAGACAGTCTACATCCCATCTATAACATATTAATGGGCCCATGTTACTTTTTTTCATCTTATCTTATTTTCAAATTAGTTTTGTTTGTTTATAAAATCCTTAACGATCAAGCTCCGAAATATTTAGACGCCTGTTTGACTTTATATACACCTACTAGAAATTTGAGGTCATCTAGTGATCCGCTTCGTCTCACATACTCTGTTACTCGCACCTTAGCCGGTGATAGGACATTTACTGTGTCTGCTTCAAAGCACTGGAACAATTTACCACTTACCGTTAGACAGTCTCCATCAGTCAGTGTGTTCAAAAAAGCCTTGAAAACACATCTTTTCAGTAGCAACTAGTTCGTAGCTGTATATATATCATTTATCCAATTACACATACTGTCGTACATGTTTTGAATTGATTGTAAGCGCTTTGGGCCTTGTGGGAAAAGCGCATTATAAATAATAGTAATAATAATAATAATAATATCTAAAGTCCACCTACATGTCGTGCTTATTTCTTGTATTTCTATTCATTTGCTTATTTTTATACTTATTTAGTTGTTTGTATGCCACTCTATTAACTAATTACTTTATTCATTAGTTCATTTCCTAATCTACATTGTATTTGTTGATCAAGTAACTAATTCATTATGTATCATGCAGCCAGAAGTGTCTGTTTTTATGTACTCTGCTATGGCCGTAGGGAGATACTAAGCTCACACATGATAACATGGAACCAATGTTTGTGTTTTTTTATTGTGTATTGTCCTCGCGGAGAGAACATCTTGTACCTCAATATGCACACTTTGTCACCACAAACTATGCATAAGTCATCAAGAGGTTATTATCCTCTGAATATTGCATCCTCTTTGTCATCCACCCTCCCAGAGATCTCCGTGACAACCGCATCTCGGTGATAGAAGATGAGGCCTTCCAGGGAGCATCGTCCCTCGTGGAATTGTAAGAAATTCTTCTTGTCATACCTTTGTTTAATTTTTTTTTGCTCTATGTATATATGCCATCCCACTGCTTTACTGTGAGTTCTTACAGTTGTGTGGCAATAATAAATGTTTCCCTTATCTGACAGTGATAGTAACAAACTAGTGAGAAGCATTGTGTCGTAAATTGTGAAGGAATTGCTCTTTAATTAAACAAGGATTGCAAATTTAATACAATGTAACAATTCTGTGACATAAAAAGCTTTATATTACCTGATAATGTGTTGATGGTATAAATTGTATCAAGAATATGAAGTTTGAATACAAACCCAAATTGATATAATATTTTTCCATTGTGACTTGTTCTTACATCTGAGTCGTGCCATTAATAATTCCATAACAATTCCTTCTTTCCAACCACTTTCAAACAATGTGCAATTTACTACTTCAAGTTGAATTTATGTTGTTCTTTTTTTCCTCCATGTGTATATTGTCCTGCTCTTGACTAAGTACCTGTTTGAAGCTTGTGTAGATTTTAGTGCATGCTACATGTTTGTCTGTTTTGAAGGTTGTATGAAGTCATGTCACTGTTTGTGATGTGTAGTGCCACCAATCCAACACTGCTAGGTATACCTTATGATTCAACTAGACATTCAGTCAAAACTATGCTCTAATGAGATAAAATTATTTGTAACAGAAGACTAATATGATTTTCAATAGAAAACTATATGAAACAGGATGAAGTACTTTTTTCCTGTGACCAAAAGTTTCTAGTTTGTTTGCATTGACATATTGCCCCCACCCCCATGTCCTGTTCTTGTTCTCTGTGCATTCTTGCATAATGGCATTTGACTACATGTTGTGCCCCATTTCTTTTTTATATTCCTGAATTTAAACTTGAATTAAATGTGAGTGTCTGTACCTACAAACAGTTTATGTGATTGCTCGTATTGTTTTAAAAGCAGTAGTAAAAAGCAAACATTCTCCCCAGAAACTGAACAGTGCACTCCTTTCCCATGTCACTAGAAAGATTAGACCGATTTGTGAAGCTTTTATGTTCGTATCGAAAAAAATCAAGTTAATCTCTTTTGTTTCGTATCGTAATATCTTCTGTGCTTTACTATACACACATATATACATATACTCGTGTATTTCTTATTTTTACGTGTGCTCGTTGGAAACGTGAAGAAAGCTCACTAACAACAAACTGAGCAAAGTGACGGGGCGCTCTTTCGTAGGACTGAAATACCTTCGGACGCTGTGAGTATTACCTTCCAGTCGACTGTTACGTCAACCTGACAGCCGCCTCCATCATAGCCAGGCACATGAGACTCCATCTCTTCTTCTTCATATAACCCTTTCTTCTGTTTTTTTTTTTCTTTCATTTTTTTTTTCATGATATCATTTTGTGCTGTTCTTGGGCATTATGACATGTCGCTCATTTTTTTCTTTTTTTGTTATCACCATGTTTTCCTGCGATATACAATGGAATGCACTTTTTTCGGACAGATTATTAATGAGTTGAGACTTCTTAGTTAACCTGCACATTAAAAAAAAGGAAAGGAAGAGAAAAGAGAATGAAAGAAAAAAAAAAGAAAGAAAGAAAGAAAGAAAGGAAGATGATATATTCAAAATCTGTATCATCTCATTAAAGATTAGTGAATTGTCTCATGATTTCAAAATAAACCAAACATAAATAGGGGTTTCCATGCAGGCCCTTCTTTTTCTCTCTACATCAAAGTGATGATATATCTATCAAAAGGGATTTAAAGAAGATACCTATACAATATCATCAAAGATTTTCCCCCCAAGTTTGAAAAAAAACAAATCCAAAACAATTTTTCTTCCTGACCGCTGGATATGCATATTAAAGATGAAAACAAAAGAGAGAAAAAAAAAAAGAATGCCCAGAAACAATTTCTGATGCAAAGTATGTGCAGGTAATCTGGGAAGTCTTGTCTCTGCAGGAAACATTAATGTATTAATCACATATAATATGCAATCGTATTAACCAACCACTGCAATTTGTGACTGCACAGAAGAGAGGTATCAGAAGCAAGGGCGGTCAATATAATCATATATTGCCCACACCATATTATTTTTATGTTTGCTGTAAAGTTTCACTGCCATTCCTCTTCTGACAAAGTAACAGAGGCAGCCTGTGTGTTAGCAATTCATGGTGAATGAAATTCTGCTTGTGTTGATCCACCGAATATCTGTTTTCACCCTCTGCTTGTTAGACACTATCAAATGTCACATGGTATTTAGATATACGTATCAATCAGCAAAATAATGAAATGGAATCCTTATGAATCACCAGTTACATCAACTATTTGTACTGTTTGCTTTTGATGTTAAAAAAACACTGCAGTACATCTTTTAAGAGAATAAAAAGCAAAGCATTTTGCCATAATGTGACACAGATTCCTGTGTTGTGTATCAAAAACAGAAGTTACATTCTGTCCACCTTGTGTTATGGGAATTTTTTTTCTCTCTCTCTTTTGACTCTCACTGATCCATATTTGGCTTCACACCTCACTCTGCGCAGTCACAAAATGCACCATCACATAATATCTACCCCTCATTGCTCAGCATCTAGTCTATTTGCCTGGCATGGTACACTAACTCTCGTCTACCGATGTGCAACATCTTGCCTTTTTTACGAGAGCTCCCAACATGAGGAAACATATGAATGCATCTTGAACCACCCTCACTAACAGAGAACTCAACTTTTATTTTATTCTAGGCCCACTTGCTCACTTCACTATGTCATCTTATTAACATATCCTTTTGCTTATATTTCCTTTTTTAGTTTCTTTTTCTATTTTGTTCATTGTTCCTCCATTGCAGCTAACTCATGCATTTCTCTTTCAGGGCTGCCCAGTATGTGTGGATTTAGTTGTTGGGATTTAAGATGTCTGTAATTGCCTGATGCTTTTTAAAACCGTTGTCTTGATTCTCTTTTCTACAGCACCTTCCTGATATTTTGTTTCAGAAAATTTTTCATTTGACACGAATGATCCTTTTCGTTCAATACCATATGTGCTGTTGTATTATTTGTTTGAGGCACAATCTCTTATGATTTTGACTGTTGATTAACTCTGGTTTTTGTGAATGGAGAGAAGCAGAACTTATCTTGTCAATGTGCACGTGATATAGAGGAGACTTGATTATATATATATGAGCATATTTATTCGTTTGAGCATATCCATCAAGTACAGCATTATGGGAATCATTGTAAACCTGTGTGTGATTATATATTCTGTATTTTCCTGTCTTAAAATCACATATATGCTTTTCATCATAACCTGGTTATATCAATTAGTATGTAAACAGAATGCATTTATTGAATATAAAGTTCTTGAAAGCACAATGTAAAGTTGCATATCGATTGATGTAAGAAAGCTTGCTAAAGAGCAGTTGAGGTTTGGATGAACTTCTATTTTCTACTTATTATGTAACCTATAAAGTTTCATGTCTGATATAAAGTTGAATGCATTCATGCAAATTGTAAGTTGCCTTGAGTATGTGGTACATTAATCTCTAGACTAAAAAGAATTTTAAATAAAAAGAAGAATCTGCTATGCAGTCTCAGTGTGCAATCCAAGTTGCCATTTAGCACTGCCAATTGTAACTTTTACACTTACAATTATTTTTGCGTATTTCCAGATATCTAAGTGCACACTCATGTGTGAAAAGTGGTCCATGGGGAATAGTATAATATTGTGTAGAAGTTATACAGAAAGGTGAAGTAACTATATTTGATTTTTTAAGGAAAAACCTGAAAGGCAAATGTAATAGAAACCATATTAACCTTTTCATGAAAGCCTCCATAGATGGACTCCTTCTGTGAGAGATTGGTGTCATTTAGATATCCCATCATGCCAATTCAGCGACATTTATTTCATTCCAACAATGAAGCCATTTTTCCAAACACATCTCACGGTGACCCCCCTATACCGGTCTCAGCTTGCCCCCTATGCCCATCATCAGCTCCAACAATCCTTCCCCGCTTTACCCCCACCTGTTCCGGCTCGTCTGGATTCGAACCAAACATTGCCGAAAAGAACTCCCATACACTCTTCTCCCCACCCCTCTCCCCCAAGTCTGACGTAGTCCCGAGTTCCCCTTCTACACACAGACGACTAAACCCCTCTCCATCATCACTATTTCATATGCTTCCGATTTCTTGTTAAAAAAAAAAATGGAAAAAAAAATGCTTAGGTTTGCATTTGAGGACAGAGATCTTAGCTATATCCAAAGCTCCGAGGTGGGACTCCCCTTTTTCCTCTCTCTCTCTCTCTGGTGGAGCCTGTGTTTGAAAGAACAATCCCCCGTGTGAGTTTAGATTATTCGCTCCAAACATTAGAGCCATAATTATTGTTCTTCGATAAAGCCTCCGTCAACATCAGCTTGCCTCTGTTTGTATGTGGTGCAATCCCCAAATTTGAGGTAGTGATTGTAAAGAGAAGTCTGATCACAAGTAGAAAGGGGGGGGGGGGGGGGTAAACTGTCCCTGCCTGTAGGGAAGGCCGAATAAAATGCCATGACTGAATGGAGTTGCCATTTTGATGCCAAGTACAATGTTTTTGTCAAATTCTTCACTCTCATCATGCCTGCCTTCATCAAGAATTGCTACATTGCCTTTGCGTTTAGAACAAAAATGAGATTCACCCCACTCATTCGCAGATGAAGAAAGCATCAAGTACCAGGAATGCGATAGCTTTCATTTCATATCATCAACTTAACAGTTAATAGAAAAAGCAATCCAACATTATCATTGTGTCACCTTTTGTCATTCCGTAGTCATCATTATTACCATTGTTCATAAATGACAATATGTATCGGAAAACAATCACGTTTATGATATCATTGAGTGGATTCATTTTTCAGTGCACACATGCAAGCCCAATGAGCTTAAAGAGGATGATTTTCTGCATTGGTTCACAGTGAGTTCCCATTCTGGATGTGTTAATTGTCCAGTACCTGCAAGACTATAATTTCTTGACCGTCCCATTCTCGTAGTGAACACATTCATTTCTGGGATAATTTGCAGCAAATATGTTTCTTGTAATTAAATTGGCACCGCGGAAATTCACTACGTGTCTTAATTTTAGAGAGATTAGATAGCCCTGGTTGATATCTAAAGTCTGTACCTAATCAGAAAATTTAATACAAATCTTGCTAATTTAACAGACAAAGAGGAATTTCAGGCATCAAAAGTGAATTTTGCAATTTAGAGGTTTTTGATAATTCTGCAACCTACTGTATATAAGCAATAGTATAGAGAAGTTTTAATTCAACATATGATATACTGTCAATAAATAGTACCCCCCCCCCCTGTTATAAAACAAGTACAGCATCAAACCCAATATTTGTAGTCTGTGGGACCTAATGGTCACCCCAGTGACGATATGCAGTATATGTGGTTGCAGATTTGAGAATTCTATGACTGGCGCAAATCATGAAATGAATGATAAGGTACTAAGCCATGACCAGGTTCTCCTCAAAGCTGGCAGCATGAGTATCCCACTATGCACTGCAATATAATATTGCTTATAATTGAGTGACTGCAAGCACTGATTAATGAATCCACAGAGTTGTCTTAAAAGTATCATCATCATCCTCATCATCATTATGAAAATTGGTGAAAAATGTTGAATTTTCTCATGAAATTATGACAGCAAACAGAAATCATGCACATCATATTATTCATTATTAGGTCATTACACTCCATCCTTTCATTAATCCATTGTGCCCACCTTGCATAGCATGAATAATTTAAACCATCATTTTTCTATATGATATGAAAATAAACACTGCATCTTGAAAAAAAAAAAAATCATTAAAGCATGTATTCGTCCATAATCACCTTTCTATGGAAAATATTTAATTAGTCATCTAAGGTACAATGTGCAGGTCATGGCAGTGTCCCTGGATATATTCATGTAGGACAAAACCTGAATTGGTGTACATGGGCACATTCATTGTAACCTGTTCAAAACTAACAACAATATCTGAAACTGATGGAACTACATGTACATGTATGTGGAGAAAAAAAAAAATCATGCTGTGAGTTAATATTTCCATGAGGTGAATTGCACTGTAAAAAATTTTCATGCCAAAGTGTGTTTCACACAAATGTGTACCATGAATGCAAGATACCGTTACAGAAATTGTTGTGAGGTTAATAATGAATAGTTTGAATGAGGTACAATGTCATAATGATATGACCCAAGGAAACTGGGTTCAACTGAAAGTAATTATATGCTTCCAAAGTACTTTATATAAGTATTTGCTTATCGACCTCAGGCAATTAAAATGTCATATATGATTTAATACTACTTTGTACTTCAGGGAGGAGTAATGCAAAGTAAGGCCTATTGATCAACAATTTTATACATATTCAGATATGCTCTGACTCTTCCAAGAGTCATTTCCATGCAGCGATTAATTTGTAGTGTTTTTTGTTTTGTATATTTACATCTTCAATGTGTAGCTTCATTTGTGACTCTTGTTTGGACACATAAACTTTAGTAGAGGTATACTTTTCTTTGGGACGTAGAGAACTCGAGATATATAACAGTTGACATTGTAGATTTGTAAGTCAATAGACCTGTCATGGGTTTTTTTTAAACACTTTTTCAAGAATTCAGTAGAAACCTGCTTCATGATATGCAAGTGTCAACATGTATTTATTAAAACACAATGACATGTATATGAATATATAAACATGGATTATGTACATATACAAAAACAGACAATGTACTGATTTCTAATCAACTGATTTAAACATCTTTGTGGTTTGGGTGTGATGGTAAATGCTAACTAATCACCTTTGTACAAGCAGTGGTGAAAATATGATTCGTCTTCACTGGCACTGTGTTTAGCGCTGACTAATGAAAGTGTATTGTCACAAAATTGGTGAAAATGGTGGGAGATTTGGTTTAGGTGGATGGTTTAAATTTACTTTCTGATTTCTAGAGTGAAATTTTGTGGCATAATGATTATACATATACAGTGGAGTGATTAATCCAAAGTGAGGGACATAACTTATTTGTTTTCAATTTACTTGCCATTACCGATGTCTGTGATCATGTCATGAGTCATATTAATCTTTCTTTGACCGTGATATCAAGAAAAAGCAGTAAAATTTAGGGATTTCATGTTTCACAAAATGTTTTTTTTCTCTGTGTGTCATAAAACTTGGAGTCCATTTCAAGTTAGTAAAAAAAAAAACACCCCAAAACATGAAAACTGTGTTTTGCCAGAGACTTTGTACACAGGCACACACAAACAAAATTCTGTTTGCATGAGATTTCTGGCTTCTACAGTTCTAAAAAGTTATAGTCCTGAAATATTGTTGAAAAAAATTATAATTTAATGAGTTACAACATTGCAGAAGCCAGTGTTCGTTCATTTTTCATAAACTATTGTGACATTAGGAATAATTATCAAAGTGATATTTGGGAAGGGAAGATTGAATGCAAAGTGTAGTTCACTGAAAATAAAAGGAATTTACAATTGATTGGAAGTAAATGTACTCAAAACCCATGAAAAAAAAATTACAAATTAAAAAAAACCCCAAAAAACTAACACAAATATATGTCTCAAAAGAGTCACAGTCGATAAACCAAAAGATTATAGCAAAGTTTTAGATTTGAAATCTGTTAGGATCCACTTGAGTCAGAGGAGTAAGCAGAAATTCTTGTTACAAATTTTGTTTCTGAGCTTTCAGTCATCATGATGGTAAGTAAAGACAAAATGACTGTCTTTCGGAATGTGATACACGGACATTCCCCACTTGTCGGAGGGCGTTTTTTGGCAATATTTGGGATCCTCCATCATTTCAATCTGTGGTGAGTTACTTACCCCGGTGCTCCTCTATGTACCTTCTCCCCCAGGATGCTGAGGAGCAACAAACTGACTTGCATCACAAACGAGACGTTTACCGGCCTGAGATCTGTCAGATTACTGTGAGTACATCTTTCCTTTTCTCTTCCACATCTATTTCTTTATGATATTGTGATAATTGGTTGGGTCAGTCACTTTGTTATTTGTTCCCTTTCACTCATTACATATGTTTAAATGTTTATTCATCTGTATCTGTTTGATTATATTTTAGTGTATTGTTGAGAGAAAAAAAAAAAGAAACACACAAATACTGAAGACAATCTGATTTGGGAATATTATTTTCTTTAATTTTCAGTGCATATTTTCTCTCTTTTGCAAACTGTCACGTTTAGACCAGTACATACTGTATGTTACAAGAGAGTGTGTGTCATTTTGTGTGTCAAGTTCTGAGGATGTGGACAGATGTGTGCTTATATTTGCCAATGGATGTGAGTGCAAGTTCTTGCATGTGTCTGCATTTTATGTCTGTATCTTGGTGTAAGTTTTTGTTGGTGTATCATACTGTGACATAGTGTCTTAATGCAAAAATCAAGATGTATATGCATGAAGCCACTTTCACTTCTTGCTCTGACTACTTTGAACAAAGAACTGTAAATTTGAAAAAGAAAATATTCTCATATGCACACTTTAAGTGGTATTTAGCAGGTTTTCTGAAATGTTTGTGAAATGTTGCATCTTGTGTGTATGTTTATGTGTTTGTGTTTGGCTGTGTAGGACACTATGTAAAGCAAAGGAAGAAAATATTGGAACACCGGAAATGTCTTTCAATATTAAACTTGGTTTTGTAGATGAACTTTACATCAGTGGAATTAATGAGGTCAGTTTTGTATGTCCCTTTCTTTGGAAGGATTGTGATTAGGATGCATTTGATAAATTACTCCTTGGCCAAGAAGTAGGCCTCCATATATTGAGGAACTTGAATTCTTGTGAGATGCCTGATTGGGGAAAATGGGTAGCCCCACTGCCTCCCTCCCCCCCCCCCCCCCTCCCCGATAGCCTGTGGACGTGGAATTTCATATTTCCGACAATTTCCATCAAGCAGCCGGGCATCAATCATGCAGTGGACGCTGACCGTCTGCCCGGCCAGCCCTGGCCGTATGTTTGCCACGGCATGCTGCCTCTTGATGGTCCCCTTCCTGTTTAAATCCTGAGACACATCATCACCAATTAAACGGTCTGATGTAGGGAGGATTCATCTCTTACCCACCCTGACCTAAGGACACCAGTGAAATTTTGACCAAGTTTATGATTTTTCATAAGACTTAGATGCCATTGTTATCAACAGTTGATGAATAGGCAAACAGATAAAGAAAATGATAAAGAAAACCCAAAGGGCAAAGGATACTACATGGTGAAGGTCAGAATAGTATGACTCTGAACTTCTCTTCTTCTTCTTTTTTCGGGGGGGGGGGGGGATGGTAAGTGAATTTGGAAGATCATCTATCTTCTAGCGTGTGTTGACCCCCTTTCAAACCGAAACCCACAAATTTTGAATATCTTATTTGCAATTCGTTGCTTTTTTTTTCAGGTTATATTGGATTTCTGGTTGTAGTAACTAGGGGGTATACATACAATTTAAACACTTTGACGTTAACAAGTAATCTGATGTTTGAAATATTTACAATACCTTAGGATTTCAACAGAGCCATGCATCATTAAAAAAAAATAATAATGGTACCAAATACAAAATGAAAAATGCAGAATTGCACATGATTGATTGCAAACATGTCTACCCATGTTCGGCTTTAGTCAGAGGATGGCAGAGCAGCTAGTTGCTCGTGGTTTTGCAACTGAATTGGAAGTGCAAACATTTGCAGCCTTTATGATGAGGCATGCAACGAAGGAATAAGCCTGGCTTAGCTGCCATCATCCCTATCAGAGGAGACACTGGGTTGAATACCAGGACAAACAGAGAGGGGTGAAAAGATGACCCCTTGAGGTCAGAAGAGGTGTCTTGTCACTGTTGTATCTCCCGTTTCCATGGTGACATCCTGTCCGACAGATAATGTCACATTCCTTATCTTCCTTTTCTTTTCTTTTCTTTTCTTTTTTGTCCAGGATGATGGAGGGGGAAAAATGATAATGAGAAATATTGAAAGAGTCTCAATGGCTGTGTCAAACAAGACTTCAAACATGGTGCACGTCACTGAAAATAGAATGAATAATATGTCAATGTTGATGTGCGTGTATGCACAGGTGCACGTACCGACCTTGATCTATGCTCCTCTGAGAAGGAGTTCACTTCTCTTCTCTTGATGCATGCATTATTCCAAAAGAGATATGTGTGATAAAACTCTGCATGCACTTTGGAAATATTTCAAGCATTAAAAAGAAAGAAAAAGAAAAAGTGGGAAACAAATGTGTGATTTAGATGACTACATTTTTTTATTTTAAATCAGGGGACAGACATGTTAATTGCAAGTGTTGACATCTGCTGCATTGTATCTCGAAAAAGGGGAAAAGTGTTATCCTGTGTTCATGCTTCTTGTGAGTTTAGGCATACCTACTGATCCAACAGATGACAACAATCTTTAAATATCCGTAACACTGTTTTTGTATAAGACTTGGTCATCATTATGAGAATGCATGTAAGAATAGTCAATTGGATTTTATGTAAAGTTTGTGACTGGTTACCATCGCCAGTGACCTGACCGTAGATCTGATTATCATAGAGATTCTAATGCATGTGTACTGTTCTATAATGATCTCTAATGTTTATCAATCAAAAGTTATTAAACAAAAAGGTGCAATCTGGCATTAGGGGGTTATGTGTGGAACATTTTTATCCTGATAATAATAAGACAATGGAACAGAGGGTATGTATTTTCCTCTTTCAACCCCTTAATTCTATCTATCTATCTCTCTCTCTCTCTCTCTCTCTCTCTCTCTACCTATCTATCTATCTATCTATCTGTCTGTCTGTCTGTCTTTCTATATATCTGTCTGCCTATCTATCTACAAGGTGTATATAGTCCTATCTTTCTATCTGTCTGTCTATCTATTAGTCTATCTATCTATTTATCTATCTATCTATCTATCTATCCATCTATATCTCTATTTGTCTATCTATTTCTGTTTTGTTACCTATCTCTTTATCTATCTATCTATCTACTTATCTATCCATCTGTCCATCTATATCTCTATTTGTCTATTTATCTATTTCTGTTTTGTTATCTATCTCTATATCTATCCATTTAACTGTCCTGCATCTTATTGCAACCTCCTCTTATTTTCTTTAAGGCACAAAGATACCTTGCCCATGCTTCTGTATCATCATTTGTACAATATGATAGTGGTTGTCATGGTTACTGTGATGAAGTTTCTGAACATGTGTCTCGTCTCTTGTTTATCTCTCATAGATCCCTGTACGACAACAGCATCAGTACCATCATGCCTGGCTCACTAGACTCCATGAAAGAACTGGCAACATTGTAAGTTATCCCTTACAGTCAGTCTATATCAATAATTTGGGGAAAATTTCCATAAAAATGCCAAATTTCTCCTTTTATCCAAGTGGAATGCAGGTCGCCATGGTGAATTTCACGTACCCAATGCACAGGAAAAAATATTATATTTCATACCTGTATCCAGGAAATGAAATATGTTCTACTGCAAGATGAGGAAATGTATGTAATAAAAGAAGATTATCATTGTGCCCCTGCTTTATTGGAGGGAGATCTTGTGGCATTTTTGTAATATCTAAACAAACTCAAGAAAAAGTGTGATAAAACTCTTGTGGATCTGCTCCAGTATTCTGCCATTCATTTTCTAGTCTGAAGAGTGTTTTGTGACTGCCACTGTTGGTAGATTCCAGCACTTGCCCGAGTTCTGCATCCTTTTCAGTGATCTGGCCAGAGGGTATGTGTTGTTTTGAAGGATGTTCACAATCAAAAAGTGAACCCAGGATCTATGTAATGCTCCTTATTGAATACACTATACTTCTGTGCATTAAAGTAATTACAAGGAAAATTCCTGAAAGCAACGATATTGCGGATATGACACATTTTGCAATTTCATTAATTCTTGGCAAATGTCCTCATAAAATTTAAATCTCACATCTTCATTTTAGGGAAGGAGAGCTTGATCTAATTTAGTGCTGGGAAAATAACAACAGCTGCTCACATCTTCCGGGGGAAGAAAAACATTGACATTGTTGTATTCTAAACTAGTTCACAGGAGTAAAGAGCAAAGAAGGAATTGGATTTGGAGTGGGATGAAAAAAAATGGGAAAAATTCTGTCATTACATGTAGTTCCTCAGCTGACTAGCAAAGAGCATCACTTTTATTTTTGGCACTTTTGAAGAATGAATGCTGAATCATCAAAGCTTGGGTATTTGACCAAGTCATACATGCAGAAGAGTATCATTCACAATCAAGCATGAAAACCTGGTAATGGGTCTTGACCTATACAAGAGGCCCATCAAGGGTCACCCTTGGATGTGACAAAATAGGATCATAGCAGGGTTGGGAACTTCTTAGCCCCTCCCCCCCCCCCCCCCTCCACTTCATCTTCAAATTCAATGCCAAGCTAAGTACCCCCATTCCAACCCCCTCTCCCACATTAGTGTAGTTTTATGCAAACTACTGCTGAGGTCATACCAAATGAAGAATCTACATTTTTATTACAAGAGGTCTGGGATGAGTTTGTCATCAGATTAGAAAATATTTAAGTAGAACTGAATATTATGAAGATTTTCCTTCCATACCTTTTCCTGCAAGTAAGAATTATCCTAAAATCAACCAAGAAAAGCTAAGAAATAGAACTATGAATCAGTCAATTCTAAATGTAGTATCCTGGCCTGTACCAGAGGCCTTGGTTACATGTGCAGTCAGGCAGATCAAAGCAGGACACTGGTGATATTTGACCACTGCTTTCCATTACTGGCAATGCTCAACCCCCCCCCCCCCAAAAAAAAAAAAAAAAAAAACAACAACAACAACAACAATATACACATTTTATTTCATTCATTTCATTTCATTTTATTTAGCAATTTTATTTTATTTGTTCATATTAATTCTCAACAAAGAATATAAGTGTACAAAACTTATCATGCCCCCCCCCCCAAAAAAAAAAATCATTCCTATGCACTTGTGACTTCTTTTGAATGGGCAGATTTAGTTTGTTTGATGACAGTTATGGTTTATTACATCTGCAAGAAGTGCTCTCAAAGTTGTATGATTGCTCTGATAGCCCAGTTGACTTTACTGTCAACTCATCAAGTTTAACAACTTGTCGTTTGCCATCAGAAATCTGCTGGGCAACCCACTCAACTGTAATTGTCACCTGTCCTGGCTTCCGGACTACCTAGCGGCCAGACAAATTGTCACTGGCGAACCCCGATGCCAGGAACCACTCGCCTTCCAGGACACACCCATACAGACCTTGCGCCGGGACCAGTTCACCTGTGAAGGTGAGTGAGAGAATGTTATATAGAAACAGAAACCAATTGAAAATATTTCCAAGAAGAAACATATAGGAATATATCAAATTTATAATGCAAGAGAAGCATTAGGTAAATAATAATAATATGGAAAATTTATATAGCGCTTATTGTAGACAAACATGTTTCAAAGCGCTTTACAATTATCAAAAGAAAACAAACTTATAAATAAACTACAAATACAAATGACCAACAATTCACTATCATGAGAAATGTTCTTGAAATAAATGGGTTTTGAGTTTCTTTTTGAAAGTGTCAATGGAGGTGGAGGACTGAATATGAGTAGGGAGGTTGTTCCAGAGAAGGGAAGCACAAATGGAGAAAGTGCGGTCACCATATCAGTAGTAGGTAGAAATATATAGGAGAATATAGATGTATTAAACATAAGAGATAGACATACATATATATATATATATATATATATATATATATATATATATATATATATCTCAGAAGCATATAAGAACATATGAAATATAAAGTATACAAAATAGATTTACTCTAGGTAGAAACATATAGTATACAAAAATAATGAGAGATGATAGAAATATGTAGTGTGTGAGAAATAGGACACAACAAGTGAAAACATCTGATGTGTCAAAAAGAAATGTCTGAAATATTCAGTCAAAGTAAATGGCAATTCAAGACAAAAATGCAACCAAGTTTACAAAACTGTGACGTGAGTTGGGTCTCAAGCTGTGGACTTTCTTTATAAGATTCAGATTCCATCAATACATAAAACTTAAGAGGACAAAACAATGACATGCAACAGAGGACTTGTACCATTCAATCAGGGTAATGTGGTCATAACCATTCCGATAGCCATGTGTGTTGTGCATCTTCCATGGGTGCTTTCACATATCAAATGCTTTTTCCCTTTCATTCAAGAAGAGATAACAAAATAAGTTGGAAGAAGTCTTACATCAAGAATTTGCTAGATATGTGGCTAACTGATGTTATGTGCATGTCAACCTGATGTTCAGGGTTCACTGTTCCTAGGAAGGCTAGCCGTAAATAGGTTTCCATTTTGACAGTTCACGTCAGGGCTGCATATATAGTTTACGTTCTTAAGACATGTTCAATATGACTGCTTGAGAAGTTAGTGCACTAAAAATTAAGGCCTTTAAATCCTTACAATCAATTTGTTACTTTTTACTTACAATGCATATTGATATGGGTTAGCCGATTTGTGGGAATAAGGCATATTCTAAGTAGGCTTGATGTGTGTTATTCGCATAGGCCAATAGAAGATGAGTTGGCATATACTGCTGAGGTTGTGAGTCACTCATTGGATGATGACAGCCCGGTTATCCATGACAGAATATGATAGTGCCTGACAAGTTGTCTATTCTGGGTTACGTCTGGTCATGGTGTCAGACAAGTCCCCCCTTATTCAGCAGTTTGATGGGGTTCCATCTTCTCGTGCTAAGTAGACTCACATCCAACCATAGCCATTCCTCGCTGAAAAGTTGTAGAATCATTTCAGGAGCTAATTCCTGTGATAATCCTGTGATGATCCGTACGAGAGTGGCCGGATCAAGTTTGAAGAGTTATTTTAAGTCATCCCCCTGCTTGATAGCAATTTAGGCAGATGTTCCATTACATATGTTTCAAGTTCACTTAATACAACAGTTGATAAAACCATGCATACACTCTGTAAACCTATTAATCTGTTGAAGACGAGTTCCGAGTATACTTGGGCAAGTATCTATGGGAAATGCTTGTTGTAGCAAAATCAGCCCATCCTCAATGGGTTAAAGAGAATCATTTTTAAAAAATCTTTGGCATGTATTCTCTGTCATTGTAAAGATACACTTATAATAGTACTGTAAGTCATCCATTCTCCAAGTAATTGTACTGTGAGAATTTATGGTTGCAGCAGTTCAGAAGGTTTCAAACCTTTTAGTCAGGGGCATTTTTGATGGAATGTCTGAAATGGCATAAGGCCATGATTACTTGACAAGTTGCCATTATCAGTGTTGTTTAAATGACCCATGAAATCACTTCCGCTCCACTCACATATATATGTTTTTCTGGTGAGCTGTGTGTGACCTAGCATTGAATTACTCAATACAGACATGGTGAGGAGAATACTGATGGTCTAAAGAGTCACTAGGTGCCAAGAAAAGATAAGGATTGATCCTTGACAACTGTGGACAGAGATTGCAGCCACAATCTCCAGTTTTACGGCATTGACCTCTGCTGAAAGCCATGTGCTTGCTATCTACAGCAGAACATGCTCTCCTTTGTGTGTGCGTGTGTGTGTGTGTGTGTGCATGTGTGTGCGTTTCCCAAGGATGAAACATGACATCATGTAGGATATTTAGACATAACTATGGCAACAAGAGAAAAATATTTCCGAGGAGTGTATTCTTGAGTAATGTCAGTGTTTGAGAGTATATGTGCTGTCTTTATGCACCATACAACATTCAATATAGAAGAACAGGTTAATGAAAATACCCTGTGCTCTCAAAATATGTTCAAATGGATGAGAATACGGGCAGAAATGTTGTTAAATTTATACCCACAGAGTTGCTGATCACTGTCCACAATAATAATGATAATATTTACACAGTTTGAAGTTTATATATTACCTGTTCCACCATGTTCTGAAGAGGCATTCCTTTTGTGCCACAACTCAGAAATCTCCCATCATATTTCCTCAGTCCAACTTAAAATGCACTTTAATTCTAGTGAATGGATCCTAGTCACCTAGCAAGTTAATAAAGAAGCAAATTCTCAAGGCATTTCATCTGATGGAGAATTTCTATTCTATACAGACTTGCCTCATAAGATATCAAAATTTAACCATTCTGATTTAAACAATTTTAAAGTAGTTGTAAAGGTGTATATTTACAGATATGTACTTCCATCAGACGATTAAGTGACTACAGACCTCCTTCAGAGATTTAGCATGATGGTACCTCAAGCTCACATTTTGTCCTTTATTATTCTGTGAAATCTCATTCCATCTCAGGCAATGATCACAACAGCTGCCTGCCCTCATTGGCCTGTCCGAGAGAGTGCGCCTGCAGCGGCACCGTGGTCAGATGTAGCCGCAAGGAACTAACTCTGCCTCCTCGCAACATCCCGTCCGGCGCCACAGAATTGTACGTTGGCTAAGTCGTATTAATTTGGCGATGATAAATCGATGGATATCGATTTCTTCAATTATTTGCACAAGTAATGACCTTGACTGTACTTATCCGGTGGGCGGGAAACGTCAGAATGGACAAACGATAGAACCAGGGGATCAGACATTATATGACTTGCACAAACAAGGTTCAGGAAGTTGTCTCGAAATAATGGATGGGATTTTTTTGGTATGTCGTCTGTGAGTCTCTACGAGTCAAAGTGCCATCTCTATACACTCCAACTGAATTAGACTGATTCAAGGGAAATTTTAGATGAAGAAATGCATTTTGATCCATTTTTGTTCTTCTTTTTTTTTTTGCTCATATGTGTGTATGTCTGTAGCTTGATGAGGAAGAAATTGATACTTAGACAGAGCCTGTTAACATCAGCTTTCAAAAGAAGAGGTAAAACATGCATGAAGTTTAATAGCTGAAGCCTGTCACCGATCCTCTTCGTTTATCTTTTTTTTTTCAAATATGTTACTCAGATGAGTGTAAAATATTTGATCAAAGAATATGTGTATATACTGATCAGGATGCAAACACATTCCTCCTTCTTTCAAAGTAAACTTTGCTTTGTGACCATTTTTTTTCCTCTGGTTTTTGTCTTTGCAGGTACCTTGATTCCAATCAGCTGATCACGATACCTGACAGGTTGAGCAGTCTGAAAAGCTTACACACACTGTAAGTGAAGTTTCCACATACACCCCCAACAGTTTTGACAAATTAAGGCACATCTGGGTCATGTTCCATTCAGTGCTCTTGCTGCAGTGGCTGCACAAAATAATCAGAATTACCATGGCCACATGAATGACCACATTGTGAATTCAATCTCTTTGACTATTATATCAAGTCGGCCACTGAAGTTTCCTTCTCCCATGCAGACTTGTAGCCATATATAAAAAAAAAAAAAAAAAAAAAAAAAAAAAAAATTGATACAAAACATAATGGTAGGTAAGTACCACATTGCCAGCCCACCATACAAGTGGCACATGGAGAGACTGGAGCATGTTTTGTGCTGTCTTTGTTAATGCTTCTATGTCATCACTCCAAAAAATGTTGATTAGTGTACACTCCTGCAGGAATCAATTCTTCTATTAGTTGTATTGTGTGATTAATACAGTATGTGTAAGATTTGGGTGAGTACATCTATGAATGCACTGATGACATGCACGTATGATGTTTTACCAAATTGCGGCTCATATTCTCTGGAATGACAACGTGACGAGTGAAATGTTATCCTCGAAAATCATGACAAAAGATGCAATGACAACACCATCTTTTGAGATACTCCTTCGTTCGTATCATCACCTGGTAAACTCTTGTGACAAAGGCAAGAAAGGAAGAGTGTCACTCCCGACCACATATTTATCAAGTTATCAGAAGGGAAGTGAGTTACCGAAACGGTGATGAATTATGCAAAAAAAAAAGGAAAGAAGAAGGATCCTCACTTAGTTTTCAGCACCTGAGAAAAAAAAAATTAGCAGAAATCCACATCATAATGAACCTTTCAAACACAATTAGGGCTGATCCTGACCAAAAAAAATGATGGTTTCTACAGTCCCACATGAAGTCAATTAAGTCTGCCTCACAAACCGATTCTGACCGGGAATCGAGACTCTCTCCTGTCATTCCCATCTCCTCGATGGATGCCGGTTTAATCCATTCCGCAAAGAGAATCCTTTTCACTCACTCACTTGCCCCATTCATAACACTGTAACTGAATTACCTGATGGTGGTTTTGCGTCACAGTCATTCAAGGATATAGCCATAATTTCATGAGATACACGGTGAGACACATGTACCCGAGTGACCCATCTTCAGTGTATTGTTCTTACTAAGTATGTTTGACTGGAAATTGGGCTGATTTGATTATAACTATGTCATTGATCAAACTGTCACATCAAAGTGATTCATACTTCCATATGATAGTTTCAATGACAGTTGAGACAATTACATAATCAGAGAGATTAATTTTCTCAGTGCATTTTATCAAATAGATATAGATATTTGAAAGGCATCGTTTACACTGTTTATGAATGAGGCCTCAAACAATGAACCTTGCCCATGGGAGTGTATATTGATTGGGTTGTCGTCAAAGATATAATCAGCAACATCAAACAATCAATTCCTGGAAATTCTGCAGCTGGCTCTTAGTTTATTGGTCTTCATTTCGAAGTCAAATGCAATCTCTGTTTTTGTTTTTAAGTTGTTTTGAAGAATTTGTCGTCGTGTTTGTTCTGTGTCTGTTTTTAGAGGGGAAGAAACAAGGGAAAGTAACTAATCAAGAAATAAAGACATTTTATGTATGATTCAATCTTTACTATTAGTGAAGCCATGGAGCTACTACAGAGACACCCTGTGTCTTTCTACTTTGATGTTGGATGGACAGAAGAGTGATGTTCACTGCCCTATTAAACAAATTACTGTGAAACCCTTAAATTTGTTGTCAGGAATTACTGTGATGGGACCGATTTCAAAGATGTTTTTGATGGATCACAAATTCAATTAGGACTTACCGTCAGCCATAGGGTTATCATAAAATTTGTATATCATAATTTCTAGGGAACCTATGCAGGCATTCATTTTAATTTCTCAAATGTTTTGATTTGTTTGGATATCACAATATATTTTCATCTTAATCAGATGTAAACACACTTCAATATTATGGTATTGCAGGAATCCTTGTAACATCCTTCAGAGCAAATATTAATGTACATTGTCAGATATTTCAAATATGTAAATATTACAACTCGAGCTGCAATATGTGATGTTGAATAAATCTGTTTTTGGAATAGACTGAATTGCATCGGATTGGTTTGCACTGATTTGGTGAATTTAAACTATTTGAATTACTTCTTTTTCCTCCTCTTGGCAGGGATCTGAGTATGAACCAGATAGCGATGCTGCCCGACTACGCCTTTGCCAACATGAGCAAGCTGTCCACACTGTGAGTCACGCGGCCGCCCCGTACATCTGTCTTCGGCGTTCGGCCACTCTCGCAAGCGAGAGAGAATCATGCTCCTCTTGTCTCCTCGCATCCCTTACTACCCAACCGAAGCCCTTGATCCGTGTGCTTTCTCCTTTCCTCTCTCCTCTATGCACTTCCCTCGTTTGGTCCCATGAGATAAGCCAATCCCCCTCCCCCCACCCACCACCCACTCTACATCCCCTCTATCCTATCTGTCTTTTCCCTCTCTTTAGTAAAATATCTTTTCACCTGTATTTTGTTGCCAGGATAGCTGCTTGTGTACCTGTTGAAGGCTAGCTCCAAGTATACTTGGACAAACTTGTTACAGTAGTAACAGCTCATCCTCAGTGGGTTAATATTTGCTCAAGGGGTTTACATGTTCTTTAGTCCATTTGACTCGAATTACCAATATCTTTGTAAGTTAATTTCGTTTTGAAATTAGGTAGGATTTCAAAAATAGGATTTCAATAACAAAACACTTATCCTGAGTAGGTACACAGAAACATCTATGATTTTGTCCAAATCACACTGAAAGAGAAAAAGAAAAAGAAAAAGGGACTGTTGGTCAGACCAAGCTGGTAATATTCAGTCAAATCTTGGACTGCAAGTAGTAAGTCAGTGACCTCATCAAGGCTTGTCAGCCCTTTGTGCAAAGGTTCCATCTGTGACCTTTATCAAGAGGGGGAAAGACAGAGGTGACAAAGAAGAGTTAGTTTTTGACGTCCGGGGAAGGGAAGTAGAACCCGTAACAGACCTCGGCTGAGCTGATGAAAGCAGTGATAATCAACTGTGGTGCGTCAAGAAGAGCCCCCTCCATAAAAACCGGAGGAAGGGGATTTCCCCCCTCCCTGACTATGTGTATATGAGTAACGGGGGTGCACTCTTAACACCCCTTGCTGAATGGGATTCATTTTGAAGCTCCCCTGGGTCTGATAGATAATCGATCTTGTAGATGCCATTCATGGTGTAACCTCCACCTATCGTTACAGAAGAGTAGGTTGGAATTGTCTGGATGCTTTGAAACAAGTTATTAAGCATCTTATGGTCTTGTCTACAGTGTGCATTATTCAGGGTAAAATTGCTTCTTTATTTTTGTTCAATATTGATTCAAGATAAAGACATGAATGACTCTATAGCAATAGTTTTTCACCAGAAAAATCAAACAAACAAATAATCAAGTATGATAAATGTCACTGTGCATCTTCTTCTTGAACGAATCACGTCAAATGTTCGCCCTGCCTCCATCGGTGCACGCATGAGTTTTGTTATCACCGTCTTGTAGTTCTGTGAACCCAAATTAGTTGCAAATTGGATTAGGATCTGCCGATTTCCTGGCACTGAGGACAACGATGCTTATCCTCCTCACCAGGAGTAGACGTCACTCAAGAGCCCCCTCTATCTCTTTCCTATCCTGGTCATGTCATGCAGTGCTGTTCGTCCTTTTCGTGGCGCAAAACCTTCACTGTGGTCCCTGTAACACACGTCTCACTCCAAATGATGAATTACTCTTTTCAACTCTGATTTTCTTTCTCTCCCTTTCCCTATATGTCTTTCTATTTCTTTCCTTACATATCTGTCTATCTCTCCCTTTACCTACATATTTCTCTATCTCTCCCTCTCGCTATATATCTCTATCTCTCCCTTTCCCTATATATCTCTCTATCTCTCCCTTTCTGTATATCTCTCTATCTCTCCCTTTCCCTATATATTTCTCTGTCTCTCCCTTTCCCTATATGTCTCTATCTCTCCCTTTTCCTATATATCTCTCTATCTCTCCCTTTCCCTATATATATCTCTCTCTCTCCCATTCCTCATATATCTCTCTATCTCTCCCTTTTCCTATATCTCTCTATCTCTCCCTTTTCCTATATATCTCTCTATCTCTCCCTTTCCCTATATTTCTCTATCTCTCCCTTTCCCTATATATTTCTCTATCTCTCCCTTTTCCTATATTTCTCTATCTCTCCCTTTTCCTATATATCTCTCTGTCTCTCCCTTTCCCTATATATCTCTCTATTTATCCCATTCCCCATATATCTCTCTATCTTTCCCTTTCCCTGTATATCTCTCTATCTCTCCCTTTCCGTATATATCTCTCTATCTCTCCCTTTCCCTATATATTTCTCTATCTCTCCCTTTCCCTATATTTCTCTATCTCTCCCTTTCCCTATATATTTCTCTATCTCTCCCTTTCCCTATATTTCTCTCTCTCCCTTTTCCTATATATCTCTCTATCTCTCCCTTTCCCTATATATCTCTCTATCTCTCCCATTCCCCATATATCTCTCTATGTTTCCCTTTTCCTATATATCTCTCTATCTCTGCCTTTCCTTATATATTTCTCTATCTCTCCTTTTCCCTATATATCTCTCTCCTCTCCCTTTCCGTATATGTCTCTCCATCTCTCCCTTTCCCTTTCTATCTTCCTATTTCTTCCTTTCCCTATGTATCTCTCTATCTCTCTTTTTCCCTATATATATACACATATATATATATCCCTTTCGCTATGTATCTCTCTATCTCTCCCTTTCCCCATGTATCTATCTATGTCCCTCTCTCCCCTTGCAATATTTCACTGCAACTTGAATTGCCTTTTTTGTTTCATTTTTATTTTTCATTTGTTTGCCTTCAAAGAAAATAAACTCTTGATGTAAGTCCCATTTCTCCAATCACTTTTCCCTTTTCTTAAATGTATTGTGCCTTGTGTATTACTTTGCATTTGTGATGACCACATTTTTACTGCATTGAGTAAATCTGTTGAAAAAACATCAACAGACACAAGGAGTTAGGACTGTTGAGGAAGGCTTTGTCAAAACTATTCCTTTTAATATCCATCATGAAACTGCTTAAATAATACACAGAAATGGAAGAAAATTTCATTGAAATGAAATTAAAGTATATTCTTCCCTTTGTAAATCAAGTTTGTGCCCATAATTGCCAGAAAATCACTGGGAAACCAATAGTGACAAAGTCTGTCTTAGAAAAAGGAAACCAAGTTCATTATTTTTCTTTTTATCATTGCAACCTCTATGCACTTGTGGATGAAAGTATGTTGGCAGTAGAAAAAGTGTCCCTCTTAAAATGAACCAACTAAAAGGTAATTAATAACAGTTGAGACAGGATAGATACATCATGTCTTAGATTCTTCCTCAAATGGGATTCTTTGTCTTTTTTTTTCTTTCCTTACTTCTATTTTCCAGCATCCTGAGTTACAACCGAATCAGCTGCATCCCATCAGGAGCATTCATGGGTCTGACATCCCTCAGAATACTGTAAGTATTGATTGCTCAGCAACATCATTAGACTTAAATCCTATAGGGAGAGGTTTGTCAAACCATGTATCCCATCAGGAGCATTCATGGGTCTGACATGTTCAGCAACATCATTAGCCTTAAATCCTATAGGGAGAGGTTTATCAAACCATTGATCAGCCCGGATAGTTTTGTAACTTGCTTCTGATTTGGCCCTAGCTCATGGTCTGTAACATCAGTGCCCCCAAACCAAATTGCAGGAAGGGTTATCATGGTTTGAAAACACTCGGGCCAGAATTCTCAGCGGTAGCTACTGTGGTATATAGATTATTCTCCTTTTGACTGTGCATATGGGCTTGACACATTGCATAACCTGCGTGGCATTCAATAATAAAGCACACCAACTCATGCATATTGAAGGTGCACATATTCTGCACTTGTTGGAGTTGCTGAACTAAATCTCAATCATGGATTGGATGTACACAGCGCTTATTGTTGTCTGGAGTACAGGACTAGATTTATTCAACTTGACAGTTTCTTCACATTGCAATCGGGGAGTAAATTTCATTTCTGCTGCACTTATGTCTTTCTAGGTGTTACTTGATACCCGGGGAAAAATAATTCAATCGCACTTGCACTTTTGACATGTGCATTGTATTGAGTAAGGGATTTAGTTACTGATATGTTAGCAATACTGTTGGTTTGTGCAAAGAGTGGTTGGGGAAATATACTCACTTATACTCAATGAAGCATTCTATTTGGAGGCGGGAAAACAAGCACGCACTGTTGTCAGCCTCTAGTCTGATTCATTGTCAGTACAAACAGGATAGGAGCCTGTGGGGAGCCAAGCTCCTCTCTTTTTTCTGGGAGATTGCGTGTGGACAAACTGTGAAGGATGACGTACTGCCTCCAATCCGCAAACGTGCTGCTTGCAAAATTGTTTAGAGAGTTTTAGTAGGATTAAGGGCATGCCTGTTGATGTTAAAGGGACAGTTGGTCAAGATCATCCGACTAGAAAAGTTTTATGGACAATTTGACTGTCCCGGAGTGATATCATTGGAAAGTAACATAAAGCACACATAAGTTGAGGTTATTTTCATTGTCATTACTTCCGCTCATTCTGCTGCCCTTGGTTTGGTCATAGATTATTCCAATGAACACCACTACATCAGTGTAGTCTGAGTGATTGCAAAGGGTGAGATGCAAAGTTGACCTCTTTTGTGGGAATCATTCTAATGTGGTGTTTGTCTCAACATCTGCAAAGATGAGGCTCATTCTTCAAAATTTATCATCACCTATGTCAGTACTTCTCAACTCTCATCCCCCAAAATGCTCACTACAAACAAGAATGGGACACAGAGCAAGGTTTTCCTCTTCTACAAACAATTAGGCACTTGAAAGTACCACAAAGTTTTCAGCCAACTGTTGTGAACTCTATACCATGGAGCTTAGTGTCATGAACCCTTTGATGGAAGTCCTAGATTCCTACCAGCATGATGTGACTCATTGCACGACAATTCAAGGAAAATATTGGCGTGCATACAGCGTTGAAAATGTCAGCATCTATCACTCATATTTGGCACTTGGGACGAAATTATTCCATGCCAGAAAAAGGGGTTTAGTTCACATCGCCACAATTCTCTGAACAACTTTGGTTGGAATTTGTCTTTTGTTTAAGTTTTGTAAGTGCAAGGTGGGATTCAGATCAAATTTATTTTTGGTATGTTTCCCGTCCCCTAATATCTGTCATTCTGCCCGATGCATGCACAGTTGCTGATATAAGCCAATGAAACAAAGTATTGACATTATTTTGCCTGTAGAGTACCAAAGTGTGATGTTTTAGGCAGTCATTGCCATGGAAAGTGAATGTAACAACTGCACCTGGCCCAAATTTCTGTGAACACTATTGTTGCTAACCATGCTCATACCTGGTTCCAACCCAAGCTGTGAAGAAAAAGACTGTGACATCATCTTTTCAGTACTCTATATGCTACTACTTCACACACACACACATGCACACACATGCACACACACGCACACACTCACACACAAAAACTACTTCAATTGTAAGCTGTGGCTAGCCTATATTATTATAATTATTTGTGTTTAAACTTTGGTCTCCAGCTTTACTTTGCAACCCAAGGGCTCTTTACTTTTAATTGTAACTGTACGTCAAGTCAATATGTTGGCCCTCATAGAAAGTGTTATCACAATCTTCACAGCACAATGAGTGAGAAAGCTATTTTGATTGATAGATTGCTCTTTCAGTGAATGACGAGTTGTGGTTTGTATCAAGTGGAAGTATTAAAAAGTTGTACACCCTCGGGTGTCAGGAGATGACTAAACTAAGGATGTGTTAAAGTCTTAAGTGGAAACACCTTACAGTATTCAAGTTCAAACTGAGCAGACCCCTATATATCTCATTATCTCTCTTCTCCCCCATTTTGTCCTCTGTCTGCCTGTCTGTCTGTCTTTATCTCTGTTTCTCTCTCTCTCTCTCTCTATATATATATATATATATGTATATATTTCTCTGTAGTATCTCTAAACCCAGCTATCTATCTGCATATAATTACAGATCTCTTTTATCCACTATATATCTCCCGATCCATTTTCCATGGAGCATGATATCTGTCATCATTCCTGTGAGTCCCTAATAATCAGATTTGGATGATGGCTGTTATTAATCACATATTAAGTGAGGATTGATGTGATAATCCAAGTGGGCCGCCCGCTCCCCCAAGGGGGGTGGTGAGGACATCGAAACAAAGCTGTGTGATAGTCACGGCCTGTTCCGAATGAAGATGTTCTCATCTCCGTAGCTTCACACCCAGTTTTGCTCAGGAGTCCTGGCACAGTACTTGTGCATGGAGTTTGCATTCACATCATCACTAATCATAAAAACCTAACATACAACTTTGTACTAATTATTCTGTATCTGGATATCGTAGTGGTATAGATTAAATGACCTAACTTAATTGTGGTCATAGTGGTTTGAAAAGAATTTTATACACAAATTCCTTGTCAAATACTATGTTAAATTTTCTCAAGGACATACATTTTGTTTTCTCCCCAAATCTCTTGACTTTTAATGAGGAAGGTATATTTGCATATAAAGAGACAAAAAGGAGAGATATATGTAGATGAATAGAGATTGCGAGGTTTCAGTTTCATAATGTCCTTTGATCTTTGCATCAGCCACTTACATCATTGTACAGAGACCATGTCAGGTTTTAAGTTTTAGGCAAAAAGATTCCGAATCATCTAGTTTTTATGATAGCGGTTGCACCACTAGGCTAGTAATAATGCCATTTGCAACATATTAATTTTCATATGTGTTTCAGATGTCCCAAATGTTTAAATAAGATTGAAAATTGATCAAAAGGGTTATCTGTACTTCAGTATAAAGTTGAAAAAAAAAAGTTTAATTGGAGACAAGCTTCTGCTTTTCTTTCACAGTTTTTTTTTTTTTCACTTTTCTGGAAGTGACATTGATTCTCATTGATTAAAAGAGATGAAGTGTAAAAACCACATCATAAAAACCCAGACATTTGAGCAATCATAAGGATGATTAACAACCAGTGTTCCAGAACTGAGTACACAGAGAATAAACCTGTGAATCATGCGGAAGGAAATCTGCCCACAAATACCACAAGAAATCGCAATTAGAATATGTTTTCTCTGAATACTAGCTGAGCAGCTTTTAAACAAATGAACCTGATCTTATTTTCGTCTGATACCTATAGAGTATATTTGTCGGCACATCGCTAGATGTTTTCCTTTGCCAGTCAAAATCAAATTACCGGCAAATTGTTTGCATCCCGTTGGCTTCTGCTCCTTCAAAGTTATGGTCATTAAAAACCTTTGCCCATCAGTGAATTCTGATCAGCGATGGCACATCACACGTGGTAATTAATGACATCTCCATTGTTTTATGACTCAACATGGCTTCCGCGCACTCTCTCAAGTGTTTACCCTCCACATTGTCCGTTGTTAATGATATGTGAATCACCTCGGTAACGATTGACGATTGCCATCTCTCACTGCACGCGATCTTCGATTGGGGGGAAAACACAGGAGTGTTTGAGGGTTGCACTCCGCACAACATTGAAGGAAATTAATGTCATACGTTGAGGAAGCCACTGTTATTGTTGTTGCTTTTTGTATACTTTGTGCACAATTTCCCACTTGGAATGTCGTGTGGAAGAGCTCATACAAGCATGTCATTCATTCAGTGCATGAACACAAAAAGACAGTGAGATTTGGCCATGCCTAGATCATTATCTTTATGCATGAGTATGGACAATCTCTTTAAGAGAAAACTTTGTGTTCTCTGTAAACAATTCTACCAATAGGGAAACGACAGCTATTAGAACTTTTATTTTTAATTATTATTATAGCTGGTATTGTTAATTCAAGGACATATTTGCCAGAAATATTGTAACACTTGTACAAAAATGATGCATTGAAATACAAAAAAAGAACCCCCCCCCCCAAAAAAAAAAAAAATGAATCTAATGAATGTACTCTCATCTATGCAAAGAATTGCCTCATTAAAGTTTAGGTTTTTTTATGCTGCGAAATTCTTTAAGGCTTATCATGAGTAAAGACTAACTAGAAGTGCATTTTTTCTAATGGTGATATCTGTTTGATTTTGTTCCTTCCCAATACAGCTCTCTCCATGGAAATAACATCTCGGCCATCTCGGAGGGTACCTTTGAGGATTTCAATTCTCTCACACACTTGTAAGTAATGAAGATGAAAGTTTCGTAAAACTGTGAGATTCTTTTCATTTCTGAATCCCATTTTACTGGAGACTATGTGCTGGACCATACCCAGCAGAGGAAAAAAAAAGTAAAAAAAGAAATCCTACTTGTGAATTTTACTATTTTAGTTTCTAGGTTGCAGTTATGTTGTTTTTACTTTTTATTTTGCTAGGTGTGGTTTTACCAAGTAAAGGGAAAAGAAGTATACACATTCATGACCACGATTACTTCGAAATTGCATTTTCGATGTAGATTTTGATTGATTTTTGGTGGAAATAAAAAGGCTAGTAATTTCCCAATGTTTTCAAGATACAATAATGGTTATTCTGACACATATTCCCAGCATAAAAAAAGGAAAAAGTGAGATTCTTAATCACCTATCCAGGATATCTTCAGCTCAGAAGAAAAATTCAGAGACACTTACATGGCATGCAAATAGCTCTGGTGTCCATAGGAAAAGTCACAATGATATTATGAAGACAGGTCGAGTACAAGACACATGCCAAGTAAAATCCCAAGGTGAGATACAACACCCCTGTCCTGTGTACATGAGGGGTACTGCCTTTAACGTTTAACAATCAATGCCTACAGTGACTAAGATCAAAACTGCCTGAATGTCTGCTTCAGAGTTCCTGACCCTCCAGATCGCAACACGCTGGCATCTCAGCGTCTCCAATGATTCCAGCACTCAGTCATCAGTCCCAACTGACCCATTTCTCTCCCCGTCCATATCATGAAAGAAAGATAGAGTGAGGAATTTAAAAAAAAAAAAGAGGAGAAGAATAGAAAGTTATTTTTTTCCCAAAAGTTTTGACGTACTCTTTCAGTCGAGTAGAATGCAGATAGGGGGCAGGATACTGCTGATTCGTGCCTGACCACTCCAATTTCCCGGCGAATCGGCGAATCTGGACGGCCATGCGTCTGAAATTGGGTTTGACAGCAGCCGTTTCTCCCGCTCCCGTTTGAAGTCCCAAATATTGAATAGTTCCTGTGGAAGCAGAGAAAGGGAATGACCACATTCTGTAGATGTTGGCCTCACTGTGATGGACTTAGCTTCCGGTTTCCAGTCATGGATTCAACAAAAAACACACACTGTATATGCCATATATTTAGCCCATTTAATTTTTTGCGAATCGAGACTTCCGGACAATTTCGCGAGTGAAGAAGAGAGAAATGTGTGTGCACGTTGCATTCGTTTTGTGATCAGAGTTTATAATTTTGTGCATTGTTAAATTTGCAAATAGTACCCAACTTACGGAATTCGCAAAAGTGAAAAGCTTGCAAAATATATGGAGTTTGCAGTAATTTTAATGACATGGAAGCTTCTTTTTCTTTGTGGACAAGTAAATATACTTTGAATGAAAATGCACCCCATATTCCATCAAAGCAACAAAATATGAACTTTCTTCAAGCCCAAGTAAAACTTTTGGCACCATCAATCTCATCAGAGATTCCAATTTTTCTCCACAAGTTAAGATTTTCATTTCCGAAAGCTATTGCAAGGCTAGAAGACAGACCATGGTCTTATACCAGAATGTCTACAATGACTTAATTGATGTTTGTTTTGTAAATAAAAGATATACACGTATGTCACTGCAGGGATATCTCAAGTATGCACCATACGTGTTTCAGTAGATAACTGTCCCGAGTGACTTTTTGATTAGACAGTGGGTGTAGACGTAGGGTGCAATTGTGTCAAGAGCTCTAATTGAACAAAGTAATTTTTATCTTTGTGTTCTCAACCCAACATTTCCACTTTAGATTAAATCTTTCTCCATATTCTTCACCCTCCTCTCTTCTTTTTTTTTGTATCATTTTGTTCCCCTCCCCCTAAACATGGCAGTGGGTGTACTACATTCAAAAACGATATGGAGATGTAACAGCTCAATAAGAATAATTTTGTACTCAATATCAACGAAGTATCTTTGGCTGCCAGAACTGTGTACACATTTGCTGCATTGACGTTAAATGTTCATCTGAGTTGGAAGAAGGCAGTAATCACAATTTACAGTTGAGTGAATAGTTGGTATCTTGTCGACAGAAACCGGATTTTGGCACGTGAAGGTATTCACAACATTTTTCTGCCAGGGTGATGCGTGACAGGATATTTTAGGCCCCTATATAACTGCCTTGGATCACGACCAACCTGATAGCAATTATTGGGATTGCGCAATGTAGGGTGTAAATGTGTCAAGAGCTCTAATTGAATGAGGTAATTTTGTCTCTTTGTTCTCACCCCAACATTTCCACTTCAGATTAAATTTTTCCCCTAATCCCTCATTCTCTCTCATTTTTTCCTGTCTTTCTCTCTCTCTCCGCCTTACCTATCAGCCTACTGGCCAGTCTTCTGCTTTCACAGTCTTCATTTTCATCTCCACCACGGAGATTCTGTTTTTGTTGGTTTGTTTGTCTGTCTGTTTGAAAAATAGCTCAAAAAGTTGCGAACGGATTTCAATGAAATGCACGGGAAAAGTTGATAATGACACCAGAAACAGAGAGTTAAATTTTGGTAGTGATTTGCACCACCCTGTGGATCCAGGAATTCTTTGAACTTTTTTTTGAAGGATTATGTCATTGGCAAATAGGGCCTTGCCCTACAAGAAACTAGAGCACGCACTTTAGTGTGCGTATGCAAACCTGTATAAATACGTAGCTTGAACTCCAAAGTTCATTGACCTTATCTGCCAAAATAGTGAAAATCCTTCATGAATTTAAAAAAAAAAATCCTGGATCACTACCAAAGTTTAATCATCTAACCCTGTTCTTTTTGTCATTCTCAACCTATCCTGTAAGTTTCATCCAATTCCGTTTTCAACTTTTTGAGTTATTTTGCACACGGACAAACACACAAACAAACTATAAACTAACAAATAAACAAGCACTGATGAAAACATAGTCCCTCTTTCCTTGGTGGAGGTAGGAAAAAAGTATTACAAATAAAATGCATACATTTCGAAATACCGGTAGTTAACATGCAGTTCTAGATCGTTTTCAGACATATCGCTAGAAATCAAGGTCTGAGACAAACTCCTGAGGGGAGAAGAGAGACTGAGAAAAAGTAGCATGAAAAGTGAGGGAAAAGAAATAGGAGGATTTTAATCAATCTTGTCCCCTTGAGGGTCTGAACAGGATATTGGACTTATTATCCAATTGGTGTTTAATACTGGGACATAAATTCTGGTTGAACAATTTTAAAGATAAAATGTCACTCGTGAAATTCGCCCTGAAAATTTGCAGTGGCATTCCTGACGGGGGACTGGATTGAGTATTTACTAAATCCAATTTCTTGTTTTGCAATGCCTGGAGCAAGAAATGAATGTGATAGGCAGAGGCAGGAAGTCGCAGTGGTTCTGAGGAATGCCGTGGATGACGATATGGTTGAAAATTCTGTGCAAGATGTCAAGAAATTTTAGGTTGTACATCATATCAAACAAAAATTATGGAAGCATGCTTTTGCTTGGTATGGTCACCCCAAAGAAACTTATCGGGCATTTTTCTATACCAACCAATGTTCATTTGCATGTGAGTGACATAAATTTTCACAAGGTTCTACTAAAAAAGAAATGAAGAAAGATGGCAACTTTGCTACCTATTTATATGGGCCAGTTAACATTTTAATGCTCCTTTTACACATCCTGCATTGGCATACATCATACATGCAGTTTGTTCAAGGAAACTTAATGCACAGCAGAGACTTGCCTGGTCTAGTAAGACCAGCATAATGATAATCAACATGATTTCTGGTTTTTTAATGGTGGTGAATGGCACTGATGAAACTAAAGGTCCATTACAAGCAGGCACATTGGGCAGGCAGCATTCAGATCAGTCATTAATCTGAATAGATTTAGTTAACTAGAATATTGTCTCATTATTGTGTAACATTTAGTAGTATACTTCACTGTGATAGGAATGTATAAGTCTAAAGTATTCTCTGAAATAAAATTGTTCTCTTTGACCAATGAGGTTACCTATATGATATTACAAAGTGAGAAGAACTTTCTTCGCCTCATTAGTATAGGGCATCCAATGAAAATAGCAGAAATTGTCCTGTAGATGGCGCTATATACATTGTAGTAGTTGTGAAGAGATATTTGACAAACATGCATACAATGTGCCAACATCATGCAAACAAATGTCATGCTCTTTTTGCACTCTTCAGCCATTCTGTTGTTAGTTAAATGTTGATAAGTATTCAAAGATTAATCATCAAATTGCAGCCTATTTTCTTTTATTATTATTATTATTATAGGACAACACTGTCTATTGTCTAAATTGAGTGTCAGATTATCTTTATTAACTGTTTTCTTGCATTTCTTTGTTTTTGAGTGTATCACAGTGTATATGTGTGTATGTGTGAGTGTGTGTGTGTGTGTGCATGTTGTCATTTTTATTTGCTTTTGTTTGCTAAACTACCAATTTGACTGACTCAGTGTCCTTGTCATGTTCCAGCAAGACAGGATTATGTGATTACAATTCTCTGTGGGTTTTTTCTTTAATTTCCTGCGGGAATGATTGACATGAACTCCCGTACCCTTTTCCCCATCTTCTCCTTGTTCCATCCATCACCTGCGTGTAGGGCTCTCGGCGGCAACCCACTGTACTGCGACTGCAACCTGCGCTGGCTGTCTGACTGGGTGAAAGATGGTTGGAAGGAACCTGGGATCGCCAGCTGCTCGGAGCCCTACGTCCTCCGGGGCAAGCTCCTCCTCACCGCACCATCCAGGAAATTCCTCTGCACAGGTATATATATCAGACAAGGGTCAATGATCTGTGTAGCTTTAACCCATCACATCCTGGGGGAAGCTGTGCTGCAGAAATTATCATCTTGTGATCACTAAATTGGCAACTCTGAACATCGCTGCACATCTTGCATTGGGGAGGGATTAGGTGGAACTGGTTAGATGTACATTGTAAATCTGCACAAAATTAGAAAGAAATTTACCACAAAAATTGCCATTTTGGTAAAGCAACTTTGATATATCTAGATTTTTTTAGTCTACGTATTTAAGAAAAAAAAATAATAGTGACTTTTGGAAATAATGATTACAAAAAGCTGTGCCAAACTACAAAAATGTGCATTCTGGGACCCTGTGACTTCAATCATTGCACAAACCAAAAAAGACTTTACTAGGAGTACATAGCAATGCAATACACACCTCTCTGTGTTCATTGCAGTTAAACAAAAATAAACAAACAAACAAACAAAATCAAATGGACAGGTTCAAGGGACAAATGAACCAAATGAAAGATAATTCACAAAAAGAAGTTGACAGAAATAGAAAAAGAGAAAAAAAAAAGAATGTAAAGTACCTTTAGCCAGCATGTGAAAACAGCAACAACAAAAAATTGTTGAGGAGTGTCATTTTCCATTGTTAGCAAATCTTAAAATTTGATGGACAATATCCAGTCTGGATTCATATCAAGTCATATCATGTCAGAAAGAGTCTGAATATGGATATTCCAGGAAAGTGTGAACCATTCCCCCCATATGACGATGTGATGGTCTATTGGTAGAGATCGACATTGATACAATTTGCGAGTAGATATTGACCGGCTCCATTATTGTTCCCTTTGCAGAGGAACCAGACATCATGATCCGAGCAAAGTGTGACCCCTGCCTCTCATCGCCGTGTGAGAATGAGGGCGTGTGTCTCACCGACCCCATCGAACGCTACCGCTGCCAGTGCCCCGCCGGGTTCAAGGGCCAGAACTGTGAGGCGGAGATCAACGAGTGTGACCAGCGGCCGTGCATGAATGGCGGAGTCTGTGAAAACCTGGCCGGTGGGTTCAGGTAAGTGACGGAAATTTGCTTTACAATCTTGATGAGGCCCATATCTATTCTAAATGTCACCTTTCTACTCACATTAAAAAACAAACAATAGACCAACAGAGCAAATGTGTGTGTGTGTGTGTGAAATTAGGTCAAAATATTTCCAGATATTCATATTGTAATTATTCTTTGTATACTTCTTGAAAAAAAGGGACGTAATTGTTTTGTTCATTTTATTATCAAAGCGATTGTGTAAATTTGATTTGTATTACATGGAATCAAGAGTGAAGATTACTAAAAGATAATATTCAGCAAGTCTAATTTTTCACAAATCAGGACTTCCAAACAATTTTACGAGTGGTTGAATCATGGAGTAGAGCAATGAACAGAGAAATGTATGCTATGCATGCATTTTTCTTTCGTGTCAGGATCAGAGTTCATATTTTTGTGTGCTGTTAAATTCTGCAATAGCACCTGACTCGCAAAATTCACGAAAATAAAAACCCTACAAAATATATGCTGCATCCAGTATATCTTCATCTCTTGTTACTTATTGCTTTTTTCTGCTAATCCTTACAGATGTGACTGTGCAACAGGGTTTTCAGGTGACATGTGTGAGATCAACGTGGATGACTGCCGCGCCCACCTTTGTCTCAACAACGGCACCTGTGTGGATGGCATCAACAACTACACCTGCAGGTGTTCACAGGGTTACAAAGGTGAGGGGTGCCACCAACAGTGAGGTCAAAGGTCGCCAGGGAATACTCTTCAGGGAAACATAATATTGCCTTTGCCACACAATTTATCAGTGTCGAGGGAGTTGGATTGACCTATGTATTTGTACTTTTAAAAAATAATTTATTATGTTATTCATCAGCCAGCCATATCTTTCTGAGGTATGATATCTAATCCACAATATATTCCCACTCAAAATCTAATTTTTAATCTCTTTAATTGTGCCCTGTCGATGTCAGCCTGTCAGTGGTGCAGCAGTCATATGTCAAGCCTATATATCTGAATATATATGCTAGAGTGCCAAGAGTTCTCATATTCCCAATTCCTGTCTTCGCACAACCATTCTTGCTTGTAACACATTACATTTGACATTTCACAGTGAGAACAACTGTTTTCTCACTCAATCACTTACTCAGAATCACAATCTAAAATGTGAAATTCTAAACAATTTAACTTGGTCAACAAATTATGAGCCTCACACAGGAGGAATTAAGGCATAACAACATCAGCTTTCCAATATTCATGCTACTTACAGGCTTCAAGATAAATCCTGCAATTCATATCAAAGGGCTTTAGGACAGCTGAGTGAAAGCCAAATGTGCTTTTAAGATGAGACTATGAGTTATTATTGTTGCTGTAGTTATTATTATTATTATTATTATTATTACTATTACTATTATTAATTTATTTATCTATTTGGCACTTCAATATAGAATACAAATAGGAAATCACATTACATGATATAATATAAAGAATTATGATGATATGATATAATGAATGGCTGGTGCGTGGCTGATGCCTTCACATTCTGTACATTTTTCACTGCAATTATCTTTTAACCCTTTTTGTCCCAAAACAGGTGATTACTGTGAGGTAGACATTGACCTGTGTCACCCCAGCGTGGATCCTTGTCAAAATGGAGGGGTCTGTTTCGATCTTGGCCACTTCTACAGGTAAGGGCCAGCTGACTGTTAGAAACTATTGTGTACTTAGGTTTGATGGATGAGGTTCTAGATTCTTATATATTTGGAGATCCTTGGCCCAGCCTATTGAGTATGTCTGTGGACAAGATGAAAAATTTGCTAAAGTTGATTGATATTATAGTATTCTGCATATTTTGATAGTTGTATGGGATTACTCTTGACTGATAAATTGAAATGATGGGTATGAATCATTCAGCCAGCAGGCTGCATATTCTAGAAGCAATTTGTTGTGCATTTAGCTGTCACATGTTTGTTTTGTATTCAAGTACAACATGTTAGTAACATAGGTTTTTGATATTTAGGTCTGAAGGATTTTCTCATATCAGGCTGACTTGAATATTCCTTTGGAGTCGGTAGATATTTTGCCACCATCAATTTTTGTTTGTAGTCAACTTGAAGCATAATGGTAAGATGCTAAGTTTTTACCTGCATAATGCATTGCAGATTTATGATGAGTAATACTGTGGCATTTTACAATTATAAACTTGCTCTTTTTTCCAGATGTGAGTGCCCTCCGGGTCACCGTGGGGTCAACTGCACCGAGGGCTACGAGGACTGCCGCACTCGGACCTGCCAAAATGAAGGTGTCTGTGAGCAGGACCGCAACCAGTTTGTCTGCCGCTGTGCCCAGGGCTACATCGGTCAGTTCTGTGAGATGAACGCCAACATCTACATCAGCGACACGCCCTGCAACTGCCACAACCACGGCCAGTGCTACGAGAGCAACATCACCCACTCCTTCGAGTGCATGTGCCTGCCGGGCTTCTACGGGAGGAAGTGCGAGGTGTCAACCAGCATGAGCTTCAGGCCGGGAGGGGAGTCGTACGTGGAGTACTACCGGCCCAGCAACCTGCAGATCATCAACTTCACCCTGGTCTTTGCCACCACGGAGGAGAACGGGGTTCTCCTCTACCTCGGGGTCATCCACCACATCGCCGTCGAGCTGTTCCGCGGCCGCATCCGCGTCAGCTACGATGTCGGCAACTTCCCCGCAGCGACCATGTTCAACCAGAAGAAGTTAAACCAGGGAGATTTCCACACCTTGCAGTTGGTCCTCAACAAACGCAACGTGTCCATGTCCATCGATGGTGGACCGTGGCAGACCAAGACCAATGCTGGCGAGAGGGACCGGCTGGATGTCAATGCCTTGCTCTACATTGGAGGTCTGCCAGTCAGTCAGCAGAACTTTGCCGTCAACTCCTGGCATCTCCGCAACAAGACTAGTCTGCGAGGTAAGTTCTTCATGTCCTACCTTGATTTAGACAGCTGCTGCATAAGTATCCATACCAGCAAATCTGTGTCTTGGAAAAAAAAATGTTAATTTGCACTGTCCCTGCACTGTAGTTAATGCTGGCAATAGTTCATTTCGTTGAATGATTTTGGCATATTGCTTTAGCCTAAATAAAGTGTGATATTTCATGGATTACTCAGAATTTGCTATGTGCAATCACCCATGATAGGTTGCATCCGGGCATTCTTCATAAACCACCAGCCGATGCCCCTGACGAGTGCCAAGAACCGTGTGGGCGTGGTAGAGGGTTGCCCCGCCCATGACACGCCCAACCCCTGCCAGGAGCACCGGTGTCGGAACGGTTTCTGTCTGGTAGAAGATGAGTTCACCTACCGCTGCGACTGCCAGGACGGATGGATGGGACCCATGTGTGACCAGGGTAGGCCCAAAGATTACTTCCAAATTTTCTCCCTTTCTGCTCAAGCTGTATTACTACGAGATGTACCATAGTGTGGCCGATTGCATTACATGTTCATTAACCTCAATATTTCATGTCTGAAATATCCATTTGTACTCTTGGATTTCAGCTTTAAATCACTGGAGCATAGCAGAAGTTACATGATCATAGCCTTCAGTGTTGGGCAGTCAGGTACAAAATTAATCTAAAAGTTTGATCTTCCTCTAAAGCTCTTGGAGGATGGTCATATTATCCATGATTTAAAACCAAGTAGGACATTGATCAACTGATGTCTTCATATATTCTCTTTGCACATACAACTATATCTTTATGATGCACTACATAAGTTGGCCTTTTCAGACTTGAACATCATCTTACTTCTGAAAAAAAAGATTTAGAATGATTTTTATTTCCATGGAGAGAAAAAGGGTACAGTAAATTTTATTGACATGTCAACTATGAGAATTGGGAAAGATGTAGGTACTGTGATATGAAGGAGCTTGTGTGCTATTTTGTTCTTTGTCTATTTTCTCACCCATGTAGAGACAACCTGTACTGGAGTCAAGACAAACGAGATATTTGAGATGAATGGGTGCCGCACATTGCGACCGATTCGCAACAAAGTCTGCTCTGGACAGTGTGGTCCCTCGTGCTGCCGGCCGCGCAGCGCCCACAGTCGCACCGTCCGACTCCACTGCCCGGACGGCTCCACCAACACCACGCAGGTCCAAATTGTCACGAATTGTGCTTGCCAGGGATGCGCGGGAGGTTAGATCGGCCTTGCCTGCTCCCATACCGAGGCCCAGAAACCATTTCATGGCTGTTTCTTTACCCATTCTCTTTCTCTTTTTCTCTCTCCCTCTCTATCACTTGATCACTCACTCTTGTTGTACCTTTATTGTAAGCATTCACTCATGTATAGAATTGATATTGAAACGCAGTGCTGTAAAATGTGTACAGGATCTGTTGATATATTTGTATAGTAGGCATTAATATTCAACAGTCATGCCATTTTGTTAAGTTTTGCTTTTTTGCAGGTGTATAGTGGAGCTATTGATATTTGAGTGTTTTAAAGTCATTCAATGAGAGACAAATTTGTTCATATGGTGTTCATTAAAATCAGAAGATGCTGAGAAAAAAGAATATTATGACACATTGAAGTGAAAAATTGATACCATCATGCTTGTATCCATTTCCAGAGGCCATGACAAAATTTTAAACACTTTTTCATGGCACTTTAATGCAAGATTTTCTTTTACTACTTAGTATGCCAAAATGTATTGTATTTGTTTTTGTGACATATACTGCTGTCTCTGGTGTGAATTCACTAAAAGTGGCAGTATTCATTAAGCCTCAAGGGCTACTTTTGCCCTGACCTATGTTCATTTCATAAGAATAAAAATGTCATGTTTGCCAGTACACAAGTGTTATTCAGTATCTACAATGTTTTAATAAAATGTAAGAGCACCAAAAAAAAAAAAATCAAACGAAAGAGGCACAAGTCAAGTAATTGCTGATTTTGCAATTACATTAGTTCAAATTATTTTTGTTACTGGAATGTCGTCTCGGCACAATATATGGCTCCTATACCCTCATAAAAAGAAGTGCATTGTACAATCAGTGTGAAAATGTAGACAAGCATACCGATTATATTTCAAAAACTGTCAGTTGTACAGTCCGTTTGCACCAAAGCTTACTCAAGTAATGCTTATTACAACATATTTGTCTTGAACTCCTTGTTTGATGGAGATACGGCCTTTTTGCATCATGTCACAGTCATCAACGCATCTGTGGTGAAGTACACATGCACTGCCACCCAAGCTTTAATAGCATCTGTGTTTTGTGGTGACCATTTGATTCTCAGAAATGTTGTGGTACGTTGATATGTTGTACATAGGTAATCAATTGGTAATGTATACTATGATAAGTAAAGTTGAGTTTACGGGACGTTGATGTCTACACTATGTGTAGCACGGCTCAATAACAAAAAGTATTAGGGAAGATTGTGGGCGTGATATATATGTGATGTTGTATAGAGGGATATATGTCATCCTTATTTGAATATTTGTATATTTATCTTTGTGAAAACATTGATTGTACATAAAAAGGATCATGCACGCTGTTGAGACAACATGCTTTTCCATTTGCGCCGGTGTTTTCTCGGAACGAAAGACACTTTTACATTTTTGAGATGTTCGGTATGTTTGAAATTCCCTCTCGCATCAGAAATCCAGTCTACTAGTAAAAGGGAGAGGACCAAAGACGAGTTTCAAATCTCATTTTGCAGCACCCAAATTGGTATGTTAAATCGTGCCGTAGAGGGTGTCACTTCTAACTGAAAGGGAAACGTAGTTGTTCAGAATCACTGAACTTTTCATGTGGAACTGTAAAGGAACAAAAATCACAATGTAGGAAAACGTACCATTGATCTATAAGCTGTTTTTGCAGGTTAAATAGACTTTGTCAAATGTGAAGATAAGTGTCCTTTCAAGCCAAAATGAATGATAGACTTTATGCGAAGAAACATTTCTTATCTGACAAAGAAAGTCTGTAAGTGTAAGGTATTCTGTGTATTTTTCTCATGTGAATCTCAAACTAATTTGAATTTAAGATGGTTAGAGAGGAGGAGATAACAAGGGAATGATTGTCATTTCCATCATTGCTTGATATTGCCAGTAAGAGAATGGTGTCAGATTCAAGTCTTGAATATGCACCAACATCGCTATATTATATATATATGTAAATATTGTAAGCCAATTACTTTAATTGATTGTAATGAAAATGAATTCAATGTTATCATGTTGCCTAATATTGAAAAAAAAATGAAAGAAAGAAATCTTCATACATTTCATCAGGTGATTACATTACGATGATTGTGTATTACATAAGAATGGAGTTGAATTAGTGATGCCTCCGTATCTGTGGTCTGGCTGTTTTGATTAGCTTTTAAAATCAGCCGGATTATGCAAATCCTTTGAAGGAAGAAGCTCCAAAATGTCTTTGGATACCAAGATGATATTACTGCAGTCCACAGACAAACACACACTCATGCCTGCATGAAACATTTTTCTGCTCATGTCAAAAAAAGATGACTGACAGAGATTTAAAATGATACTGTATTCAGCGAGCGGCAAAAATTTGATTTATATTTTGCTAATGTGTAAAAGAACGTAGATATTGAGGAGAGCGTATAATATATATTTTGTCTCATGGAATAATGTTGAGTGTATTATTGTGTCCATAGTAAGGCGTCTCTGTGTAAATGTGTTCTTGAAGTGCTGGAATGTTGATTTATAGGACAAGTTCACCTTCATACACATGTGGATTGAGTGAATGCTGCAGTACTAGTAGAACCCAACAGTGACAGTTTGAGGAAATTCAGACAATCTTTTCAAAAGTTATGAATTTTTTAAAGTTTCTGCATAGTCACTGCTAAATGAGAAGACTACTTTAGTTCATGATGTCACCTGTATAGAACAAATAAAGGGAAATATGGAGGGAATTTCACAAAATTTAATTTTGTGAAAAAAAGTTCACATTCATTTGACTTGGCACTGACATATGTTAGGGGTAATATTATTCCCCCTGCCTTCTAAAAGAGGTGAGTCACGTGCTCTGTCATGCGAGAAAAGTGACAATGCGTTGAATTTTCTTGATATTTTCGTGATATTGTTCCACACATGTGACATCTCAAGCTGCAGCAGTCTTCTCATCCAGCGATTGCGGTACTGAAACTTCAAAAATTCGTAACCTAGGGATTGGCCGATTTCCCTCAAACTTTCACTGATGTATTCTATTGATATTGCTACATTCTCTTCATTCACATGTACTTGAAGGTGAACTTGTCCTTTAAGTTCTACCAGTCCACCAAGAGTCAGTTCCTGTCCTATAGCACAAGAAATTACACTATCAATTAATTTTAAACATTCATTGTTGGCTATTTTATTCTTGATAGTAGAACTTGTATTTTTTATTCACCAAAATATGCAATTAGATATCAATGTAGGCTATGAAAGTACATCGCTTTTTTTTTTGTTGCCGATTCAAATTATTTTTTAAAAAAATGTTTAAAGAGGCAGGATTTTTAAAGAAATTTGCACTCATTCTTAAGGCCTCTTTTCTTAATTTCTTTTGTATGTGTTTTATGATTGATTCATATGCTGATATAAAAGTGTAGACAACAAATACCACATATGCAATTGCAGTTTATTTGGCATGGTTGCACACTCGTTTACAACAGCAACAGTTTTGCAATTGCAGAATGAGATGCTCACATGCCTTTTTAAAGACATTTATTTATGTATTTGTTTATTGTTATTATTGTTGTTATTGGGTGGTGTGGTTTTTTTTTTTTTTTGGGGGGGGGGGGTGGGAATGCCCTGATCGTAATGTAATGTTCATTAGAGTTCATTGAGTACAGGATACTTGTTTTCTTTAACAGCTTTGTACAGTTCCTAGTCCTGTGCCGCATTGTAGACAGACGCATCAAAAACTTCTTTTGAGTGTTGACCCAGCCAAGTGTTTACTTGTTGTTGTTTTAACATGCATTTTGCTAATGAGATATCAGAGAAGACATGAACAGTACAAGAGCACACTAGTTCAGGTAGTGCCATTTATAGATATTAACCTGATAGTCGATAGTCTCTGCTCTAACATTTTGTGACAAGTAAAGTCCTTATGCAAATTTTAACCTGTTTTGGACAATGTTTCAGAAGAAATAAAATCTGAAAGTCTGCTAGATTAATAATTTAACCTTACCAGTTTTGATAGCCACACTTGCATAAGAGTTACCCTAGAATCTTTGACATCCTTCCCTTTTCAATATGATGTATTTCCAAAGTACTTCCACAGTTGCACTTTATTCTTGCACTTCATTCATTTGGAAATTGTTTCGATTTGCATGTAGTTGACTCATTCTCTTTTGGTCCAGTGCAACCATTTTGCATGAGTTGTTGAATGTTTTCAAATGGAGCAGTGATTACCCTGTCAAAACATCAGATTTAGGATGATCTGAATGCAGAGAAATCATATACATCTTGTTCAAAACAAAAGAGCAGAGCAGCAATTTCTAAGTGTTTCATAATCACACAAAACAGAACTTCAAATGGAGCAGTTTTGAATGTGAAATGTTTCATAGTGAAGCAAAGTCTTGCCAATGTTGTTGCCACATTCTGGCAAGTCTTTTAATTTCTGCTACATCTCACAGTATGACCCCTTGCTTCCTGTCAAGTCTCGAAAGAAAACATTAGGAAAAGGAAGAACATCCTTAACTTTTGTCCTAATTTCCTCTCGACGAAACCTTGCATTTCTGTGGACAAAACTTAAACTTTAAAGTAAGGCAAGATAGTTAAGTCATAGTGTCATTTGTACCAGGTGATGGTGTAAGTATTGCATGTTTAAACTGTTTTAATATTGTTTTTGCTCTGAAAAATATTTATGGAATAGATATATGCATACAATTTTTTATTTTGCAATTACATACCTGTAACGTTCATTTCTTTTGTAGTGTTGAGAATGCTTCTTTTTTATTGTCCCATATATCATTTTGTACTTTTATACTATTTATTTTTTCTATCTCATTCATCTGTCCTTAAAAAAAAAAAGAATGTTTAGAATTTGTTGAATCATGTTCAATTTCAGATTGTAGCTATTGATTGCCAAATTGTCATCCCACTGATGATCTCTACTTGAGTACTTATCATGAGATTAAATGCTTCTGTGTGTAAACTCTAATTGCCAAAACAGAAAGATGGATTATTTTAGATTGGAAGTTACTGGAGTTGACTTGGCTGTCACAAGCCAACTCGTAGCCAACACAACAGAACCCATAGGGGTATTTTTAAACTATATTGTGTTTGAAACATTAAACATAATGGGATCCATCTTATCAGGGGTATTTTTAAAAATGTTGTTTGTTTGTATATCAGTTGTTTTTTCATGTTCAACCTATTTATATATACATATATATATTTCATATCCATAAGTCTGTTGTGACGAGCAGGTGATAAATGTATGCCTATGCTAGTTGTATGATCCAAGCCGGTCATGTTGTGTCAGTAATTGTAAATAATGCATCGGTGTACTGCCGTGTCACTTCAGAATATGTTTTGGATTAACTCTGAATTGAAACGTGATTTGAATTATATTTGCCTCAAAGTATCATTTTTCTCTAACTAATGCCTTTGGATCTTCTCTGTACGGATCTTTACAGTGTAACCTCCTGTCGTTGTTTGTGTAAACTCTGCCTGTTAATAGTATGCTGCTAGTCAACATAATGAGGTCTAATAAAACAAACTAATGTAAACTCAACTTTTATCAATCTGTTTGTTATTATCTGTGATTTCAGAGATTTGCTCTGAGGTGTATGTTTGATTTGGCTTAGCTTTACATCAAATGACTAGGTAAGCTGCATTTGGAAAATTATGTGTTTGTTCAGTGAATGGTATCTTTTATGAGACTTGATTAAAGCATGAAAAAGACATACATATCACACCCTCATACATTCACACACAAGGACACACACATAAACAAATGGATATATTGATAGGTGCATGAAAATGTTAAGAAACCAAATAGGTACTTGAGGATTGTAATCAATTAATATATAAATGAATATGTGAATCAGTAAATGCTTAAGTGAGTACATGAATAGCTTAATGGATAAAGTGATAACTTAATGGATAAAGCTAATGGTGATAGATAATCTAAATATATCAAAATGTAGATATCGCGAGAAATTTCAGTACACCAGAACCAGAATTTCCAGAGGCAAAAAAAAAAAGAAGAAAAGGTTCAACATTGACAAGATTACTCCATAACGTTCATACATGTTCACTAAGCACACCTACAGGAGGAGGAAATACTAAAGAAAGCATGTGGTTGATACTACCTTTTACCAAAAAATTAAATCACAGCAACTTGTCCATACTCATTACATAAACGTCATCACTTTTGGTTTGATGTAAAATTTTTGGAAATTGTAATCAGCACCGGGCTATCAAACCTTCCTTGAGTAGCATCATGGCAACTCCTAAAACAATGAATAATCAGTGCTTATTTACATAGATTACGGCACTTTGTTAATCAGTTGCTGTAAAAACAACTTGATGCAGGAATTCATTAATTTGAATCAAAACCAAGATTTTTTTTTTAGAAAAGAAATCAGATTATTCAATCAGAATTGAGTTGAATTAAACTGAGTTTATTGCTCATCTTTCACAACAAAATATAACTGGCAAAACAATAAACTCATCAATGTGCAGTTCAAAATATAGAAACAAATTACAAATGTAGATGGAATGATTAATGGCCAGCAGGTAGGTAACACAAAATTACATTTCAATGGATAACAGAACTAAAGCTTTAAGTCTGTATGAAAATGAAGAGTGTTCAATATGATGGAACCAACCAAAAGCAATGCTTTTAGGTACTATTTGGTTCCCTTGTTTTAGTGCAGCCTTAGATCATAATAAGATGGAGAATGCTTTCTGAAGAAAAGGGATGGTCTAGTATTGGTTGAGGTGAGGATTCGGCCTTTAACTTTTTGCAAGATACTTAGAAACCACTTACAATTCTAAAAAGAATTCAAAGTTCATCTGATGAAAATTAGTTTTGAAATGGCTGATCAAGATATCCAAAAAAAAAGTTTTGGATATCTCAGCCATTTCAAAACCAATTTCCATCAAATAAACTTTGAATTCCTCTTAGAATTATATGCTCTTACATAACTTACAAGAGATTTTTCATCATTTAAAAAAGAAAATGTCATCAAAACGTTGAAAACCTGGAGCCCCATCTCAACCCCAAGAATATCATCCCTATTTTAAACTTCATGAAAAGTGCACTCCCTCTTCACAACAACTCATTCACGAGACTTACTTTTGATTAATTAGCAGGGTTTTTTTTTTTCAGCTGCACAGAATCACCAGATATACCCTGTCACCATCTCGCTCACCATTTTCTGATTTCTCATCAGTTAGATTGTAGGCACTTAAAGATTCAGTTATGTCACATTGTTGCGTTTCGGAGTTTGTGTTTATGTTTGTGTTTGTGTTTGTGTCTGTGTTTCTGTTTTTTTTTTTTCTATTGTCATGTAATGTCTGTCCTGTCTTGGATTATTTTATAACTTTACTTTAGTAATTAAGAAAATTGAAATTTTTGCATTGATTGCTTGACTTGTCCACAATATACAAGCACTGCTTTTCAGAGGACCCCTCATTTTTTTTTTTTCTCAGAACAGAGATAATGCAATATGTTCAGCTTGAAACATACATGTTTTTCATTTATCAATATACAACCAATTTTCACCTTGCAGTCAAGCAATGTATATTTGAGATCATGTTTGATTTCCTTGTTTTTATGTTCAGGGAAGAAAAATAAAATTTAATAAAAAAAAAATTGATGATACATGTTATATGCAACAAGTTGGATATTAAGTATGAAATACCGAGTTGGTGTTCAATATCCATGGCTCATTAAACTTGTGGTGTTAACTTAACATCGTAGGGTATCATTTCAAAATATAAAACCTTCTTTCTTTTTTAGATAGGTAATTAGTTACTGTTCTTCTTGTTGATTTTAAACTTCAACAAGACAAACAAGAACTTTCCGATAAAGTGCTTGATTTTTTTAAAAAGAAAGAGAATTTGGAATGCACTTAAACCACAGTAACACCAGTTGGTCTGGTCTCCCATTGACACTGGGCGGGTGTTATATCATTGACATAAACACCAGCAATATCAAATCAGCACCATGTAGTGTCATTGTTGAATTAACACCAGTGCATATGCAGTGTCAAAAATATCACCAGCTATACAGTGTCAAATTAACACCACAAAGTAACAGACAAGCACTTTTCAACACCATCACAACATACTTTATTTTTACACCTGTTTGTGTGGTCCTCTATTGACCCTTGATCAGTGTACTCCTATAGTGTTAAATCTAGCACTGATCTTTTTGCAGTGTGACATACTCATATTGGGTTAATTATTACAACAGCCAAGATGTCTGTAGTGTTATTACCAAAGTCACGTATGCCATGATATTTCAAAAGTTTCAACTTCCCTTTCTTTTTGTGAGAGAATGCTTTACAATTAATGCTGAAGAATTAACAGTGGTGCAGTTTTTCACCAGTTTTATTTAGTTTTTTCCTTGCTTTGTCTGTAATGGACCAATGTTATGTCAGGTCCAATGTTTCCAAAATGTAAATTGAAAAGTTTTCTCATACAAATGTATCTAGATCAATGCTGAAGTTAAATTCTCTAAAATTTCCTTACACTTGTACCTGATTAGTTCATAATTACACCTGCTAAAATTCTCATAAAATCTAAAGGTATTTTTGTTGCACTTTGAGTAGTCATCTTGAAAGCCCTTTTTTCTTTCTTTTTCTTTTTTAATATACTCTTTAATAATGTTAACATCCATGCTCTCCCCTCCCCCTTTATTCCCCATGTCTCTCTCTTCCTCCAAGCTGCTCTACTCTTTATATAAACATATCTTACATCATTATTCTACTTGACTGTGTTTCAGTAGTTCCCAACTTCCCAAATAGTTGGTAGTTGCAATTAATACTATATACACATACTTATTCGTATGTCTTTTTTAGGGAAATTCTTCACAAGCCATGCATGCTTCCCAAATGTTTCCTCATCTTCCTGTGTGTGTGTGTGTGTGTGTGTGTGTGTGTGTGTGTGTGTGTGTGTGTGTGTGTGTTTCATCTTTTTATTGTTATTTTTTTGTAATGTACTAGCATACCATTTGCTTGTTATACAGTGCATATCAAAACAGAATAATCCAGCTTTGGCGTTTGGAGGGCTACTATTTCATAATTGTCAGCTATGGAGAGCGTGATGTTGGTTGTGTGGGAACTCTTCCTCTTTCCATTGATACCTCATTATATGCTAACAAATCTCATGCATGACTGAGCACATGAACTTCAAAGACAACAATGACAAATTGAACTTTTTCCAAGTTTGAGTGTCGCATGAAGGAACGATGAATGTCTCACTGAATGGATGAGATCTGTCAGTGAAAGTGGCCAATATACAAATAATGACTGCTGTGAGGGGCACAGTTAAAATTATGGTTTTCACATCACCGAGGGCCTACATAATTTTAACTGTGCCCCGAATATCAAGCTGTCATTATACCAAAAATATAGATTCCAAAATATAGATACCATAGCACTCGTAATCAACGCTGATCGACAGCGCGGCGGTTATATCATTGGTGCGTACATAATGAGTGATATGTGTGTACGGGGTTGCGACTGTCTCCAAACCTATTTACAGGGCACAGTTAATCAACTGTGCCCCGGGCACAGTAAATCATGACGTCATTTTGATAAACAATGGGGCACAGCTATTTTCATGACTCATCTTTTAACCAATCAGATGAGAGGATTCTATATATGAGGTATATAATATAGGCCAGCCTGTACCAATGCATGTTTGTGTTTAGGGTGTCTTCAAAAATTTTATGATCCATAAACTTCAACTTGGCCACCTGCCTGATAACTTGGTCACTCCCTCAAAGGTCAACCCACACAGTCCACTTTTCTCTGTTCATATTCAACACCACCCTCACAGCGACAAACCATGTCTTGAATATGAAGAGAGAAAATGGATAATGGGTTAGCCTTTGTGGGAGTGACAAAGATATTGACAATGTGGCCATGTTGAAGGTTATGGACCACAAAAGGTCAGAAGAAACCCTAAACATAAACCTGCAGTCATGCAGGCTGTCCTGTTAGTTTGATCACTTTCATTGACAGATCTCAACCATTCAGTGAGACATCAGTTGTACCTTCATGATAACACTCAAACTTGGAAAAAGTGCAATTTGACATTAATGTCTTTAAAGTTAATGTGCTCAGTCATGCATGACATTTTGTCAACATAATTAGGTATCAATGGAAAGAGGAAGAGTTCTCCTTTCCTTACAACCAACATTACACTCTCCACCATAGCAGACAGTTATGAAATAGTAACCCTCCAAAGTTGGATTACCTTTTTTTATATGCACTGTAGGCCTATGTGATATTTGCATTTGAGATACGGAAGATAGATAAAGTTCAAGTTCAATTACAACCTTAAAATTTGAAATCTCATGTTCAATACAGTACAAAAAAAACCCCAAACAAAACAGGAAAACGTTTGTTGGATAGATGATTACTGTATATCGGTTTAGGTATAATGAATAGATAGATAGATAGATATACATACATCCATACATACATACATAGAATGAAAGAAACATAGATGAAAAAATAGATAGATAGATAGATAGATTAATATATAGATAAAGAGATAGATAGATAGATAGATAGATAAATAAATAGATTAATAGATAGATAGATAAAGAGATAAATAAATAGATACATAGATAGATAGATAGATAGATAGACAGATAAATAGATAGATAGATAAAGAGATAAAGAAATAGATAGATGAATAGATAGATAGATAGATAGATAGATAGATAAAGAAATAGATAGATAGATGGATAGATAGATAGATAGATAGAGAGAGGTAAATAGGTAGATAGATAGATAGATAGATAGATAGATAGATGGATAGATAGATAGATAGATAGGTAGATAAATTTATGTAGATAGATAGAGATATCTCGATAGACAGATATAGGGGCCTAGTAGGTAGATTTAGGTAAAGAGATTGATTGATATACAAAGATAGATACATGTACATGTATTCCTTCTTTTTTTTTTCAGCAATAGTCAGGGGTGTATCCAGGATTTTTTCTGGGGGGGTCGTAATCAAAAATTTTGGACCTTTATTACCTTTGCGAGGGAGCGGAGCGACCGAGCGGGGGGAGGATGTGGGAGGGGGGTGTCCCCCCTCCCACTGTAGGGAGTTTTTGAATTTTATATCTTAAAATGGGGCCATTTGGTGCATATGAAAGTGACTTTTTCGGCATGGCAGTGGGGCTTAGAAACAAGGTAAATAATGGCATATTAAAACTAAGTTACGAAATTTACACCACCTGGTCACTTTTTTTTTCCTGTTGTAATTTAGGCCTATATAGAGTAAAAAGCCCTCAAAAAACAAAAATGTCTTTTACAAAAAGTGGACCTTTTGAAAATTTGGGGGGGGGGGGGGGGTCGTACGACCCTCCCGACCCCCCCCCCCCCCCCCCCCCCTTGCATACACCCATGATAGTATGCTGAACAATGTCTGTGCAAATAAACATACATTTTATACAATTCAACTGATGTGTATATTCAATTGTGAGATATTTTGTGCTCACAGCGTGCAGGGCATAAGAAGTTGGATATGGGTAGTCGGATCGATTGGATATAATATCCGCATTTAATCCGGGTGCCAAGCGTTGTTTCCAATGTTGATACACCTCATTCGGTGATACACCTACGTATACTACGCACACACACTATGCACAACCACTATACACACAATGTATAATCATGACGTGTGTACCGTACTTCATCTACAGCTAGCCCGTACGTACGCGAAGCGAAGTTAGAGTAACCGATTTAAGGATTGGCAACGCTGCTCTGACCGTCCATGTTTCGTGGTGAACCCGGGCTAAATGTACGTATAAAATGCCCCTTTCCTCTAATTTTTTTATCCAAGATATCAAGCGAAAACTGTATCATGTACCTGACCGGAGTGAGATTGGTGATTTAGGACATTATGTCCCTGTTTTGAGAAGTAATTGTGTCTTAATCATCGTGTGTGAAAAAGGCCGGGGCCATTGAATGTGTTGTCGTCATAGACCCATGCGAACAAAATGAGGTGTGTAGATGTCAGATGAGGATTCAGACTAACATCGGCTGTAGCTTTCGACAACTACAAAATTTGACTAATTTTGCGTAGGCCCCAGAACAAATTTAGGCCTGTATTACTTTTCGCAGTCGTCTTTACCGGACAGTGATATTACAGACATTTCAGCCGTTTGCCTGCTATGGTCCAGCATGGGTGTATGCAAGGGGGGGCCGGGGGTTGGGAGGGTCGTACGACCCCCCCCCCCCCCCCAAATTTTCAAAAGGTCCACTTTTTGTAAAAGACATTTTTGTTTTTTGAGGGGTTTTTACCCTATATACAACAGGAAAAAAGTGACCAGGTGGTGTTCCAGCAAATTGTCAAAAACCTCGTAAATTTCGTAACTTAGTTTTAATATGCCATACCTTTTCTAAGCCGCACTGCCATGCCGAAAAAGTCACTTTTGTATGCACCAAATGGCCCCATTTTAAAATATAAAATTCAAAAACTCCCTACCGTGGGAGGGGGGACACCCCCCTCCCACACCCTCCCCCCGCTCGGTCGCTCCGCTCCCTCGCAAAGGTAAAGGTCCAAAAATTTTGATTACGACCCCCCCAGAAAAAATCCTGGATACACCCCTGTCCAGTACAGTATGTGCAATAGAGAATGTGTTCAGTAGGCCTCTAGATTCTACAGTGAAAAATAAAATCATACCAATCTCAATACCACAGCCAGCCACACCCAAAAATTTAAAGTTCTTTGTAAGTACACACTGTACTGTAGATTGTTTTTACTTCTGATGTTTACTCAGTAAATTATTTGATTTACCAACATTTAGGCAATATCTTACAGCACATGATAATGAAAAAAAAATGGCAGGTTGATTTGAGAATGCATCAAAGATATAAATTTAATTGTCACCAAATGGTCACCTTGACTATTCTGGCCTGGATCTGCTGCCTTCTGTAAAACTTGCACATTCTTAATCTTAATCTTGATACTCTGAATACATCTGATGTTGAATACCAACACACTGCTTGTGCACGCCATCATCATGGGCATATCTGGCATGGCACTACTGTAAACACTGGTAAAAGTGGATATTTTTGCATGACTAATTTTTCGTGCTCGGTGGGGTAAGAAGAGTTTCGCGTGTTTTTACTTCGCGAGAATTCGGATCAAGACAACTAACTGGAACATACATTTGTCATTGGACCAACTATTCAAGCAAAAATATTCACCTGCTTTTAATGATAATGATAATGATAATGAATAACATTTATATAGCGCTTAATACTGATGTTTCTAAGCGCATCAAATCGGGGAAAAAATAATATATATAACGATAAAACAAAATACAGCATTATGTACATATTATGATAACGACAGCAACAAAACAACAGCAAAATTAAGGTTGTGTAAACAGATAAGTTTTCAACAATGACTTAAAAACTTTTAAAAAGTACTTATTTTCGTACTTTTTTTGGTTGCGCAAAATGCGCAAAAATTTCAACACCATAAAAGTTTCCACTTTTACAGTATCAGACCCGCCAAGCAAGTGCATCATATTTACATGTGAATCAGGTGTCATGTAGAGATTTACATGTGAAGTGCTGCTAAAAATTGTTGGCATGACCGGGTGCTATGGTACATTGTAAGGATACAAACATCAGACAATAGCGAGAGCAATATTCACTCTCATCAGGGGCGCGATTGGGGCTCTGAATTATGGGAATATATGGTTGACATTGCATTGTGACTGGTTGTCATTTGAAGGTCTTGGATTCAAGGCAGAGCTACAATAATTGTAGGCCTCTGTTTGGAAAAATCCAGTTTCTGTACTCTTCTTGTTTACATACTTGTAGAGCGTCCCTCTTCAACATGTACAATGTACATTGTACGTACAAAGTTGTACATGTACACTGTAGATGAGGGCTTCCCTCAATGCCCTGTCAAAAACTTTTTTTTTCACACTTTTATTTTTAAGCACACCATTGGAAAATAGCTATAAATGCAGCATGATGTGGGAATAGAATGTCACGAATAATATTTGTCCAGCTAGAGTTAGTACACACAGTAGATCTACTCATACAATGTACAGTTGTAGATGTGGCTGTGCATGTGTGCCACAGTAGCAGTGACGTTATGCATGAATAATCATGTGAGGAAAATACAAGTGTATATTAAAAGGAAAATTTAACATACAATTTGATCTTTTCTCTTCGCATTTAATACACAAAGAGAAAGAACACTTGACTTGCTCTGTACAACATGGTACTGGTACTTCTTACAAAAAGCAGATTGAATAATATTACCCTTCACGTACATCATGTCAGTGAGGGAATGAATATACTTTTCATATAAATCAAATTTTGGGGAATTCTCTTTATATTGTCCATGCATGATCAAACTGTTGTACATGTAGTCTTCGATCCAATGATGATGGCACCTGACCCCAAATTTAAAAAATTGATAAGTCTTGAATTGATCGTCTGATTTTCCTTAAACTTTGCTGATGTGTTCTGGTACTACTACTAAGATTGCTTCTTTCACTCAATCCACATAGTAGTTTACGTGTGTTCAGGAGGCTTTAAAGGACAAGTCCACCTTCATATACATAAGGATTGAGAGAATGCAGCAACATTAGTGGAACACATCAGTGGAACACATCAGTGAAAGTTTGAGGAAAATTGGACGATCCGTTCAAAAGTTACGAATATTTTAAGTATCTGCGCAGTCACTGCTGGAAGAGAAGACTACTACAGTGTATGATGTCACATGCGTGCAACTACATATAAGGAAAATAAAAAGAGAATTTCACAAAACTTTACTTTTTGAATAAAGTGCGCATTTCTTCGACTTGCTACTGACGTATGTTAGGCCAAGTAAAAAAAGAAACCAGTTTCTCGTCCTCGCGCGCATCGATTTTGGCCGCCGCATCAATTTTTTTAAACTATTTACTATTTTCAAAATGGCGCTAAAAATACCAAGAAATTCATAATTCTCGTCCCAGCCCGCTCCCCGCCCGCATCGATTTTCAGTTGCCGCATCAACATTTTTGATATTTACTATTTTTTCGGCCGCCGGAAAAAAAAAAAGATCGACAATTCACCTAACAATCGTGACGTCTCATTTCTAATTTTTACGCCTTGTGTCCTCTACTTAGCTGTAGACTGTAGTACAGCTGTAGCTTCTGTGTGTAGTGCGTATGTAATAACGCATGCATAACACTGCGAGCTCGGCCGATCGGCAAGAAGGAATGACCCACAAAGCAGTCGAACTGCACTGTACTAGTAGTTGGATGGGCGGCGCGGCGGGCCGGCCTACTGGGCTGTGATGTACAGCGCACTCGGTACGTCGTGAACGCGATAGCGGCAACATTTTTGCAAACAATCGCTGATATTCCACGCATATTTCGCGCGTTGTTCGTATTTTTCCCCGTTTCTGATATTTTAAGCGGATGAATTGTACTGTACAAATGCTTGTGAGGATTGTACGGTATCGAGTTTGTATACATTTTCATGTCATTGTGACTATGTGCATGTGTGTGCAGTGTCGGAAGGTACGGTGCCAGCAGGGAGGTCCACACCTCCCTGGTACACGGTGCCAGTGCAGTGGCCGTGCCGCACCGTATATCGGCAAAATGTGCGTGTTTTGTAGCTGTCCAGGGTCCCCATCCCCTGGTCTGTCACGGCGATACATTCTATTTTGAAGAGAAAATGAATGCGCTTTTCCAGCAAATGTAGAATTATTAAATGGGTGTATCTACAAAATAAATAACTTTTCCACGGATTCTGGTTTGTCTCGTATTTCTGCGGGATACTTTTCTTCACGATGTAAATTCACGGACACAGCCGTGAGTGGTATCATCTGTAGTGTGTACTGTTATACAATCATTCATCATCCAAATAATGAGTGATTATCAAATGTCTTTTTAGAACATGAAGAAACATCTTTAAACGTTTAATGCTAGAATGCCATATCAATATCATTTTGACATCCATCTGCAATTGTACAAGCCAGTTTCCAGTTGAATATGCTACAATTGTACTGTGAAGAACTGCAGATATACATACCAGCTGTGTGGACACAAAAAGTCACAAACACCAATAAATAAAGCAGTGTTTTGAATATCATGGAATTTATTTCAGTCGTACATTTGTTGAAAGACATGTTTTATACCTGTTTCAATTGATAGCACAATACATCAGAATTGCAAGAACACTGGTATCAGAAAAGCCATTACAACACTAAATACCAGTATAAGATGGTCATTTTCCCTTGACATCTGTAGTGGAAAGAAAAAGCAAATGTATTTCTGCATGCATGAAGTTTCATTTCAAGTATGGTACATATATCTATTTGTTTGAAAATGCACAGAGTGCAAGCAAGACATACACTTGGGACCTGGTCTCTCATAACACAGCTACCAGAGTGATATTTCATTTCATAAATTGAATATAGAAAATTGTAAAGCCCTCTCTCGTTACCTTTCTCAGAATTACCGGACGAGAAACACATAGGCCCTATTACTTTCATTTTGACGATCCTTGAAAAAATAGTAAGATATCAAATAGTAAGGACCTCCCTCATCGCCTTGCTCAAAAAACCCGGACGAGAAACTACTTTCTTTTTTTACTTGGCCTTAAGGGTAATATTATTCCCTCTGCCTTCTGAAAGAGAGAAGTCGAGTGTTAACGGATTGTCCGATTTTGCTCAAACTCCCACTGATGTGTTCTACTAATATTGCTGCATTCACTCAACCCACATGTCTATGAAGGTGAACTTGTCCTTTAAGATTAAATAAGTCTATATTATTTGTGTGGGTATGTTAAAATCCTAGTTAGTTATATACACTGAACCCTATTTTTAAACCAAAGCATTATTGGATTACACCATGAGCTACTGAAATCAAAAGAAGAAGATGAATACTCTGTATTCATTATTATTCATTTATTATCATTCATATTATACAATGTACATACTCATTTTAACTATAACAACACAAACTCAGGCCATGTTCGGGATTTCAATACATACACCGTAAATTTCCTATAACAATACAAATTGGCCTTCATCAACATCTAGATACACTGTAAACACTGATCATTCAGTGCTTTGAGTTTTATAGTAGCCATACTAGAACTCACAGGCCATGCACTGCACACATGCTCAAGTGGGATTCACACCCATGACCCATATGCACTTGTACACGTACATGTACAGTAGCATGCTACACTGTATACTGTACACTGTGTGTGAATGGAAACAGAAGAGCATGCTCTTTTTCACACAAGTTTTACTCTCAGTTTGATGCATCAAGGTTAACATTTCACGCGCACGTGCTCAATTGTTATGCACATTGCACACTTGATTATTCTTTTCAATAAAATGTTGATGCGGAGCTTACCGGTACGACATTTAGTTCTTACCAGCACACTAACAAAATGTTAGCCGAAAAGGTACAACTCGTATGCCAATGGTATTGCTATCTTGGAGCATGTTCGATCATGGTTGCTGCATAATGTTTTATATTCACATACATATCAAGCCATAGTGCAGTGGTATCCATCCATCTTCTAGATGCAAGAGTGAGTCGCTTGCAGCTTGTTGGAAAATACTGTGCTGCTAGGGCACAATCGGTCATCATGTAACATTCTACCTACCCACTAGTGAACAGGGAGGGTTCTTCAGTAATAAAACTCATGTACTACCATCGAAACTATTTGACACTTTTGATCTCAAAATACTCCCAAACGACTTGTCATCCTAACAAACTACATATAACACTTACACATGTAAGCCAGACAAGTTGCTTGATAGACTCTTTTGATATATTGCAATGCGCAAGCAAATTCCAAGTCATGGAAGATGAATTTCAAGCCCGTCTGAGAACTACATTGTATATTCTACCTTTAAGCCATCATATGACCACCTATGGAATTTCTCAGACTCTGCCAGCAACTTCATAAACATCGTGAAAAAAAAAAAAAAAAATAGAAAAAAAGAAGAAGGAAAGATTACCAGCAGACCTTTGGCAAGATTCATGTGTTGAATCCATGTGTTCATTTTGCCCGTAGCAAGGCCATGGTACTCTCATTATGTCAATGTGTACTGTGTAGTCATTACATAATTGTACATTGCATGTATACAATTCTTGTAAACTTCTTCAAAGATTGAACATCTTCATGTAGCCTTTGTGTGTGTTTTAGGTGCCATCATTTGACCATTTGCTGGCATTGTACATGTACTTGCTCCAACTGTTGCTTTTATAACCATTGACCTTGTTTGGGGCAAATTTTGCTGAAAATTCTAAGTTGGCATTCATACTGGTAGGTCATGACCATCTTTCGTCAATTTCAGAACAGTGTCATACTACAAAGTAGCTCAACAGCTAGTATAACAATCAAATTCATACCACTGGTACATCACCTAAAGATGCCAGTCAAGTGTGAATATTGGTAAATTATGAAGAGGTCAAAGGTCTAATATAAAGTGTCAATGAACTTTTCTAGAGTTAAGCACCATCTACAGAACTAGTACATGTATTGTGTGATTTCAATAACTTTCTGCAGCATTCATTGAGCCATGACCACAAAACTCGCTCAACAGCTATGACTACTGAATTCATACCACTGGTACATCACCTAAAGATGCCTGTCAAGTTCAAATATTGGTTAAGTCGGACAAAGTCACAGGTCACAATGTCAGCAAACTGTATACAGATATTCACAGTCTGTACATTGAAAAACACTATGATCACAAATCGCAATATATGCAGGCAAAATATTGCTTGTCATTTGCCATGTTGTACTGAATGATGATAGGAGCATTTAAATTTTTTTTTTTAAAATCATTTTTAATTCTTCCAGAGTCAGATCACTCTTGAGTATGGATCAATCACGGTAACAGCGGTATATTACAATTAACAAAATGGCCATGTCTTTCACTTTGTTGCACATGCCATTACATAGAAGTGAGCTCCACCTACATGTACAAACTGTACATACTGCTTATGACTACAGTTTGTATTTTTCTACATTGTACATTGTACATGTACATGTACACGTTGTATGTATAGACGCTTTCTAGTTCAAATCCACCTACAGTGTAGGCCATTTGTTTTGATTGATTTGTGGAAAGGGGGATTTTTTTAAATATTGTATTCTATGATTGCTTTGATTGATCTCGGTATCTGATGTACCACGCCATACCCCAAGGTACTGTCATACCTCGGATTATGGCATTGTGTAGAGCCATCTCGTGTTTGTAAGATTTACGTACATGTACAGTTACACAATGCCATTATGGTGACCAAATTGTAGCTGCGGGGATAATGGTCCCAATACAAAGCCAATTCAGCCCTGTTATGACTTTCTAAAACATAATTTATACAATAATTGATAGTAATAATACTTTGCAATATTTTTTTTTTCAAACATGTTTATTACAATTTAGAACAGTATTAGATCATTAAAAATCATGAACATGTCCCATGATTGCTTTAATATTTTACATTGTACATCTTCCATGGACTGGTAATACATTGTATATAGTGCGGTGTTGCTGTTCGAGTGTAACACTGAGATCACTGGTGTAGTGTGTGATGAGCACTCATGTTGTACAGCACGATGCTGCACTGGTGAGCTCTTGTTAAAAAAAAAAAAAAAAAAATGGTTCCTAATCCTAAGACACCAAATATTACTGTCACCCCTTTTTGTGGTAACCCAGTTTACAATACCCCTCCCTCCAAAATATAGAAATGCAACAAAATGGCAGATTTCTATTTGGTACCCCAGGGTACCAAAAGTTGCATCATGTGTATGTCATGTAATGTAAATGTTTACATGTATTTTCTTTACGTATTGATCTAACATGACCAATTGAATGATGGGGGGGGGGGGGGGAGGAGAACAACAGTAGAGTCAGTCAAGGCTTTACCATGATAAGTGCATGGAATGTACCACATTCATACATTATAATATGAGCAATGAGCATTCATATGAAAGTGTAAAAACACCTGATGAAGATGCTCTATGAACACAAAAACCTAAATTTGACATTTCAGCTGTTTATCATCATACCAAAAGACAAAAAAAAAAAAGCATTCCTTTGTAAAGAAGTGTACTGTAGTATATAGGGCCTATAGCTTTTCTTTGTTCTGTATCAGAGGATCAGAATATCTGATATTTCTTTAAATAGTTACACTGAATTTGATGTGTACAGTATATTCAGCGTACATAAGTACATATTGTGTGACAAGCAAGGTTCGTTCTGTAGTCTTCCTGCTTCTGTGTCATATACCAATGTACAAGTACAGTATACTCTGCATGTACTGTCTACACAAGAATATGTGTATGCACCTTTTCTCATGTCTGAAGGGGACTATCTACAATTTAGGAGAGACTTCATTCCAGCGCATGAAAACCTCTGCCATCTCTTCTGTACTTATCAGTGTAATTCGTTCGACAGTTTGTTGGAGAAGAGGGGCAGCAGCTGTGACCGATCTGAACGTTTTCACACGAGCCAAGAAAGTTATTGCAATGCTGAATTACAATTATGCTGTTAGAATTATCATCCATACACAGGAACTGAAGAAGGTTTTGTGGATTCTGCAGTATACATTTCAGAGTGAGGAGAGGAGGTATGGCTTCTTTCTGGGTACCCATCAGGCACTCTCGAACAGAGCTCTTGACTCGATACGAGCGGTAGATTTGAATTTCTCCTTTTGCTGCTTGGCCGAATTCAGTAGGACTGGTAGTGGTAGCGGTGTATACGAGCGGACTCTGACTTTACGGATAGTGGTATTGCTTCTTGTGTTCATCCTGTCTTTTGTGAGGAGGAAGGTAAGGATACTTCTTCCATGCACAAATTCAATGTTCATGCACGCCTGATGATGCTAAATATCAGGCTCGGCCTCCTGCTACATCGGGGCTGCATAGCTTCTCATGCAGTGTGTGCATTTGAGGCGCATGTTGTCATTTTTTTTTTTTTTTTTTTTTTTTTTTTACAGAAGTAGTTGAAACGTGATTGTGAGCTCCACCCCCCCCCCCCAAAAAAAAAAAAAAAAAAATAATGATTTTGCAGTCAATTCATACACACAAATTTTTTGTGCCATCATTCTGGGCGAATTGTCACTTGGAAAAACTTTTGGACCATCATTAGAATTGCACAATTCAATTTACCCTCCATGATTATAGTTTGCATACTCAATGGCCAAAATGATGATTCTACAATTTTAGTGAAGCATTGCATTTAATCATCATTCAAATGATGCAGTCTCCACCCGTGTGAAAACTGTACAAGACTTCCTTAGCTTTCCATAGACGTAAAAAGACTGGATGATGTGAAAATCAGATGCCAGGTTAGAACAGGGTGGGGGTGGATCGATAGGGGTGGGGAAGATGTTGAATGGGTGGAGATGTCTGGAGATTTTGCATGAAATGACCCAAGGAAGCACAGTGCCGCATTTTACAACTACAGTTCATGGTCTCGTGCCAGACATGCTGTGCCTTTTGCACTAGCAGCAGCATAGCAGCCATGCATATTTGGGTTCTACAGTGTTAACTTACACAGGGCGGGAAGCTATCACGTACACATGTGAACACTGGCTGGTATTTTGGCAATTACACTGTATGAGCTTCTTTGCTGTTGGGAACTTGTCTTGGTGCATCTCTCTTAGGCAGCGGTAAAGTATTGTTTCTGCAGGCAGTCATCTGTTGTGTTGTTTTTGTGCTCGGTGTGTGCAGACATCTACATGTAGGCAAATACTACAAAATGGAGCGAGGGAATAATTTGTCTGGCTCAACCTTTAGTGTTATTGTGTTGATTGTATAGAAAACAAGATGTTTGCAATCTGATACGGTGTACAGACATGTGCACATTATATCAGTCATGATGGGATTGGAAGTGCACCGAACCATGAATCATTGTTCACTACAGTACTGTAGAGAGAAGGACAATTTTGTTGATTTTGTCACGAAGAAGGGATAAAAAAATGTACAAAATTATTGACTTCATTTTGCTGTTGTCTGGACACACATTATTGTAGTTCACTTGTACCAAAACTACATGTATCTAAAAAGTGAGCACTACTCTTCAGTGCAGAGAAAATGGGTCAGTGTTATCCCATAGTGCCCAGAGGGCCATTTAATGCCAGTGAATTCTGGATATACTATGGACCTCGCTAAATCTCTCAATTTGTAATCACATACTCTAAAAGCTGTTCTTTTCTCAAATGAGGACGTCACAGACATTTTTGCAAGATGTTTTCAGGATTTGACACTGAGACTATCATAAGTGCCTTTAAAGGGATAGTATAGTTTTGGTTGAGACCTAATTTCAGGTTTCCAACATTCTTTGGTGAGATAATGAGAAACCCCTTTAATATGAAATATGAAAGAGCTTGTCTTTCTATGATGAATTCTTGATATTTGATGAAAATTGGTTTTGAAATGGCTAAGATATCCAAAAAAAGAGCGATTCCAATAAAGTGTGGGACCCACACTTTATTACCATCGCTTTGTTTTACTTGTTTTTGGATGTTTCAGCCATTCCAAACCCGACTTTCATCAAATACCGGTAAACTTTGAATTCCTCGTAAAATGGTATGCTCTGTACTATGTCATAAGTGTTTTCTTGGTATCTCGCAAAAAGTTAAAAGCCCAATTCTCATCTCCACCAATACTGTACCATCTCTTTACAATATTTTTGCATGTTGTTAAATTTGTGATCCAACAGTGATTTACTATTAAAATTTGCAAAAATTGAGCCCTTGCAAAAGTATAACAGCTTTTGCAGTCCTCTCCAACTGGTTACCAACTGGTACGATTTAAACAGGATGTTCATTAATTCAACAATGCACTACAAAATGTTGCTAGTTTGCTGATGTGTGTTTTCATCCATGATAGTAACGTGCTGCTGGCATTGAGCTGTCGTGATTCCACCAAGTGAGTCGTGTGTTATCCACTCTCTCTTTCTCCGAGTAGAAACCTGGAAGTCATGGGCCGGCATGATATCCTGTGTGCATGTACGAAGGTCACGGTCGCGCTCAGTATCTAATGTACCTCGAGCGTGTCAGCCACTTGCCACAAGTCGGTTATCGTGTACCGGGCAATCATGACAGCGGCAGCATTACCTTACGTGAAGTGTTGGCATATAGATTGCTGCACTTCCTTGAAAATCGAGTGACATTTACAGTGTAGTTTGAAGTCTGGCGCTGTGATACGATGTTGTACTATAATACACTGTACAGTGTACATTGTATGTGAGTCAAATCGCTCCATTACACCCTTCAAAGGAGCTTCCGCGATGCAATTTCCATGGACATCAGTAAAGCTCTGCAAGGATGGCTATTGATAACATGCATGTAAATTATGTGAAGAAGAATTTGTATTTGTTATGGGCAATCCCCAAGGTGATTAACCATTACACTGTAGGTTTGCTTTTGAAATGGAAGTTGGTTTTAATACTGTGCTTTGCTGTGAAACATGTGATATCGAGGCACATATCTGGCAAGAAGTAACACAAAAGTTGGCATGTTGTGGAAAATTCTTGACAATAGCCAAATTGGGTAAAATTTTCTCATGACAGTCCAAATACAGAGTGTAAAACAAAAATAAAGGGCTTTAATCAGTAGGAAGTGATATCAAAGAAACACATACAAAAGACACTAAAATGGGAAATTTCATGTTCTTTTTCAAGTATTATTTAGGAAACAAGAATCAAAACTCTTTACATGTAAACTTGTGTTTTTGTTTTCTCCACCCTTTTGCAATATGTATGCATGACTAAGAACATAAGGGGGAGGATGGTGTATGGCCTCCACCTGTTGCTTCATCTACATTGTAGGATAAATCCGGGAGTGTGCCATATTAATGACTTCCTCCAACAAAAAAGCTGAAATGTCACTCTGCTATTCAATCCATTTTATATGTACAGTTGGAATATACATGCCTCCTGTGGTAAAGTCTATAATATGCAGTATGGTAATCAGGAACTTGTACACATTATAGAGTGAGCTAGTACCGGTAATGATGCACCGTTTGACCACTTGATTTGTATACAGTTGTTGTTGCCTGTACAGAATGTAGATCAGGAAATGAATCGTTTTGAAATTGGGTCTGAAGGCTTCATATTCCACTTGTGCCTATATGATAGACACTGCATACTCTCTGTGGGTCAGATTTATTAGATATAATCAAAGGGAAGTGACCCTCCAAGGGGTATACTTTCCATGTACATTATATTCCCATAATGTGCAGGCATACTCTGGCGAGAGGTCCCTCTGCCCAATAAAAGATGAATACAGTTTAATACTGTAAAAGTGGATGTTTTTGCGCGACTAATTTTTCGCGCTCAGCCGAGTAAGATGAGCGCCGCATGTTTTTAATTCCATGGAATCAAGACATCAACTACTGAAACATATAATGGCAAGCAAAAATATTTGTGTTCTTTTATTTTTCACGCTACTGTAGTTTCTGGTTACACCAAATGCGTGAAAATTTCAACACTGCGAAAATTTCTGCTTATTACAAGTACTTTAGCTACAATGTGAATTGACAAACTCCATAGAAACATTGAAAAAGAACCTATTGAAGGTCGAGAATGTGATCGCATCTTGTTTTGGTTGAATGCGTGTTAGATTTGGTTCTACATGTATATCTATTTCTCCCTTCTCCTTTTTTACTGTAATACTGTAAAACCAGAAATGTTTGCGTACATTTTCATTTCACAAATACTGCGAGAGCCAAGATTCATGAAATTAAAATGCATGTGAAAGTTCTTGCGTGCACTCTCTGCATTGAATGCCAGTAACAATTTGCGAACGTTTCATGCCGCAGCAAAAAAAAGGCCATCGGCTCAAATTCACGAAAATCTCATGCCGCAAAAATATTGTGGGCACTTTAGAGTACAGCGCTTTATGCATATTACTGTATGTTATTTGCTCTACACATCTCCCTCCGTGAGAATAGGTCACTAGATCAGTGGCGCACTGCAAAAATGCTGTATTTATTTCTAATTGCTATTGTAACATCAAAAAAAAATTTTTATTGTCAAAAAGAGAAAAATTATCCGTATCGTATTTACTAATATCAACAAGTGCTAAAAAAAAAAAAAAAATTGTCCTGAATGTACATGTGGCACTAAAAGTAAAAATTCAGCATTGACATATTTAGACTATGTATGTATGAATACTGTACGTATACAGAGCTATGTTATTCTCTTTCTGAGCTTTGCATGTAACATGCTAAATACCATTGAATTTGTTGTTGGTGTTGTATCATGATTATTGAACAAATATTTTACATGATGTATCACTGTTCTATTTTGTGTTACATTTGCTGTCTTTCATAGTGCTACGATTTCCTGACCCTTTCCAGAAGACTATCTTCCAGGCACATCTGAAAGAGCAGAGGGATTTCTCCCACAGACATCAGGAGGTGATTCATTGCCATCGTTGCAGACTTGAACTAAAAGGTAAATTAAGAAATCGGTCAGTATATAAATGGTACACAAGTCTGAGTGCATCAGTGGGAATTGTGTGCATAAAGAACCTACTACAGTGTACCTTGTTTTACCTACTTGGCTTCCGTTTAGGCTAGATTCCATAGTTCTATAGTTCCACACGAAAAGACATGTGCATCATCTGTTTTATACATTAGTGGACATTTTTTTTTTTTCAAATCAATTTCTTAAAATCATGTATCCAGTAATTAATGACCTCTGGCAAATTGCTTTGCGTAAATGCATGGCTAGCCGTACCATGCATCCAGTATATAATTTTAGCTAGCCAACTGCCCTCTCTTGCTATTAATTTTGTGAACTCTTCCTACAAGTACGCAGTGGCATGTTTACAGTGGTTATCGTCAATGATCATTATAATTCTTTGATGTCGGACATGTTGCTGGCAAAAATCAACCTACATGCAGCTCTTGATCAATGATATTTGAAGAAGTTTCTCAACCTGCTCTTTACTTCACTTTTGACATAAAGTTTGACCCATGTGGACCAATATTCCTGATAGTGTTATCATAGAAGGCAATGAGTCAGTTTTGCAGACACAGCTGGGTTTGGCTCTAGCAACACAGCATTTGCTCGTTTAATGTCTTCATTTTTTGTATTATTAACCAATATATATATATATATATATATATATATATATATATATATATATATATTTTTTTTTTTTTTTTTTTTTTTTTTTTTTTTTTTTTTTTTAGCTCATCTATTCTAGGTGAATGACTCAAGTGAACTGTTGTGATCGTTCAGCATCCATCATGCATTGTCTATCGTCTTATCATGCATGCAAAAACTATTTCACTATATTTGACTATTAAAGCTTGGCAGAAATCTTCAACTGGGGAAGGAGATTGTATTGTCACAAATGGTGGTACCCCTGGGGTGGGGGTTAGGGGTAGGGTGAGGGTTCAAATATCCCAAGTTAGCCAATGTTCATGATTGTTGACACTATAGTCTTTTTGCATACACATTCATATTGACTGATTAAGAACTAGTCTGTTAGGATACAATGTGCTAACTAAACTTCATAATTTCCTAACTAACTTGATTTTTATCTGATTTTTATTTTTTTTTAAAAATCTTTTTCTAACTTAGCCTTTATACCGATTTGTTTTTTTTTTTCCATCATATGAGCCATTTGTAATGTACTAGCAGGAAAAAAGTATGAGATTTTGGCAAACATTTTGAGGTAACTGTAGCAATTGCCACCCAAAACATCCAAAAAAATTGCTGTTGTGATTGTTTTTGTGAAGTTTGCTGAAACACTTTGCACAGCTTTACAAGACTAAAACATGCAGGGAAATACTTTTTGAGGCAAAAAAAAAAAACAAAAACAAAATCTGGAGATACATGTATGGCGTAATTTGTAATTAATAACAATGCAAGAACTTTAATAGACCCAAACAGCAAATTAAGCCCAAGCTGAAATGCATTGTTAGCATTGATCCAGTCAGACACATGAGAAGAATTTTTAATAGAAGGTACAATTTGTACAGATTCCCTGGGAGGTATTGTACGTGTACAGCTGTAACTACAGGCTTTACAGTTCTAAATTCTGACCAGTGGAAAGGGAATGCATTGACCTTGTAATGTACAATACGTACAGTCATTAGCATTTTAAAAGACTACAAGTGTATGTGAAATGGAGGAAGTTTAAAACTGTCTGGTAGTTGAGATATTGATTGCCAGTGAAATACGAGACAACCATGATGTTATCTTAATAGCCTTTAAACAGAAAAAAACAAATCAGGATGTAGAGTAGTGGCAGTGACATCATACTCCAGTTGTTGTTGTTGTTTTGTTTGGTATGTGTGCATGTGTGTTGTGTGTGTGTGTTTGTGTGTGTGTGTGTGTGCTTGAAGGTAGGTAGCTCCTGCCACTCAAAAGGCAGCGTAGGAGTTGTGGGTACACCAAGGCAAGAGCTGGAAAGTTGTTGGCTACCGGGGGAGAGGAAGCCCTATGTAGTTAACACATGCACCAATACCACTCGGCACACACACACACGACAGGCCGTCTATTTCCCCTGGACTTCCTGTGTGGCTAAACACGGGGAGAGCGTGTGCAGTTAGTGCTAGACAGTGCGAAACCCTCAACCAGTCCTATGTGCCCATGGTTTCACACAAGTAGCAAGTGGAGTTTATTACAGGGATTATCCGTTTGCACTTTCCACCTGAATCTGAGAGATTCCTTTTTTTTTATTCCTTCTTCTTCGTTCTAGTTTTGATTTTTTTTTTCTTTTACTGGACTTTTGGACTACGTGTAGTGAAGGGGCTTGTGAAGCCTGTCGCTGTGAACTTGAACTCAATCTCCGTAATTAATTGGTTTTCAGTGCCATGAGTTATCAGGGGTATTATGATTGTACGTCAAGAGATTGGTAAGTTCTAAATGACTGTGTGTGTGTGTGTGTTTGACATGTAGTTTCTGCTTGTTTTTGTTTTTTGTTCTGCGTATGTGTGCGTGTGTTAAAAACTTGTGTGTTCTGCAGTGTAGAAAAATCAGTATATGCTTGATAATTTAAAATAGTTTATGATTGAGAGTTTTCAGTGTGTAAATTTACATCAAGTGTGAAGTAAACGGCGATTCAGCCTGTTGGCTACCTTTTTACTATTTCTTTTTTTCTCTCAATGAACCACCTCAACAACAACAGCAACAACAACAATAATTTAGATAAAGGAAAAACTCATCTAGTTTGTTAATAGCCTTACCCATATTAAGCTGAGCTATTTTTTTTTTTTTTTCAATGGATATTGTAGTTCCTATTCCCTGTCAGCTGAGCAGATTGTAGGAAGTTTTGACTTGAATATTCTGTTCCTGTCCTGGAAGTGAAACTACTCTCTGTGGTCAAGGTGTTGTCAGTACACAATTGTAGATCATAAACATATCGAGATGAAACAAACACACCAGTAGACATTTCTATGAAGTGTCTCTAGACCATTCATGGTGTCTCAAGTTGATGACATCATTTATTGCCTCATCTAATTTGCATATGTGCATTTTTTTTTCAATGAATATCTCCATTTTGTAAAAATGTGCATATATTGTACATGTAAGTGTGACATATATATGAGAACTTTTCTATATTGAACCCAATTTTGGAAGAAAGTTTAATAGATCATTCTGTTTGAAATAGTGTACTTTTTCAGATGAAACTTGAAGTGGGATTTCACTTTAAAATGAATAAAATATCCTTTCCAACATTCTGTGCTGAGATTTACATATTGTATGTGTTTAGATGCATTCTAGATAAGGCCAAGTAAAAAAAGAAACCAGTTTCTCGTCCTCGCGCGCATCGATTTTTTTACTATTTACTATTTTCAAAATGGCGCTGAAAATACCAAGAAATTCATAATTCTCGTCCCAGCCCGCTCCCCGCCCGCATCGATTTTCAGTTGCCGCATCGACTTTTTTGATATTTACTATTTTTTCGGCCGCCAAAAAAAAAAAGATCGACAATTCACCTAACAATCGTGACGTCTCATTTCTCATTTTTACGCCTTGCGTCCTCTACTTAGCTGTAGACTGTAGCTTCTGTGTGTAGTGCGTATGTAATAACGCATGTATAACACTGCGAGCTCGGCCGATCGGCAAGAAGGAATGACCCACAAAGCAGTCGAACTGCACTGTAGTTGGATGGGCGGCGCGGCGGGCCGGCCTACTGGGCTGTGATGTACAGCGCACTCGGTACGTCGTGAACGCGATAGCGGCAACATTTTTGCGAACAATCGCTGATATTCCACGCACATTTCGCGCGTTGTTCGTATTTTTCCCCGTTTCTGATATTTTAAGCGGATGAATTGTACTGTACAGATGCTTGTGAGGATTGTACGGTATCGAGTTTGTGTACATTTTCATATCATTGTGACTATGTGCATGTGTGTGCAGTGTCGGAATGTACGGTGCCAGCAGGGAGGTCCACACCTCCCTGGTGCCAGTGCGCAGTGGCCGTGCCGCACCGTATATCGGCAAACGGTGTGCGTGTTTTGTAGCTGTCCAGGGTCCCCATCCCCTGGTCTGTCACGGCGATACATTCTATTTTGAAGAGAAAATGAATGCGCTTTTCCAGCAAATGTAGAATTATTAAATGGGTGTATACAAAATAAATAACTTTTCCACGGATTCTGGTTTGTCTCGTATTTCTGCGGGATACTTTTCTTCACGATGTAAATTCACGGACACAGCCGTGAGTGGTATCATCTGTAGTGTGTACTGTTATACAATCATTCATCATCCAAATAATGAGTGATTATCAAATGTCTTTTTAGAACATGAAGAAACATCTTCAAACGTTTAATGCTAGAATGCCATATCAGTATCATTTTGACATCCATCTGCAATTGTACAAGCCAGTTTCCAGTTGAATGTGCTACAATTGTACTGTGAAGAACTGCAGATATACATACCAGCTGTGTGGACACAAAAAGTCACAAACACCAATAAATAAAGCAGTGTTTTGAATATCATAAAATTTATTTTAGTCGTACATTTGTTGAAAGACATGTTTTGTACCTGTTTCAATTGATAGCACAATACATCAGAATTGCAAGAACACTGGTATCAGAAAAGCCATTACAACACTAAATACCAGTATTAAGATGGTCATTTTCCCTTGACATCTGTAGTGGAAAGAAAAAGCAAATGTATTTCTGCATGCATGAAGTTTCATTTCAAGTATGGCACATATATCTATTTGTTTGAAAATGCACAGAGTGCAGGCAAGACGTACACTTGGGACCTGGGCCCCGTTGCTAGAAACTTTGCGTTTAAACGCAACTTGAAAGTGATTGTCACTGGCCAATCAAAATCATTGTTGCATGCATGTCTTCTTAATGGGGCAGACCCTGAGCCAGTCAGAATGGTTGTTTCAAAATTAGCAATTATTTGCAATTGATTTGCAACTTTCTTGCAACGGGGCCCAGCTACCAGAGTGATATTTCATTTCATAAATTGAATATAGAAAATTATAAAGCCCTCTCTCGTTACCTTTCTCAGAATTACCGGACGAGAAACACATTGGCCCTATTACTTTCATTTTCACGATCCTTGAAAAAATAGTAAGATATCAAATAGTAAGGACCTCCCTCATCGCCTTGCTCAAAAAACCCGGACGAGAAACTACTTTCTTTTTTTACTTGGCCTAACATGCACATGTATGTTTACAATGTACATGTATGTGCTACTTTTTGAAAAAAAAAAGCAGTTAGTTTACCATAGTGTACCTACCATTTTTTTTCCCCCCACTACTTTGGAAAGTGGATATACATCATGTACATGTAGGATGTGTATTTGTGTGTATTGCTTAAAAAACAACAACTGTACTGTGTGTCAATGTACTACACAGTCATTTAAACCATCATTAATTGTTTTCTTTGCAGTTGTACATTATTTTGAGTATGGTACATTAATGAGCTAAGCAGTATCCTTTAGGCCCTTGTGTAAATGCACGACAAATATATGAAACAGAGTACAGTATGTATCAGAATTTAAAGGGACAGTACATGATGATACTGCTTCTTCACAGAGCAAACGCTGTAATTGTAGGTAAATATGAGTGTCTTTGGGTTTTGTGTGTGTGTGTACAGCCCAGCTTTATGAGTGTTAATGGGAAAGCAATCACATCAGGAATCCTGTTTACCTGTGCCGTTGTTAAGCGGGTTCATACTTCCTGTCATAAGACTTCCTCTGTATTTAGTGTGTTTTCGTTAGGTTCTTTTCATTTCCCCAAATTAGCAGGGCTATTTGCTGATGGCTGTATTATTTGTAGTGTACGCGTATAAAGTATTCTGGTGTGGATACATGATTACGGTAATACAGTAGAACATACAATTGTGTAAAAATAAAGTAGTGAACTTACACACGTGTAGTACAACAAAACGTACAAAGCAAAACAAAATTAAAGAGCAGCTTTAAACAAGATTTTCTCCTTATCTCTGAAAGCCATACAAATGCACACTTTCTGGTGATACTGTATGCAATTACCTATTTACGTGCATGAGCCCTACATTTTAGACTCTTTGTTGTTGTTTTTTGTATGAAAGAAATATAGCAGCAAGCGCAATGTGTAAAGTTAGTTTTATTCCCATGGAAATTTAATATTTTCCACTTTATACTAGCCACGATAGTACCCAGGGAAGCGATCCTTGTATAAATTTCCAATATTGAAGCAGAATTTTTTATTGATTACTTGTAGTTTTAGAAACTGTGGCAAGAGTTCAGATATGACTCAAGCACTACATATTATGTACAGTGTGCGTGCATGTATTGTCTTAGAGTTCAAACTATGGGCTGTAGGTTCTGGCATTAGTAATGCTGGGGAAAACAATTCCAGATATTTGATACACAAGGTCAGGGAAGATGATTTTCCCCCACGGATGGTGTAGATAAATCCTGTGATTAAAGTTCACCATTGATGTGCAGGGGTTGAGGTGCATAAATCTTGTGATTCCGCTAGAAAGCTAGATGTCAGCGTATCATGACTGGTCTGCAGGTCTCACCTCCCTGATGTAGGTGCTTTCACATTTGAATTTAATGCGGTGGATTAAAATATAATTACAGTTAAACTCGCCTAAGTCGACGTCGCATATGTCGAATAATCGCGCAAGTCGAAGATTTTAAAAAGTCCCGATTTTTCCCCATTGACTTACGTGTATTAATTCACTCACAAGTCGAATTTTTTAAGTCGAATACTCGCCTAAGTCGATGAAATTCCAAGAACACTTTCACGGAAAAACCATTGAATTCACTGTGCCTAAGTCGAATAAGATTTTATTGTGTAATAAATCACTGTCAAAATCACGAGACGCCAGTTTTTGTTTACATACAGTATATATTATACAAAAAGAAACTTTGCGTTATTAAAGGAATAAACATTAACGTTTCATTAACGCAAGCGGTTTCACCTGAATCGCTATTAACGCAAACTAACGATCGCGAAAATTAACGTTTGTAGTAACGATGAGTAACGATCCCAAGCGCAAATTAACGATGTTTCGTTGACATTAACGATATAGGTAACGCAAGAACTCACGCGAGATTTTGGTTTCCGTTACCCGCCAGACCTGGTGAAAGGACGACGTAGCCCCTGCCGAGTGTAGCAATAATCTTTGCTTATATACTTAGCGGAGTCTTTTCGCGAATCGAATCACGATTTCGCGAATTGTTAATATGCGACCGGGGTCACCAAAAAAGCACGCCGGGCCACCAAAAAAAAGCCGGATGTTTGCCTTCAGTTTTGGACATGAACAGCGGTAACAATCGGCTCCATATGCTAGAATAAATGTCAGATGTTTGCTCTTAATTTTGGAAATGAATAACGGTAATATTCAATGTGGATAAAGTGTCTTGCTGAAGGGCAAATATCGGGCACACCGCTCCAGCTCTCGGCTCCAGAGTAGACAACATACATGTACATTATACATGTGTACGCGTGGTGTAACTGTAAGTCGATTTTTTTCGACTTACGCACAAGTCGAAACTCGCCTAAGTCGATGTGTTTTGCTCAGTCCCGAGAAGATCGACTTATGCGAGTTTAACTGTAGTAATTTGTGGGCACTATTCTCGTAGGGAAAATGTAATTGTACCATGACTGTGGTACATTGTACAAAGTGTAAATATACCTTATAGAAGGGGTCACAACATTCGGCAGTCTTTTATATTGTCCGTGAGCTGTGTGGCAATTTTTATTAGCCGCACATTGCCTCACTGACTATAGCCACTGTAGACATGTTATCGTGGACTTGTTTTGCAAGAGTTTTCCCTACTCTCAAAAAGGACTCACATTGTCATTTCCACTGCATTGCCAGGTACCCATCTGTACATGTGGGCAAAATATTTTGTCCAAGGATGTGGTTACACTGGTTGTAGGTGCTGCCCAGGATTTGAACCTTGTGTCTTTTGACTGAGAGCCAAAACCTTTATCCTTTGTGCCGCTGTGGTGTGAATATGTAGAACATGTAATGACAGTTGTAGCAGCATTGCTTTCATTCTTCTTATTCTCTCTTTGTTTTCCCACCGACCGCACCCTCGACCATGCCCTTCCCCCACATCTTCCCTATCCTCATTACTGACAGGCAGAGCAAGATGTCCTCGCACCAGAACATGCGCAAGGTGGTGGAGCAGCTGAAGATGGAGGCCGACGTGAAGCCGATGCTGGTGTCCCAGGCGGCCCAGAGCCTGCGGGACTACTGCGAGAAGCACCACTCCAGCGACATGCTCCTCACTGGAATGTCACCCACCGGCGAGAACCCCTACAAGGACAAGGGCAAGTGCCTACTGCTCTAGTCGCATCTCAGGATGGTCAGCCGCCGAAAAAAAAAAACACCAAACTTTCCCTTCTCCTCTGCTGTCTCTCTCTCTCTCTATCTCTCTCCCTTCTCTTCCTCTCTATCTTTTTCATGTATTCTATTTTTGCCTGTTTCCTTCCCACAATTTCTCCATCATAATTTTTTTGGGTTGGTTGGTTGGTTTTCTTTACCGTAACTGCCGGACTATAGTGTTAATCTTCTGCTATGCTCTAAATTTCTTTCGGAGTTGCCCTGGCACGAGCACTGTATTGTCGCTGCGTCTTGCAAGCTGAGCTGTACGTGGAAGGAAAAAGTGTGGTTGTGCCTGTCGTAAAAGGCTTTCTGCACAAGATGCGTTCACATTAATTGGGATGAGTTCAGACGTGAGTCCTGTTGATTGTTCATATCCGATTCCACTGAAAGGTGTCATTTCTCCATGCGTCTTGTCGGACCTGCTCCACTTGCAAATTTGACCGATGCATTCACACACATGAAAATAGCAAACCATGTGTCGAGCAGATACTCGGTATACATCCTGCGTAGAAAGTATGGCTGTTGCCATAGAATAGAAGTCCGTCAGAAATGTCTAAAAAAGCTTGAGATTGTGTTATCCACTTTTTGAGGTGAAATGACAAATAGGAAATCTCCTTTTTTTTTTTTTTTTTTGGTTTCTGTTCTTTTTGTGGGATTGTGGATGGGTCAAATGCAGAGTACGTGTATGTTGAGCTTGCAAGATGTCAGAGCAATATTTTGCTTGTCTAATCCATCTCCAAAATCATTTGCAAGTCCATTTCTTGTCATTTATTTTTCTCTCTTCCATGTAGTATTTATTTTAAGCCTTTCTAGAGAGGCTGTAATATATCCTGTTTACTCTTTAAGTTTGACCTTACTTACCCTGTTTACTTACTCAACTTTTACCACCTGATGTACTCACATGGTGTTTTGAGAATTTTGTTGACTTTTTTGTACATAAAACCTATGTCTTGCAAGCTATGATTTTCTCTTTATTCTGTATGCAAGAATTCTAAACAGTATGAACCATACTGTAATAATTTCATTCAAAACAATATAATTTTTATACTTTCACTTGGTATTTGCAGCAAAATGTATGTTGATATTCCTTCCCCCTACAGATTGATTGCTATTTAATCTTACATTTGAGGATTTGTCAGTTAATTACACACTCTTTTCAATAAATAAGCCTATAATAACAGATTACTTTAAAGAGAGTAAACTCCTTTGTAGAATTCTTATGACTTCCACATTGGGGTCTGCATAAAATTGTCCTATCTTCTGCCAATTACTGCATCAAATATTTACCCCAATCCATGTTGAAATACCTGCTGAAGTTAATGTGTAACCCTTCTTCAGATTTAATCATTTAAGATGAAGAATGGATGCGCAATGTATGTGTGTCTATATTTTCAGTCTGTTACATATTTTTTCATGTTCACATTTTGTTTGTCTTTTTCAACTATTTATACGTGGAGTGCCTCAATAGCTCATTGATATTTCTCTGTTGCATAACAGTACGAGTCCATGTGAAGCATGTTATATTGTGCCTCGCAAACTCACATGCTATGAAGTTCACTGCAATATTGTGGAATCTGGTATTTTTACTCCTCTGCTTTAATATGTAATATCTATTCTGTGGTTGTCACTCAGATTTTAGTGTGTTCTTATTTAATCACTCTGAATCATATAAATTGTTCAAGTGTTACAAGAGTCCAATCTGAGGTTCGCAAACTGGTGAATAAGTATTGTCCAGCTTTTGAATTGCAGATGTTTTCATCGTTGATGCATTCATGTAATTTGATGGACCAAGATTTGAAACAGCGTAAGAAGGACTGATACATGTGACACTGACATAGCAAAAACTTGGCAGTGATATATTCCATGCACAGTGTGGCGTGGATTTACCACGTTGAAAATGAGACCAAAGTGAACGACACATAATCCTCTCTGTGCGCTTGGTGTCCAAACTTTCAAGTTACTGGACAAATTTACTCACATTGTAAAGCTTGTTATAACTTCCACCACTTGAAAACCCTGGTTTTTTTAGTAGGTCAAATTTGCTCTGAATATTTTGTTGGTATTAGTGAAATACTGACCAGCCAGATGAATGTATTAAGAAAGTGACTCAAGACAAGATTCATGCAGTATTGACCAATCATGTTTGATGTTTTTTGAGAACTAAAAAGGCAGAGAAATTCTCATTCATACACACTGTACATCAGAATATTCTTTTAGAGGAAAAGATGCTACCACTTAATCTGTATTTTCATCACTCAGAATCTTCCTATAAGCTTTACAGGAGGATTTTCATGTGTGCTTTCCCATTTCCTTCCTGAAGTTGATAGATAAACCTGTAGCTTGATCTTCTCTTTATGTCAGGTAAATTAAGTCACCGTGTAAGAATCTATGGCAGCTCTGTGGACTTTGTAGTGATTGCATGGTTGCAATTTTTTGTACTAAAGAAATCCTTCCTTTTTTTCCCACACTAGTAGTATTGTTCTTTTTTTCTTAAATGTATATTCAGGAAATGGTGCATTACTGAGTAAACCAGATATCTCTGATATTGAACAAAGGTATGAATGGCTTCCAACTTTGAATGAACTTTTTGTAATGATGCTGTATATTACTTTTCGATAGGTATATTCCTTTTTTGGTAGATTTTCACAGACGAATAGTTGGAAGTAATTTGATTAGAATATTTAGAGAATGGAATCATGATTAGAAGACAAACTTTCTTTTAAACTTCTGTATTTTTTTTAATGACTTCAAAAACACACTATCATGTTACTAGTACACTGTGATTGCTTATCAATATATCATGAACCATATCAAATGAGTAAACTGTCCTTGGATATCATAGGCAAACATCAAACGAGCCAGACACTTACTACGTCTGAGTGAAATATGTCATTCATATCAAATTTTCACCCCCTTCCCCTTTAATCTTATCCCTTGTGTCCCTCAAAATATTGTAATATGAATGAGTGTACACTTACATGTATATACCATTGCAGGAAACTTGTGTTAATTACTGTAGCTGTTGGTTTCAGAATGATGGGTTGTCACGAATACCTATGGGACAATGAGCTTAATACACTGGATGTGTCACCACGCGCTGCACACTAGTGGTTGTTCAGACTGTTGGTACAAAAAGAAGAAAATATTGCAGTCACACATTTGTGTGTTTAAATTACATCATTGCATGTATGAATTGTTTCTGTGAGCTAGTCCCATGCTTGGTAATACAAAAACAAATCCCACTGGTGGTGATTAGCAATGAATTTATTTGTAAGCTGACAACCAATACCCTGGTATGCCAGTGAGTGAATTTAAATTGCACATACCACAATGTCTAATAAATCTACATGTAAGCTCACCAGATTTACTCAAGTCTTCATGGTCTTCAAGATTCACATAAGTCTCATTGTTGATTGTATTAAGTTTCATACCATTTTGCACCCAATGTAATTGCAGTTATCTGTGCTGTTGAGCATTCACTCAGAATAAATGGTAGAATTTTTGTCCACCGCATGTGTGAACCATTGTCATTATTACCTCCACCAGGAGGGCTATCATTTTTGTCAGTACCTGTTTGTTTTTTTGTCTGTGAGCAATATTACTTGACAAGGCATGAACAGATTTTGATGAAACAGGCTGGACTGGAGTCTCAGCCATGTCCACCATTGCAGGGCCCCATTTTATCAAAAGATATAATTGATTATAAATTTCCTTACTACACAGACTGTCATAGACTTATGAAAGAAATCAACTACATGTATATAATCAATTATAACTCTTCATAAAACAGGGCCCAGATCAGGTATTTGCAGCCTAATTATGAAGTCATATGAAGTGGAAGAACACAGAATGTCATTATTATTATTATTATTATTATTATTATTATTATTATTATTATTATTATTATTATTATTATTATTATTATTATTATTATTATTATTATTATTATTATTATTATTATTATTATTATTATTATTATTATTATTATTATTATTATTATTATTATTATTATTATTATTATTATTATTATTATTATTATTATTATTATCATTATTATCATTATCATTATTATTATTATTATTATTTTTATTATTATCATTATTATCATTATTATTAATAATAAGAATAATAATGATAATAATACCATAATAGTTGTTGCTATTATAATTATTATTATTATTATTATCATCATTATTACCATCATCATCATCACTATGAACAGTTGCCTTCATCACTAACAGACCAAGTATCATAATGATAATTATCAGGTAGCATTCCTGTATTTTGGGAAATGTTTTCGAAGGAAGTAATACTTGGTGGTGTAGAAATAAACATATGCATAGTTGACACACTTTAGAAATACAATGTTTAGTTTGTGGTAATTGATTTGTGTAAAAGTGAAACATTTTGCACACTGTGTGATACATAACTAGTGTGATATAAAACTAGCGCAAAAATTAAAATATTTTTTTTTCTTGCCTGTTGCATGTAATACTATTTTATATTTTGGTTCCATGGAATTAAAAACACAAAATATACATCTCAACTGGCTAAGCGTGAAAAACTACTCCCACGAAAATATTCAGTTTTACAGTAATCCAACATCTATCATACTAAATTTGACCAATGTGTACAAACAACTGTTCAAGATCCCTACACCATTCTGTTGAAATAGAGTGAACGGTGTGCTTTTACCTTCTGAATTTTAGCCAAAGTTTCTTAAATTGAAGAATTCTACTCGTTACTAATTTAATAGGTGATATGCATACAAATTAACACAATTATCTGTCCATACATTAATCATGGAACAAGTATAAGCACAGCCTTTTGTTTTTTCTGTGTCCAGGGGGGCGTTTCACGAAGGAACTTGTCGGATAAAATATCTGACAAGTCAATTATATCCGACAAGTTTTGAGAAATTCTTTAGTCTGATTGGCTGATTTCTCTGAACTTGTTGGACATTTTATCCGACAAGTTCCTTCATGAAACGCCCCCCAGGACTCGTCTTTTCCATAATGCACCTCCATCCAACCATCAACCATGTTAAACATGCACCAAGCAGACCTCCCAACCCTACTGAATTTGGAGGAAAGAATCTGAATTTTGACCATTTCCAGCTCTTGTTACAACAGGAGTTTCTGGATAATTTTACTGTACACCCCTATGGGAACTGCTCTTTCTTTCCTACTTTTGAGCCAAATCATCCCTACATGTATTTTTCAGTCAGGAAGGCTGGGATGTCTGCACCAGGAAATCACACACATACAGCAAAAAATAATAAAGAGAAGGGCAAAGAGATTTTTTTTTTTTTTCACATGATTCAGACATATATCTGGCAGTATTTTTTTTTTTTTTTTAATTGAGTTGGTAATGCTTGCATAACATTTTCTTTGTGTGTCATAAATCAACATTCTCTATAGCATAAAACATTTACACTGCATCCACAGAGCCACCTTTTGGAGTGAAAACTTGGCAAACTTCACTCACAACTCCAAACTTCCAGGAGTGTTGGTCTCATTTTTGATTTATTTGCATCTCCTTGATAATACATAACTAAACTACGGTAAATAACATGACCCCCTTTTATCTATACCCATGTCAAGCTCCTATATTCAGAATGTTAATGCGTTGATGCTTTTGTCTACACTACTACGAGTATTTTGTTTGGGCCATCACTGCCTTATGGATTCTGTAAAGGGGACAACATCAAACAATTCCTTTATATTGAATCTTAAAATAGTTCTATGTTTTTCAATGATGCGGGGAAATGGCATCTGATAAAATTCAAGGTGGAGTGAAGCCCTATTTGTATCATTTGTTGTCCTTGCCTTTATCACATTGCATGATCTAGTTTTGTTCAAAGCGTGCCTCATCCACAAGACATCGATTCTATTCATTTTAACTGAAACCCTGGCACTTACAATGTACCCGTCAGCCTCGTCTTATATGAAGCTAGGGTCAACATCATTTTAAGAAGGAAGCAAGAATGCATATTCTATAATTCATCCTAAACTGGGGGGGGGGGTCTATTCTACAATCTATCTTAATCCCAACGCTTCTACCTGTAGAGTTAGTTTTCCAATCCATTTTCATCAGTCTAATTCACTTTCTGCCAAACCTTATTTGTTTAGTTTTGTTTTTTTGTAATCATCATTCCCCACACGCACCACTTTGCAAAAATACTCATACAAGCATATATGAATGAAATACAGTGCTATGCAATAATAACATATCTTACAAAAACAATACACTATCATTTAGAAATACTTTTAAAATATCCATTTACTTTCTGCAATAGATCTTTACAAGTCGAGCAGACATAAGAAGTGCCGTGAGGAGATTAGATCATGGCAAGTTAACCTGAACTGACAAAATTTGTGCTCACAAACACACACACACATACACATCTTTGTGCTGATTAAAGAGGTGCACTTGATCTGAAGACATGTCACTTGTCAGCCAATCAGAATTTGACTTGAGACATGGGCATGAGTTACTGTAAAACACGATACTTTCGCGGCATGAAATTTTTGTGAATCGGAGCCGACGGCCTTTTTCGCGGCATGAAATTTTCGTGAGTTGCCTCTAATATTCAAGAACTTTCACATGCATTTTAATTTCACGAATCTTGGCTCTCGCGAAATTAAAACGCATGCAAACATTCCTCATTTTACAGTAGCTCATTTGCTATCAATCATACCTTCTTGTGCAATATCCTTTCATCCCTGCCCCAAGAACAAGATCAAACCATTTCTGGTTACAGGGATTATACAATTTTGGTCGAGACAATTCCCGTTTTAACTTCTTGCGAGATGATTAGAAATCACTTATATAAAATATTACAGAGGAGCTGCCACGTTTTTTTGAAGAACATTAGTTTTAAAATGGCTGAGATATCCAAAAACACAGAGATCCTAATAAAAGGTGGGTCCCACCTTATATTACAACCACTTTTTTTTTTACTTTGTTTTTGGACATATCAGCCATTTCAAAACCAATTTTCATCACATAAACTTTGAAGTATCCTTAGAATTATACGTTCTTTATTTTTTCATGTACATGATTTCTAATCATCTCGCAAAAAGTTAAAGGTTGTTTCTTGTGTTGTTACACAGACTTCTGCATCAGGAAATGCTAACACTGCTGCCTATGATGCAAATAATAATTGATGACATGGAAACAAGCTCCTAAATTTACTTTTTTTTTTTTGTTTTTTGGTATTTTGTTTTTCCCCTACAAAGTCCACATGCTGAATCCATCAATCTATATGGCCAGTTCTATTAACGATTTTATTTGTAATCATTACCAAGTTTTTCTTTTTTTTTTTTTTTTTTGTAACAGAGTGGGCATGTCCAGCAAGGATGAATCAAGAGCTTGATAATCTCATCACATAAAAAAAAAAGGAGAGAAACATGATATCAACTGCAAAAAACCCAGGACGACCATAACATGAAATCAAAACACTGCAAGACATGACCATACTAATTATAACGTTGGTGGAGTACAGTTAATTCTGAGTATACTGACGGAACCGGAACAGAAACAGAAACATTGCATTTGCATGCATGTATTGCCACATTTGTCGATTCACAAGAGGTTCCATTCTGTCACTATCATGGAAAACCGATTTGTATGTCAGTGCCATTTGGAGATAATGGCATTTAGAGACTTAAAAACTGTGCTTTTTCCAAAGATATGGGTCACATGATAAAGAAGTCTTATCATTTCACACATGATTTCCTGCGAATGCCTTCTCTTTCAATTCTTCTCCAGCAGGATGTAGGAGGGTAGATTGACTAATGCCAAATTTGTGTAAATTGCTCATCAAACCCAGCTGGCATTGAGACAGAAACACAAATTCTCAATCTTGTCTGATGAACTTGTTGAGTTCAGGAGAGAAGGTGTATTGTGATGTTTTTATATGTTTAAGATGGCAAAGTATATTCCACATGACCAAGTTGTTTACGCAGAGAAATATTGTGTCTTTGGAACCCCTCCAACTTGCGAGGAGATTTTCTACAAGTGAGTCCAGTTTACGCGATTTAGAAATTGTCTCACCTTCTATAGGACACTCTGCAAGTTTCTTCACACCACAAAACTACCAATAGGATGTCTAAATGTCACACAACTTTCATAAACATTTTAAAACATATGACGGATTCTACAAAGCACGAAAGAAGTGCTTTTTGCTTGACAACATTTTTTTAGCTCTTCAACCTAACTCAAGAATTGAAAAAAAAAATTTTGCCTCGGCAGAAAAGGCCTCTGACACAAGTTTCTTGAGGATTATACACATGTATGATGACAGTCATTCTGCTCACTGTGTGATAAAGAATGCTGATGGTTCACAAATCTTTTGACAGACCGCATTGCCGGAGTTTGAGCGGAAACCTGACTTATGTGAGAGGCATTGCAATTCTGCAAAACCAGAAATTATCACACGCATTCACAAACTTTCACAAAAGTAAAATGCATGTTAAAATGTTGTTGACAGGATGGTTTGAATGCCAATGGTGATATGCGAGAGTTTCATGCCACAAAAAAGGTCATTGGCTCCCATTTGCAAAAGTTTAAAGGACAAGTTCACCTTCATAGACATGTGGGTTGAGTGAATGCAGCAAATTAAATATTAGTGGAACACATTAATGAGAGTTTGAGGAAAATCGGACTATCCGTTCAAAAGTTATGAATTTTTGAAGTTTCTGCTCAGTCATGGCTGGATGAGAAGACTACGTACTATAGCTTGTGATGTCATATGAGTACAACTATATAAAGAAAGTATAAAGAAAATTCAAGATATTCTCACTTTTCTCACATAATAAAAGAACACTCGACTTCTCTCTTTCAGAAGTCAGGGGGAATAATATTACCCCTAACATAAGTCAGTAACAAGTCGAGGAAATGTGCACTTTATTCAAAAAGTCAAGTTTTGTGAAATTCTCTTTTTATTTTCCTTATATCGTTGTACTCATGTGACATCATACACTGTAGTAGTCTTCTCCCCCAGCAGTGATTACACAGATATTTTTAAAATTCATAACTTTTGAACGGAGTGTTGGATTTTCCCTAAACTCTCACTGATGTGTTCTACTAACATTGTTGCCTTCACTAAATCCACATGTATATGAAGGTGAACTTGTCCTTTAATGCTGCAAATGTTTCTGGTTTAACTTTAATCTGCAGCAGGTAGATTTCATCTGCCAGTTATCCATCTTGGACTATCATCTGAATGGCATACAGATAATGAAATCAATGTTTATGAGTGCAATGGACGTAATATTTCATGAGGTTAAAGATGAAATGAGCCATTCAACGAGGTGTAGCCGAGTTGAATGGATCAATAATCTCATCTATCACCAAATGAAACATTCTGGCCATTGCACGAATGAAAAAACATTTATTATTTGTTTCAGATAACACGTAAAAATAGATCCTTGTCATTTGATGTTTTACAAATTTTAGAAACAAGAAAATGGTGGGAGATCTGAGATCATGAGAGTGCTGAGTGCTGTACACTAGCATGCTGTCCGTTAATATGCTTGATCGCATGCACATGCAAATGCACGCGTTTTATGTACGTACAGTGTAGTGTGCTCTTGGTGTGAGTGCAAATGGAGCAAATCACATAGATCCAAGATTGCACGGTAAATGGAGCCACAATTGCACGAGTGATGACGCAATAGTAAAATGGGACAAATGATCAATATCAAACAATAAATCAAATGACTAGGATCTATCTACGTGTTATATAAACAGCAATGAATGCAAGTCCTAATTTTTTATCAGTTAATGAAACTGGCACTGAAATGGTGTGCTCAAACTAGTCTGGGCATCATTTTGACATAATGTTGACGTTCAGATCAATGCAGGAAAATACATGCATTGAAAGAAGCAACTGAACACTGTGAACAGATGTATAATTCATCTGCCCCCAAGAATGGGCTGAAATCAATCCTCATAAGATGACACTGTACATTCAAGAAGAAAAACATACAAAATCATGGCGATAAAAACAAAGAATTCACAGTTCTGCTTCTTCAATTACATAAAGAAAGAAAATATATCTATCATCCGTCACGCAAGCTGAATGAAAGCACTACAAAATATAAATACACCATTTATGCATGACTCCATAAATACACAAAAACAGAAACTTGAATATATCTCTTTCCGTGCAATATCTGTCATGGATGTACGCAAGGTATTTTTCGGAGGAGGTAGTTTAAGTGAGAATGGTTAGATGTGATTGATACAACAGTTACATATCAAATGCAAAGGAGACAAATTTTACATGTCCTGCTATTTAAAGCACTTTTGAAAATAGATTGTGAATGTAATTCCTCTGTAAGCTGGGGGTATGCAGAGAATGAAAACATCCATACCTTTTCCCACCCTACTCCTGTAATTGTGGAAATTTTTTCGCGGTGTTGAAATTTTCGTGCATTTCATGCAACCAGAAGCTAGCACGAAAATGAAAACACGCGAAAATTTTTGCATGCCAAATGTCCCAGTAGTTGATGTCTTCATTCCGCGGAATTAAAAACATGCGAAACTCTTCTTAACCGGTCAAGCGCAAAAAATTAGTCGCGCGAAAATATCCACCTTTACAGTACTTGATTATTCTCATTAGTGAAAACAAGATTCCAGGGAGTATGTGAATGTTGTGCCCTCACTTTCTCATTTACATGGTTTTTCTCTGGAAAGAATAAGAAAGTAGTCACTTGCATCACGCTTTCACTTCCGCACAGAATTCCATGAGTTGCCAGCAAATAAATCTTAAACAAATCATATCTTTTGTATAATGTACATTCTGATATTATTACAAGTATTTTGTTGATATAATACAATAAATAATGTTGGAAAAAAAGGCATGTGAAAATTATATATTTGAGAATCCATGTGACAGTTTGTGTGCAGCTTTCTCAATGATCTATTTGTACATACATATATGTATGTAAACACACACTAAATCTCAAGTGGAGGCCATCACTTCCGATGAGCGTACACTTCGATGTGCATATTCGCTGATGGGAACTATTCTTGGTTTTTGAATGTACCCCCAGTGGGCAGCAAATGAAAGTCAATCGGGAAACCCATGAATCCGCAAACTATCAGGTCTTTAAACTGGTCTTTAAACAGGTCTTTAAAAACAGTAGTGGATCGGGGAGGGAGGATGCACTGGGCACACACCCCCCTTTAATTTTGTTTTTATAGAAATGAAAAATTTAATGGGGGTGCACTGGGTGCATTTTTTTTTTTTGGTTGGGGGGGGGGGGGGGTTGTCAGCTGATGAACTCCGGAAGTGGCAAAAAAATTGCACTGAAGCTTTTTTTTTTTTGGCTTGTTAGCCTACAAATCTGTATCGGTATGAGAAAATACCTGTTAAGGTCCTTTTTTTTTTTTTTTGCTTGTCAACTGATTAAGCCCGGAAGTGGCATTAGAAATAAAAACGGCTTTGCACCTCCCCCCCCCCCCCTTTACGGAATGCCTAGATCTGCCCCTGCGACACTCTCTTCTGCACAGAAATGCTCTCATGATTACAGCCTTTTGCACAAACCTTTTGATTATCCTAAATCCCTTAGTGTTGATGATAATGTTCCCAGCACCAATACATTACTGTTGCATACCAGAAGACAACAGACCATGGCTACAAGTCCTGTCTGCTCTGTGTTGGGAATTATTCTTTAATCTACCAAGGGAAGGAAATTGACTTAGAAACACTAGAACACTGCAAGATGTCAGCATTTGGTTGTGACAAAAAAAAAAGAAGAAGAAATGACTACATAATAACAAAACATCTGCAACTCTTGAACTTCAGAGGCATTGCAACTCAATCATAAGGTCTCATATTATTACTAAGCATGATAACAAATTTGGACCAAGACATATACCATTAGTGTGTAAACATCTACAGATCAGAATTAAAACAAAATAAATCAAATCAGACATCCAAGTTACCAGCCATTTGTTTGTTGTTTTTTTCTTGTAAAACATTAATTCTACATTCTGCCTCATGATAAATCTTGATTAAAGCCAAATGTGCCTTCAATCCTCTGCCTCTAAAAGCAACAAATCTATTAGAAGCTTTCACATAAAAGACGGGCTGACATGATTTTCGAGCTTTGTCTCAACCTGCTGCATGAAAAAACATCTTCCAAATTTGCAAACCATGGTAGGAAGCAACTCATCACCCACCCTGATTCTTTTCCTAATATATACACTTCCATTTTAAAATGTACCAAACATTGGGTACCAGTTGTTCTGTCACTTCACAGCTTGAATACAAAATAAAACTGTGGATGCATACATGTTTTTACAACTTCATTCGTTTTTTTTTTCTGCCAATTTAAACACATTAAAATAGTAATATAACCTGCTATCAAAGCAACATTTAGCCATCTCTATACATCACAACTGCAAGTGCCAACAAGGAAAAACTAGACAGGAATTGCAAATATAAAGGTATCTAATATCTGTTCTTCATGTGTTTTGGACCAATCCTGCATATTATATGTGAATAAAATTTGCACGACACTGCATCCTGCAACATCATTACACATATCCTCCATCCCGATTTTTTTCTGCAACTCTCCTCTTCTCTTTCGCACATACACACCACCATAGAGGACGCTATTTCAAGGAGTTCCTCCTACGTTAAAATCTCTTGCGTTTCAGGCCACTGAGGGTTATTTGGAGTACGTGGGGGGCACGGAATGACGTTCGGTTTGCCGGAATCAATCGTGTGTGTCGCGATCGCTCTCCTCCTCTGAGCTCTCCTCCGCCTCCGGACCCATGTTCGTGATGCCTTCCTTCAGCATCGGCCTACCCTGGTCCTTCCCTATCATTCAGATTGTCAAGAGGTGTATAGAAGAATAGTTAGATACTTGACACTTTTTTTTTCTTCCTGCAAGCCTGGTAGCAAGGCTAATCAATTCACCTGTTGATGTGAGATGACTTAAATTCAAGAGTTCTGTTCGCATGCATTAATTGTTGCTATTGATTGGTAGCTTAAATAAGAAGTCATACAGCTGGTAGAAAAATTTATATATCAGTCACTGAAACAAATCTGAAGTAGGAGAAAAAACAAAACACCCAACAAAATGAAACTGAAAAGTAAAAGCTTTCACTCAAAAGTTAAGATATTTGACAGAACTGAGACACATGAATATGACATCAATAAGAATAGGGGTATAGAAAAAACTAGATTCCTTGTAAACCTGTGTAGATATTTCACATGGTAATAACATAGCAGGCCACAGCAGTGTCTCAGCAAAAGTAGCGATTGCTCAATGCTACTACTATGTCAAACAGTATCTGCTGCCCCCTCTTGGCAGGTTTCTGACTACCCACCTAAACATCTTGACTGTAGTAGTCGCTGTGTAAAAACTGCCATAATGTACTCTCATATACTTGAATGAAGTGTTTACTGATGGGTAACAGTAAGACATGAAAATTAGGTCTACAATTTACAATGGTTTGAAGGATACAATCATTCATGAACATATGTTAATGAGATAACCTTGCTTTTTCTTTACTTAAGCACAGAATGATGGCATGCAGGTATGAGTATGACAAAGCTTGTAATGAAAGCTAATACATCATTATATTTAGATCTCTTTCGTTACAATACTCTTTTAATTCTTGTTTTACATTTGCCATTTCAGAATCTGTGTTAGTGAATTCACAACTTTCTCATTTCATGCTTCTCTGTATCCAATCTTCAGCAGAGCAGTCTCTGACAATTGACTGATGCACAACTAACAGTACTGCCTTGATGACCAGATCTAATTCATAAGCATCATAAACTATATTCTTGATATCATTATCTGCACAGAGGACATTTTGCCATCACATCGGACCTCACCTAGTAGTCTTGCTCTGAGAACAACCTTGACTGATCTGCCATCTTCCTCCAGGGATTGTAGGGTGAACGGTTCCGAGAGGATGCCCTCCTTGTGTGACAGGAGCTCTAGCTGGATGTCATGACCGTCATCTATGCAAATGAGATAACCAAACAAAAGGATGTTTGAAAATGGTTTGTAGTATAATAACCATAGTAGCAACTTAGATGCTCTAAGCTGATTGGTTGCTGCAAAGCTGCTGTCATGATAATTTGCAAAGGCTTCTTTTAAAAGATTGTGCTTGCTGTAAAGTGTCTTATGAAAATGGGGCTCTCATGATGGTGTGACCTAGTGGCTGATACACTCAATTGGTAGTGCATGTAGATCCTGGGTTCAAGACCTTATAATGACAACAACATCAATAAGTGAGGCTTGTCTATATCTGTTCTGTTGTTGTTGCTTTATTTCTCTGCTTTTAGATGCACAAGATTCCACTTTTGAGGCTGATTAAGCTATTAAGCAGTGCTCTTTTGCCAAAGTTTTCTAGCAGAGGGAAAATACTGCTGAGATAAATCACACTACAGGCCTGTATCTTCACATCATATTAAGATGAAAGAGTAGTACCATGAGATATACCAGTATAAATACAATAATACCACTTCCTACACTGGGAACACTCACATTTTTCCTCAACCCTTTGTCTTCAGCTTATAGAATTGCTTCTGTTCTGAAGGCATAGATCTGTTCACTTTATGCACATGCCAAAGAAAATTGTTATCATTCATTGACATATCCATGTAGGAAGTAATTACTCTTTGCCTCTGATCAATATTACTCAAGTTACATCTATATTGCACTCATTCTGAATGGCTGCCTGTAAACACGATGGTACCAATAGTTCTAATAGAACAATTGGTACCATCATGTGATGATGGTGACATAATATCAATGTGCTTTTGTCAGCGTTGATGATGAAAAAGAAACCCGAGACACATCCAGTACCAGCAAGTAGAATAGAATTTACCTCCAGGTGGAAAAAGGGCATTCATCCTATGTTAAAGTCTATGGACTTTAGGATCATTGAGTGATAATCATAACACTGTGAGGTTTTTCTCAGACCAGTTACGTAGCTCACTTTTCAGTATCTGTTGAAGCACAAGTAAAGTAATAATTCATACAAGGACAATGCAAGTATTGAATGACATACATGCATGTCTTGGTAGTTGCAATATCTTATTACATAACCCGTTGAGGAAGGGCTGAATTTGCTACAACACGCATTTCCCATGGACACCTTCCCAAGTATACTCGGGACTCGTCCTCAACAGGTTAAGGTAAGGTTAGATGTGTCTGGTAACAAATTAATACCTAATTCACAGCATTGTATTTGATCACATGTTGGTGAACTTATGAGTGACCCTGCTGGAGCAGGGACAGAGGCAAAAGGCCGCAGATTTAATGTCAGTAGGAGGATAAACAGAAGTGTAAAACTGCACTTGCAGAAGGCAACCTGTAGCTTCATTTAAACTCAAATCATTCTAGTATCTGTTCAGCAGAGGTTTATAAGTAGATGATAAAATCTTTGTTTTATTTCAGTACTAGTAACATATGAGAAAATGCTGCAACCCATGCATAGATTATTTATGCAGCTTTTATGCAAATCCCTGTGCAGGATTTATTTTGCTCTTGATGAATACAAGCTATTGCTAAATAATTACGAAAGTACACAATTTTCACTTTCACATCAAAATCTGCTTCAAATCTACTTTGTAGACAGTCGCATTTTGTTACTAGAAGCATAATTTAGTTGGAACAATACAATAAATGACAAAATTAAGGTTTGTGTGTCGGTGACATAAATTTTGAAAGCCCATCTACAAACTCACTTTGAAACAATACAAGTATACTAGTATTTATATAATAATAATAATAATAATAATAATAATAATAATAATAATAATAATAATAATAATAATAATAATAATAACACTAATAATAATTATTATTATATATACTAGTATTTATTTCACATATCCACATATGATTTTTATGGCGCAGGCTTCATTATGACTCGGTGAATCCATCGTATGAAGTGGCAAGGATGATAAAAATTGGATTTACTGCAGGCTTCTGCCTAATTCATGGGAGGCTTACACTCTCCAAGTCATGCTGATATTGGAAAAAAATGTAATAAATTAGATTTTGGCTTTGTGTTGAGACAACATCCAGTTCATCTCATATCACTTCCGTTCTGGTCTGCAACACTAGACTACATTAACAGGCACTCTTCTTAAATGATTGGTTGCTATATATGCATTGACTGTGCATAATTTAGTTATATAGGATGGGAGTAATTGCTATGATTAGCAGTTTTATAATTCATGGGAGCTTTGCTGCTCTGGTCTCTTTTAGCCACATAATAAATATCAACCAATAGTATAACACAAAACATTTGCACAGCAGTAACAATACAAAGCATTTGTGCAGTAGTAACATACTTAACAGAGTCAAGTATAGTATACAGATGTACACAGCTGTAATCATGCTAATGAAAAGAGACATTAACAGAGTAAAAAACAACACACACATTTATGAGAAGAGTGGGCCACCTTGAGAAAGTAGTAAGCTTAATAAGTTAAACCCTAACAATAATAACACAGTTTGTGCGGGAGATAGAAGAAGAAAATGTGAGAAAAAAAATAGAAGAACAGGTAAGAACACCAACTGCACAGCAATCACTATTCAATTCAAATGAGAACTTAACTTCAGTGAAAAAGAAAAAAAAATGTGAAAGCTTGGCTAGCTTGCTTGAAACTAGTGGGAAAAAGATTACTAATACCCATGAAAAAAAAAAACTTTGCCTCTGAATGTTCACAACAGAAGCACTCTTAATGTAACTCTTATTTCTAAACATCATATTAATGGAGATTAAGAAAGGTATCTGAACAATGTCTATACCCATCTCGTGCCTTTGTGAACACTTAGTGGATATTGCACCGACCTAAAAAACTTCATTAAATTGATCATCTGTAAAATTTCACAGTGTGACCACATCACCTCCTCAATAAAAAGTAAATTATTTCAGTAAAGAGAAAATGATAATCTGTCTTGAATGGTCCTTTGCAGGTAGAATTTTGGCTGGTTCAAAATAGATTTTAGCAGACAACCACGTCTCACAAAGCAAATTCCCTAAAGATACATCTCCAAGTTGTGAATATGAAAATGAAAATTGTAAACTAAGTAAAATTAACCAAACAGATACTGGTATGTGCATGTTAAATGATGAGAGAATAAACATACAATTCAAAGAAGTCAGAGGGAAGACTGCCCTGATCTGTGGAGACGGTCGCCATGGGAATGGGATGGGTAACAAAATCACCCTCCCGTGCAATGGACCATTAGAGTGCCAGTGAATGCATCTCAGCAATTTAGCTTTCCGGCCCACATTAACTTCTGGTCCGTGAAATGCAAACAAGTGGGATTAGATAGAGACAGAGAGAAAGGGGGGGGGGGGGGTGGAGGGAGAGAGATTGAGAAGAGCAGACAGACAGACAGACATACAGACACACAGACAGAGACAAAAAGGGAGAGAGGAATGCAACTTTCTGGCTCACTGTATATTCTGCTCCATGAAATGCAAACAAGTGACTGAGATGGAGAATACCAATGAGAATGAGGGAGTGACAGAGACAGACAGACACACACACACACAGACAGACAGACAGACAGGGACAATAAGGAAGAGAGCAATGCAACTTTCTGGCTCACTGTGCATTCCGCTCCATAAATTGCAAACATGAGTGAGACAGAAAATACCACTGAGAATGAGGGAGTGACAGAGACAGACAGACAGACAGACAGACACACACAGAGACAGAAAGAGATTGCAGTGATATTCACTTTTCCGGATGAAAAAATATCACAAAACAAAAATCATGAGATTTAATTTGTGATGCAAGGTAACTGTATGCCTACCAAATGCTATCAGAAACAACATCAGAAAAATTGTAAACAAGAGTGTGAATTTTCCAACTTCATGTGAAGTTTGCGCATGAAGGTTGTGTGAGTATAGAAATGCTCATTGCGCAAAAAAAAACAAACAAATAAACAATTGATCATATGACCCCCACTCCCACTCCCTGCTCCGACATGTGAAATGAGCACTTAGCCAGCGAGGCTTCTTGTCATATCATAATCACAGTCACATGAAGCAAACTTTTGACCCAAATGCACTTTTACTAAGGTGTGCAATAATATACAATTAGTGCATGCTCCATCATGCTCTATACTGGATTATCAAATGACACATATTAAATTATCCCGAGTGCCGTTTTGTTTCATCAAGGTGGCAGGCCAAAGTTAAATTGAACTGCAAAGATATTGATTAAGCATTTGGAGTTGTATAGTCCAGTACTGGTGCATCAATGGAACATGTACTAATTGTTACAGTAAAAGACCCCTCGATCTAGATGCATTTTCTGTTGGTCTACACCCTACTAGATATACATGTACTACTGGATTTTGTGCACACAGAGTATAATGATAATCTTGTTTATATACAACCATGTAATGCTGAACAGACTTGCATATGAACTGCATATCTTCTGCATCATGCGCTTTCCACATACATAGAAAGTAGGCTTTGCCCTACTGTATGTCCCCCTGCTGCATATATAATTAAAGCATAGGTGCATGCACTATACAGAAATTTTCACACGATCAAGTGATATAATCTAACCAATCATTATGCTCACCTCTCTTGACCTATTTATTATAGCATAATCTTTATAACCTCATGATTTTTCATTGCAGTGTGTGCATGGAACACTAAATTAGGATGGTTTGTTTATCATCACTGGGAAAACAAGATCTTGTATCTCATATATAGGTATATTCAAAGACAACTCAGTTTTTTTATACCAAAAATATTGATTTGAGTTTTAGCACAATCCAAAACAATCTCTCTACATCTGTGATGTCAACATTGACGCTATTTTTGCAAAAATGTTATGAAACAAAAAGCAAGTTTTTCTACTCCTCTGAAAATTAATGTTGTTGTTGTTGTTTTTTTTTTTGTGTGTGTTTTTTTTACTTACATCATCTTGTAACCCCTAGGGACAACATGTGATATTTCCTAACGAGAATGAGCTTACAGAAATAGAGAAAGAGAAAAAGCAAAAGAGAGAAAAGTAATTTCAGCTTTCTGCCCCACAAACCTTTGGTACAATGTTATGCAAACAAATGGGTGAAAACAGAGAGAAAGGGGAAAAGAGAGAGAGAGAACAGGAGAGATGGAAACATATATCTGCTGACGAGGACACATTTGAGGTTTCTTCCACTGATGTGTCCCATCACCCCAGGGAGATTTCAGGGAGAGTTAGGGGAGACGAACCAAAGATACCAAGTGACTGAAAAAAAGCATCCCGTCTGATGGGCTTCTTACCGCCATCAACATCAGTGATGCTAAAGCAAGCTTACCCTGCCTCCAATTTAGATCAAGACGCGTCCTCGTGGGAGTCTAAAAAAATCCCCCTTTTTTTTACAACCACTCTTCCTGAATTTGTTTATAGCTTTTTATGAAGTGGCCTCGACACTCTAAATTCCCATTCTATTTCTGCCCCATTTGTAAGGAATTGATATTGACCTTTTACCAGTGAAGAGGTTATTTTGTTTGCATACAATTTTAAGAAGAGGATTATGGCAATATTTCTGTGGGTTCAAATGAAATGACAACCCTCATATATTTAAATGGTGAGAAAAAAAATGCTAAAATTTACAACATCTTGACAGTGAGGGTTTTTTTTTTTATTTGATTTCTCTTTGTTTTGCTATATTGATTCAACAATCTGTTGTCATTACTCATAAGACCCAGAGTGGCTTTGTCACTAAGACATAATGAGCAATGCATGTGAGGGAGATAAGAGTGTGTTATACAAGACCTGCATAGTAGCACAGTTGTTATTGTTTTTTTTTTTTCATTTGTTTGTGTGATTGTTCACAGTTACATGCTTCGTTGTTGCTGATTGTCATTTTTTTTTTTGGGGGGGGCAGCGTATCTTTTGCAGAGACACACTCTTTCTGCTTTTTTCCAACTTCTTTCTTGTGTGATCAGCATATCTTCTGTATCTATGTAAGAACCAATATAAATATGTCTTCAGAAGCCATTTTCACTGTCAAACAACATCTCTTTAAAGAGGCTCATCTCCTGCAATTTTGAACATCTACCTTTAAGATTATAATAAACAATATCATGCTCAATAAATGATTGGTTTGTGATGAATGTATTGGTTTGTGCTGTCTCATACAATTATTTGAAATCATAATCCAATTTTTTTGCTCAAGTTATGTACCCAAGCATATCTATGTATATGTCATTTCAAATGAAGATGAAATAAAAAGGAAAGAAAAATACTACCGAGCAATAACAAATGTGTCCATTCATTCCAAGCAACTGGGGCATAACAGAATACAAAGTGTACTAAACTCTATTCAATTCAAGACAACTCAGGAGTAACACCTTTGCCCCTCACAACTATAATTGACACAATGGCAAATGGAGTGTGAGGAATTCTGCAACAGATAATGGATGGTTAAAATAGAATATGGAGGCTAACATTGGCACCCAGAGGTGTGTTCCATCAGAAAACTAATCTACGCTGATATACTTCAGACTGCTCTCCGCTTCCTATGCATCAAGGTTGACTACCGTAATGCTTTTGAGGCAAGCACTGAAATAGGCTGAAGGCCATTTCGATATTTTAGGAGTTAGGTTTTTCATTTTATTTTTTTTTGCTTTTTTTTTTTGTCTTGGATTTAGGTTTCCATGACGTACCGGACAATTGGAAGAGGCTCATATACCTGCATCAAAGTTTACCAGTACCAAATATTTTTTTTCCCCTTGGATCTGTTTACCCCCAATCTTTGTTCGCAGATAATTTCAAAATGTCATGAAAATATCTGTCATGCAAATTTGAGAAGGGAGATGCAGGTGGGCGAATGGAAACATTGGTCCCCCGGAAAAAACAAGGCTTATGCCTCGGAGGAGAGATGATAGACAGTGTGGAGCGGTTTGACCACGAACGGGAGAAAATAATACTCCATAACCCAAAGTGGCTGCATCTCCTTGATTAAATTTTCCAATAAGATGGATGCGCTTTAACAGGGCAAAACGTTGCAATCACCAATCACCAATCAACCACATTGATTACGGTGTAGTTGAAGGACAGGTCACCAAGAATAGATTTCCATCATTATCGTTCAGTCATGATGCCATCTAAAATGAAGCCAGCATTCAAACTTCATTCATCTGTCATGTTACCTCCATGTGGTTTTTCATCGACACGGCATCATGGTAATGAAAACCCGACAAGCTTCAGTCATCGAGTGTCAAGATACAGATATTATGCGTGCAACCTGATTACTTCCTGAGCCATGCCTGGCTTTCGAACACAGCAGTACACCAAGTTTTCTGTGAGGTATTAGAGCTTGCTGAGCCTATCAGCTCTTTGATCAGCAGAACAGTGCCGAGTCAACAAGCAAATTCCTAAATACCTGGTGTCCATGAAAAGATGACATTACAAGACTGATCAACTTGGGTCTGTCAGTTCTCTGGTCACAAACTACAAATACCAAAACAAACAAATCCTTACAGAACCTAAACTACTCATCTCCGGTACAAAATTCAATTACGCGGAGATGTTCTGAGTAACTCTCGATCGCAGCGCAAGCAGGTGGATTGATCGGTCAGCACAAAAACTTGACCAAGATGGCCATCGCGTCGCTGCCACAGGGTGAACTCATATTGGATATCTCGTGGAAGATCGTGTTTCCATTAGTCCTACTACGGGTGGCGCTCTGTCGGAATACCTAGGGGAGAGGATTATGGGATAGGATCATTGGATGAAAATCCTTTTTGCTTCAGACAATGGATCCTTTAACATGACACCGTTTCTAATTGGGACAGCGTAAATTAACTCCACAGGGCAGGAGTCCACTGATGAAAGGCTTGATGAAATGGAAAGGCAGAGACAACTGGGTTATTGTAAATACGACTTACTTTCAGGCCTTATGATGTGCACTTGCCCACCTAATATTCCATGACCCTGTATCCAATCCTCAGTTCAGTTCAGTTAATTCAAACCAAATCAAACATAACAAAAATACAAAACATTACTGCAAAAATTCAGAATGATACCAAGGGATCTTAAGTTTTAATGTTACACTTTGGCAACAATCAAGCTTTTTTGCATGATATCCCCAAAAAGAAAGAAAAAAAATGAAGGTATGCTACCCACAAGTGTCTATGTCTTATTTTAACACCCTGGTATTGATCAGAAAGACGGCTAATGTCAGAAAATCTAGAAAGGCTGCTTGTTGGCCTAACATTCGCATGCTCAAACACACAAAGCCAGATTATCCATGTACCTGTGTTAGAGTCATTCCTTATTAACACAAGTAATGTATATAAATGCATTACTGTGTGTGTGTGTGTGTGTGTGTGTGTGACATATTTACTACTGAACCTTTGTGGGACTGTAGAGGTAATGGAAAAAAAAAGATGGAGGTGAACAATCTGATGTCAAATGAAAGAAAAATACATATTTAACATGTCTATTTATGTCAAGCCATTTTGAGGCTATCTACTGAAGATATGGAAGTAGATCTCAGAGAATGGTCATCCCACGTCCTCCATCAACAACACTTCAGCCGTCAGCAGTCAGTTGATAATAATGTCCCCATACCCAACCCCCCCCCCCCCAAAAAAAAAAGAAAAGAAAAAAAAAAAGGTTACCAACCCCCACAGTAAGTGATGTCAGGAGTCCAAGACTGATATGCATAAGCTAACATTCCTTTCTGGCTGTTTGTATTGTTGCTGGGTTTTTTGCTTTTTTTTCACGCAGATGTTTCATTTGTTTGTGTCATTCTGTGGCCCCTGTGCACCACAGTGGTATAATAAAACTAAAATCTCTATCTATTCAAAGTAAGTTTGGAGCAGTGGTTACAGGTTGCAAACACTAAATTAACTCGTTGAGGACGAGTCCCGAGTATACTCGGGCAAGCACCTATGGGAAATATGTGTTGTAGCAAAATCAAACCGTCCTTAACGGGTTAAAAAAAAGGCATACTGGTATCCATATTTATTCCAACTACAGCTTTAACGATGGTCCTTTGTGCATGTACATGTGCTACAGGATGGCAAACATCCATACAATAAACTCAGGAAGATTGAAAAGAGCAATTAGGAAAATAATAGTGTAAAGTTTTCAGGCATATCAGTCGGCCAAAATTACACCGCAATCTTATCAGGGCACCTTTTATATTCTATTGCAAGGATATGAAGAAATTATTGTTTTCAGGGGGCCTCCTGTAGAATCAAGGAAATGTGGTAGCTCTGGTTCCGTACTGAAGAAGAGCACAGAATATTCGGTGTCAACTTTGTACAGAGGTTGTATGGTACGTTTCCTCTAAAGAGAAGTAGGAATATTCCCTGTTTATTTATGTTTACGCGATCAGAAAAAAAATGGTTGTTGAGTACACATGCGGTACTGTAAAGGTGGATAGTTTTGCAAGAGTAATTTTTCCTGCTCAGCTGAGTAAGATGAGTTTTGCATATTTTTAATTCCATGGAATGAAGACATGAACTCCTGGAACATGTAGCAAGCAAAAATATTTGCATGTTTTTATTTTCATGCTAGCGTGTGGTTGCACGAAATGCTCGAATAGAGCATTGAGAATTTAGGGCTTCTGGGACGAACACTGAACTAGGGCTTTCTATAGCTCAGTTGGCAGAGCACCGGGCTAGCATCCAGAGGTCTCAGGTTCGAATCCCGATGGAATCCAATTTTCTTTGCTCATTTTTCCAATAATAAGATATTTTAACACCACGAAAATTTCCACTTTTATACAGTTATTAGGAGGATGTTCACTCAGTACATGTTGATTTAGAACAGTGTCTGTATGGTGCTGGTTATGCACGAACCAGATGATGAATGCACACTGTTTCTATGTACATCCTTCTCTACAAAGGTTGTGTGGTCTGTTCATGATAGCGATAAAACCTCTATTCACTCCACATTTGTCACTGGAAAAAGGTTGTCTCCCGCTACAAAGCACAACACATGCACACACACACACACACACATATATAAACACATTCACTTAATGGCGCCAGCACAGTACATTAACCTGACTCTGGAAAGAAAAGAAAAAAGAGGGGGCTATGCAAAAGGGAAACAGTTGCCTGAGACCGTGTTATCTTGTTGAAAATTGTAGGATGCAAGAGGGATTGAAAACATTAATCTGTGATGATGCCATTTCTTGATGGGCAAATTTTGTGTTATTAGGCACCAGTCTGCAGACTGAAATGGAGGGGAAAGTCAAAAGATGGAGAAATGTTTGCATTTCATCAGCTTCTCTCTCTCTTCCTAAGAATCTGTCTTAATCAAGTCATCGACTGAGAACCAGGAGGGCGCTATCACGTTCTAAGATTTGAACGTAAATAAAAACAAAATAATCAATTCTCAGGAAATAGAAAGTTAATTTGTGACCCGCGACAATGGTTTCAGGCAAAAGTCGCAAGAGCAAATTTCCTCCTAGGCGGGGTATAAAGATCTTTACCATTATTTTTGCTGATTTGGGTTTTTTGCAGAAATCGAATCTATGATATGTTTTCTACATCTACACTAAATTTCATAGCATAAGACTATGTTTTTCCTATCAAAAATGGAATTTTAAGCACCCTATGTTGGATCGCACTCGTCAGTTTTGAGCTTTTTTCGAACGCCGCGCCAATATCCCCAGCGTTGCTACGGCGCAAGGTCTCGCATGCGATTGGCTGGCGCGTTGCACACATTTACATAATTCGGCTTTCGGAAACACCAGTTGCGGCGTTTGGGGAATGCTTTGTCCACGCATGCATGATTACATGCTCCATTGTTCTTGCTATAGTGGTTTATACGCTGTAGTGCGTGCTCTTCGTTTGGCTTTCTATCCAAACTATCCTACCGCAATGTTCGACAACGGAAGTGAAACAAATATCATTTAGCACGACATAATCGTGTGAAAAGAAAAAACAATAGTCTACTTGTACATGTAGTAAAAATTATGACAGCAGACTGACTCAAGGGAAGGTAGATGGGAGGAAAGGAGAGGTCACATGAAACCAGTTATATTCAAATACTACACTTCAAGATTGCACGAAACTTACGAGTCGTGTTTGTTTGTTTGTTTTAATATAATTAACACCACCGAACGAGGCAATATATGCACGGCTTGTAAAAGCAAAACAAACAGGAAGCGTGACCTTGCCAGCACTGGCATTTTTCTGCCTTCAAAAGGGTCGACAATGATAAAATCAAATCAACAACAATGAAAACGCGATTTGTAAATGTGTGGATGCGCCACCCGCTCCTGTTACATGCACATGGTCATGGCGTGTGGATGCCATTGCGCAATGCGTGCGCCCATACACATGTACACCATACGTGCAATTATCGTATCCGCAATCTTGAAAGACGTAAAAACAAACCCGAGCGAACCGCATTGTTTTTCGGCTCCATATGCTGAGCTCCTCGGCAGGGTGCCCGGGAAATTTGACTCTCTCAGTGAGCCAATCAGAAGGCGATGTGGTTGCTAGAGGCGGAGCTTAACATCGATTGGCACCATCGTACGGATGGGTGATTCTCACCTCGCATCGCCGCTCTGACATTGTCTTTGAGAAAGAGGTGAATCTTCAAAGCCCGTTTTTTCGCAATTTTGTCAGGCTTACAACTTAAAAAGTGTATTTTATTTCGCTTTCCATGCCCACTTATGGTGCCAAAGAATGCAAGTGTTTTATATCAATGCAAAGCTTAGGAAATGGGCAATGTGATTCAGTGAAAAAATGAATTTTCAAAATGCCCGACTTTTGCCTGAAACCGTTGTCGCCGGTCACATTTAATCAGAAGTGGGTAGATTAATAAGCATTGGTCCAAATACTGGGTAAAATACTGCCCTTGGGGTATTGATCTTGAACATTTTACTAAAAATCAGAACAATTTGCAATTGAAACCATAATGTAGAGGAGATTGAGCTCTACAATTTGATACCAATACCTGAATACCTCCCCCCCCCCCAAAAAAAAAAAAAAAAAAAAAAAATGCAATAATGGCCTTCTGGGGGGCATTTCATGAAGGGTTTTGTCAGATATTTCGTCTGACAAAATGTTAAAAGCTACTGAAATCTTTGCATCTGATTGGCTGGGAGCAAATTTGTCCGACAATGCTTCATGAAATGCCCCCCTGTTTCTCAGCCGACGATGTGATCTAAAAGAATGGCTTCCATTTCATAATGTACTCGGCTCAAAGCCTCCAATGGCCCATCCCATTCTCCCTGTCCTTTCTACAGAGTACAGGCAGTGTTTAACAATTTTTGTGGGATAAGACTCACCTGGACAATGGAAGGAGTACAAACAGGTAATTCAAACCTTTCCTCAGAATAATATCAAGAATTGGAAACTCCTTTATGATGGAGGGAAAATAATACTACACATTTCCAGTGAATTTATTCGAATCCTGGAAAAAAATTCCAATCATTATTCTTGGTACAAAAGGGGAACATATTCTGCAGTGATTTGGAGTTAGCTTTCCATTTCTTTCTTTTTCTTCTTTTTTTTTCACACTCTGAGGGGTATAACTGTAAGATTTCATATACGATGTTGAGACACAGTATTCTTCAACCATCCAAAATTTTGGGACATTTGCTATTAAATGGATATACAAACTTTGATACATGTGCATTTTACAAATACACACATTTCTCCAAATATATTAGATTTTAACCTCACAATGCTGCAATATTAAATTTCAATGGTGCATAAATTGCATAAATTGAGTAAAATATTGCAGAAATTTATGTTGTGTGTGAAGGTCACCTTGATAACATCTATTATTTTTCATTTGATTCTATTAAGATCGATTTTGCTGTGACAATGCACGTCAAAAGAGAATAAGACTTTAAACTGATGTCACATTTTGAGTAAAGAGTACAAATTTCAAACATTTTAGAACTGTAGTACTTTTCATAACCTTTTGAATTCCATGTTATTACCCCTCTCCTCCCCCCCCCCCCAAAAAAAGAGAAAAATATGAAAATGAACATTCTTTGTTAAATTTCACAGTTGCATACAGCACTAGTGGGGATATTGCAGGAATGCATTCACTGAAATGGTAGACCCAAATCTGTATTTACGAGTTCTTGCTGTCAATATTTGCACTCCAATTTTGCTGCCAACGTTCAGCAAACATCTTTTCGGAGGTTCACCTCAGCACTTCAGCTGAAGCTGCTCACGTTGAGCCTCCTCCTAAATCTCCTAATCCTCCACAACGACCTGCGTGTCTTGACAGGAATACGTCTGCACGTTGTGCGACGAAAATCCTGTACAGAGAAACTGGGGCCGTATGCAGATCATACTCTTCATTATCAGTCGTTATAACCCACTGTGATATATTCCCTCATTGGTTTTTACATGCCAATCAGTACACAGTGTCTTTGTAGTATGACTAATACTGATAGTGTTGTACTGCAACTCAGCTGTTGATAAATAAATCATGAAAGTTGCCATTACAAACTAATGTGCTGTTAATATTGTATAAAGTAACATAAAGTTTTAAGGTTTCATTTGAGCCCGATATTGGTCATATACCATCCTATTGTTCATTTTTGTTACAGGATTATCTATAGCTCATACCTCCATTGGCAACATATTTTCAGGAGACTAAAATACAAACTTCTGTCTCAAATTGGCCAAGGTTTGTTGATGTTTCCAATTTGTGAAGATTTGATTAACTCATGAATTCCTGTAATAAATCCTCCCCTAAATATGACATACATTGTGATTCACTTCCACATAATTTTTCCCTGATAATAGGATAGGCTGTAAAATTCACACTCACCAACAAAACATGGACAACATAATAATTTTTGCCGCAAAATTAGAAATGCAGAACAAACACCATTCCATTCCGAACACCAGGCCATTACGAGGTGCTACACTTCTGCATGAGATATATTACAACTTTTGATTGTGAATTCACAAACACAAAGTTAACCTATGGGACACAATATCAGATATTTTCATGACAGTGATATGAAGATATCACTTCCAAGCTTTTGAGCTTTTAAAGGAAATTAAAGACAAAGCACTGCAGCTACACATGGTTGCTCAAACTAAAAAGTGTGATCATCTCGACCCAATCTTAAAGTCCCTTTACTGGCTACAGATCCAAGACAGACTCATCTTCAAAGTTCTTCTCATCTTCAAAAATCAACCACAACCTTGCACCACCCTACCTTCAGGATCTTGTTTCTCTCCACTCTACATCTGCATTCCACAAACCAGACATCTTTGTTCTGCCAGCCCACCACGGCCAATCTAGTTATTCCCTGGACCTCATACCACTACACGTTATATATGATCATGCTTTTTCCTCTCTTAACTCTAAACAATGGAATAATCTCCCTATCAGCATCCAACAGGCCAATACCTTAGATTCATTTCAGATATTCCTTAATCTTTTGAGGGTGAGTCCCGAGTATACTCGGGCAGGTGTCCATGGGAAATGCGTGTTGTAGCATAATCAGTTTAAAACATCTTTTCAGGTAGTTTTATATGTGTTAGTATTAGTATTAGTTGTTATTTTTGTCACATGTAATTGTAAATAGTTACATGTAGATATATTTGTTCATGTTTTCTACTTACCTTTTCTTTGTTTTTGTTCTCACTTGCCCAGCACTTAGAAATATGATATTAAGTGCTTTATAAATATTACATAATCATCAAAGAAAATCTTTTGGCAGAGAAGAAAGAGATCCTCTGGTGACTTCAAGAGTTACAAGTGCAAAAAAAAAAAAAAAAGAGAAAAAAAAAGAAGAAAAAGAACACCTCTGTACTCAATTGATGATATTGGTTGGCAACTTCTTTTGTTCACCAAATCAAATTTACCAACATGTATTAGAAGGGCAGGTACTGCAACAGGTAATGGTATTTGAATCCCATTTTGACTCAAATTTTAATATCACATTGCAAAATAAATCGCATGTCCTACTACGAATCAGACCGATACTTTGATTGTTTAGCAAGTTTGTTTGTTATTAGAAAAAAGAATATTTTCCGGGCTACATCGAGATTAGAAAAAAAAAATCTCATGTATTTTTAACCTTGCACTGTCTAGCAAGAGTACGCTTTTTGATCTCAAATTGAGCCGCTCTGTTGCTCTCACACAAACCATCCACACATAGATTGTTCGCATTTGGCAGAAATTCAGGTGGCTTCCCGGCGGAGGGCTACCGTCTCTATAAAAGAAAGATGATTGCAGCCTATATGCGTGGGGGAGAGACCACGCTCCACTGGACTGTGAAATAGCAGCTCCGCCAAATGACCCAATAACCACTCTCGCTTTGTCCGCTCAAGCTCTCCCGATTTGACAGTTTAAAAGGCCATCTGTTTGGATCCTTTTCCTCCGCTAAGTGAAAGCGAGGAGGAGGAGGAGGAGAAGGAGATAGCAAGCACATTATTTTTTTCTCCACCTCATGTGAGCAGACACTCCACAAACATTTTTTCCTTTTTTTTTCGCAGTTGATAATGAACTGTTGCATGATTTCCAACTGGCAATAATGACTGCATTGAGGCTACAGTTTGATGCAATGAACTTAAATATCAAGTGATTGACCATTTTGATGAAATTAACATTTGTTTGTTCATTTTCCATCTGAGAAGATGGCTAGATAGCCCATATTCAGCTACACTAAGCTGGTCTTCCATGGGGTCCAGTTGGATGTGAGGCAGGACCACTTCACCGGGTTAGACACCCTGCTCTTTGCGATGAATGAATGAAGTGAAATCTTTTATGTGCATAAGTTGTGACTCTCTCACACACAGGACCTCCATTTTATGTCCTATCCGAGGGACAGAGTGTTTTGCCTCTTGCTAAAGGGGATGGTATGATTACACACAATAGTGCTCAGTCAAAACTCGGGTATTGAACCCAGGTCGCTTGGTTCAAAGCCAGACGCGCTACCGACTGAGCCAACTCACCGCCCATAATCAAGTGATTGAGGTCAACTTCTACTTTGCATTTCTCAAACTCCTTGTATGCCAAGTTCACCACACCTGACTCAGCCAATGGCCTGCCAACTTGTTTAATGTACAACCATACACAAGCTGATAGATAAATTGCAATATGCCACAGTACATTGAAAGCTAAGCTATAGCCCTTTTTATCCTAAAATTTACATCACGGCCAGCTTGCAATTTTCTCTACAACTTTACTGTACATCTATACTTCATTTCTACAGTACAAATGCTTTTATAAAAAGTTACAGGGCTTTGAAAAACAGAATGTTAATATTGTGGCAAACAGGGGGTGTACACTGTAGCATACAAAGAGTTAACTGACCTTTACTGTTTGAAATTATCATCCTCAGCTCCTGACCACTACTGATTTTAATCATGATTACAACCATCATTTATCAAATATCACCATTGTCAACAAATACATAGGCACCTTTTGTTGCTACAATCGCAAACAAAATTACTCTTCTTTCCATTTTTTGCTCTTTCCAGCATAATATGATATGATTTCAACAAATGAATGCCAACAGTTAATTTCATCATTACTAATGATATAAGTTTTAATTCAAACATCATTACAGTCACTTTCATAGTCCTTATCATGTCAGAATCAAATCTAATTAATGCCATTTTATTATCATTGCAAAAATAAACAAATAAACAAACAAAGACATTCATTAAGGAATGCTCTTCTTTTTTTTTTGAATACTTTAACATAAAAAAGTGTAATCATTCCAAATGTCAGTGAAAAGTGTATCCAAACCATGGAAACAACACTTTTCCTTTCATTTTATTTTCGGATACCCACCCCCCTCCCCCCCCCAAAAAAAAAAGGAAAGAAAAAAAAAAGTTGTGCACATACAGTATGTAAATTCCCAAGCTTCCATATCAATTAAGGTTGTTTGTGTTTTGGAGGTTAATCAAGATGACAGGGAACATCAATATCACAGGCATACCAAACAACAAACGGGGCAGTAGCTCCAGTTCTGGGCGCTACGTTTGCGCAAGTGCAGCTGCTAAGGTAATTGGGGATATAAAAATAACACTAATCAAGCCCTAAAAGACTGTTATTACCATATGGTCCCCCACAGAAAATAACAACAATCAGCATTAATCAATAGCAGCATATACACACATGCATACCATCTGGGATATAGGATCGGGTTTTTTTTTTTCTCTCTATCTCTCTCTTTGAAGGAATCTTATATTTTGGATGGTTCTGCATTTTCACTTCTTTTTTTTCTCCACCTACAGCACCTTTTCCTTGTACACCATCTGGAATACCTGCATGCGAGTCTGCCATATTCAGTACGGTGGTGTATTCTCTTGCTGTTCTGTCTGTTCATGTTAAAATGACTGCTACTTTCTGAAAATCATACATTGAAAATGTGCAAGATATGCCATGAGTTGTTATCGGAAAACTTTGGCAACAATCTGAGGCACTGCTTTGCCACGGGGGACAGGGAAGTGAGTGGGTGAAATGATTAATTTTCCTTAAAAACATCCTGGTACGTGTACTATCATTACACTATTGCACCACAGCATATCGGCAAGGACGTATATTACAACGTGTATCAAAGCAATACATAATGTAGCGTGTTGCAATTCTTCATGACAGTACTTGCATTTATAGATATGTATATGTGTGTATATAATCACAATATATATTTGCATATATATTACTGAGAAATATACTCAACTCCCTCTCTCTCTCTCTCTCTCTCTCTCATTTACAAGTATATTATATACTAGAACAGAGAGGCAAATGTTAATGTAACAGCAGAGAGTATCAAAATTAGCATATTTCACCGCCAAAATGAAGGCTGCCTTATCAAAAAGATTTGAACAGAGCCTTTAACACCAGAGGGTTCTTTTATGCACAGCGTCCAGTAATCTCGGACACTAAAAATACCCCTCATCTTCACCTCCGAAGAAGTACGACCCTCCGCAGCATCCTGCCATTGCTTGATAAACCGAGTCACGATTCACAAGCGTAAGGTAATGACACTGTTGTCAGTCTCTTGCTTACAGGTGTAGAAGGACAAATGGCTTTATTAGAGGGAGAGGGAGCGGGAACGTGGAGCTTGAGGAAATTGCCCACACTCGACAGAATTATGAGGATTGTTTTATGTTTGTCTGTTTGTTTGGTTGCTGTTGTTGTTTTTTTTCTTGAGGGGATGGATGTTCACATTGGTTTCAACAGCCATTCATTTTGACATGAGGTGTGAAGCGTCCCTGGCCTATCATTCTTTCAGTGTCTCCAGACACTATCTCTCATACAGCGCTCTCTGACACACCGAGTTATTGTTTATTCATACGATGTATGGATATGCGACATATTGATATGAGAGAATCGAGACACTATGTCCCGATATACGATAATTGTATTGGTAATGTCAGACCTCATGAGAAGCTCCTGTAAGCTCCCTTGCACAGATGAACTTTAGTGTGGGCTTGGTGCATTGGGATTTTTCATTGGCTTGCATTAATTTGGTAGTTCGCACTAACCTTAGCCCTGTGTGCTCCGAATAAGCCTCGTCCACTTTCACGACATATGGATGTATATAGACGCTATCAGACATGGCATACATTGATTTGACGCTCAAAACAACGTTTTAATGTATACAATATACATTCATATGAAGTATCTATATTTTACATGGGTATTCAGACACATAAAAATGCCCCATATCCATGCGTTGTACATATCCATACCAGAATTCTTGAGTCTGAAAAGGGAGGTACAATGTATAATTATATGTGTACAACAATCACATTGGTTGAAAACCAGAAGGCCTTTGATACAATAAACATCCTATGGAGTTAATGCCTTCTGCATAAAAACAAACAAACATAAAACAAAACAAAAACAAAACATGGGCAACACACTAGCTGGGATTACCATAAAACTGAGTACTTGCTCCATCAAAGTTTTGTGACAGGATTAATTCATCACACTGAAAAATTACCATGGCATATGAAACAATGATTTTGGACAGCTACAAAAGCATAGTTATTGCACAGAACATAAATTGCATGGCATGCTTCAATTGTGTGTACTATTTGATAACATATTGATGACAGGATCCACATACACCATCATATTGTCCTGAATGGTAAAACAAAGGAATAACTACGCAGAGAAATTCCTCATTATTTCTTCACACTACACATAGTGCAGTGAACCCCAAAAAAATATATAGATCCCCGAATACCAATTTTCCTGTCATTCTTCGTCGCAAACCCCCAACCATTATTTATGTGTTGTACATTCTCACAATACTTTCCTGCCAAGGATTGGGCCTAGCCCCCATCCGTTCCCCATATTTCTTTTTTCTTTTTAATTGCAACTGGTATTTTCATCAATCTCTCCCGCAGCTTTGTATCAGTTTCACATTGCTGACAAAATGCTTTACAATCTTACCTAACAAACAGAAGTGGAGCAAAAGCAGTCTAGCTGCGACGTAAATCTCATGGCAGCTCGAAATGGATACGTGTCCAATCAATTGAATGAAAGGCTCCTTTTTGGCTCTACAGCGCTGCTGGAGGCAGTAAGCGATCTCGCACAATAAGAAGATTTAACCCACATGATTCCAGCCCACAATGGCATTCAACTGACGGCATGACGAGGACATTTTGCAATTCACATCACAATCTACTCGTCATGATGTAATGTCAAAAGAACCGCAAAAAAAAATAAATAAATAAAAAAAATTTATTGACGTTCAGACTTTCTTGTCAACAGCAAACAATGTCTCATGCATGCACACTCACTGCATCCGGCATTTAGTGGAGTTTAGTGGTTTGTCTGCGGAAAACACATCATCGATAAATGATGACTGCAAAGTACTGGGTGTATGTACATGTATCTCCTTGTCCAGTATCATTCCCACACGACTGATTAGAAACGAATAATTCATTGCCATGAGGGATAAAACTCAGTTACATTGTGTAACGACACCCGAGTCAGGCTGGCTTATTCTTTTCTGGAGTTCAAAAGAGGACGATGTAGGTCAAGTTAGGACAGTTATCTGAGTGAGTGCAAGATTGGAAAGAAAAAAAGCATAAAGGAAGAAAGAAATATGGAGAAAGTGAGGTCAAAAACGCACATTTTCCTACCTGTGTATACGTATGTGTGTGCGTGTGTCTGTCTGTCTGTCTGTGTCCATGTGTATTGTGTGCAAAGATTATGTGTGTGTGTGGAAGCGTAGGTGCTTGGGACATGGGGAGAATATGGGCAGGCCTTTATACTCCATAAGGTGTGATTTTCACGTACAGATATTTTTTCGCGAATGAGGAGGTCTTGGACGTTTTTGCAAGATGTTGTTTTCACAAATTGAAACTGAGGCTATCGTAAGTGTACTATTACCCTAGCGCAAGGCGACCTATACGCATGTTGTTAGATTTGCGGTCCAACAGTGATTCGCGAAATTCGCAAAAATAACGGCTTATACAGTAGCTGAGTGAGTGCAAGAGAAAGAGACAGACAGTAAGACAGAAAGACAATGGAGATAATAAGTGACAAACAGCATTCACAAAGTGAATATACCACATTAGAAGAGACATGATCATAGAAATAATCGTTTGTTCTCAGTCGTAAAAACAACCCCAAACATACCGGTCGATTATCTGAAAGATTTCAACACACTTGCACAAGTAATGCAGGGTCCTATTTTATGAAGAGTTAGAATTGATTATATACACGTAGTTGATTTCTATGGTAAGTTTATGGCACCCTGTGTGGTAAGGTAATTCATAGTCGATTATATTTTTTGATAAAACGGGGCCCAGATCTCAATGACGCTTAATGGAATTGACTGACTGTTGCTTTTGACATTCAATTAATGTCGATACACCATTTCAGCATCAGAGGAGTGAAGGCCTGTTGTTGTTTAAATTCTATATTTTTGCACCAGTACATTGTGCAATAATTTTGCTCCTTCCACAGATAATCTTCATTTACTCAACATCGTCTTCATACAGACGGAATAAGCCCCAAAGTTGTGAATCCTGTTGCTTCTTGGATGGGATAACCTGTAATCTATAGCTGACATCTTACACAGAGTCTGGTCTGTATGGAATCACAGGCATTGGAATATGAAGCTGAAAGTGGAGACACTGCCCTAGAGCTGAATATCTTCATATCTACTCGAGATGATTAAGAAGGATTTACATAAGGCAGCATGCATTCAACGTGGGTCTGATGGAAAATGGTTCTTTCCTCACTAAATGAACCTAGAATGAGTGATCATTTATATTGAATTCAGTGGCAGATCCAGGGGGGCACACCAAGTGTGCGCCCCCTCTTTATTTCTGGTTAAAACAAAAGAAACCAAAAGAAAAAAATGGTGGGAGGGGGTGCGTGTGCCCCCTTTAATTTTGCAAAGGCGCCTCCCCTTTACAGAATTCCTGGATCCGCCCCTGGAATTATATGTACAAAGCAATCAAATGGTGGTATCTTTCATGTAATTACAGCATGAAAAGGAGACAAGATAAAATGCAGTGAATCTTGAGACAATGATAAGTCTTATACTTTCCATATTAAAGGAGTATTTATGTCCATGGAACAGGAAAAATGCAATCATGCATTTTAAACACCTATAAAGCTGGGCTCTAAAATATCAGAGCTTTATGAACCCAAGGTGTCATACAGTAATGAATGCTCATCTTCTCAAAGGCCGAATTAATATCATAAACCCACCATTGCAAGGTACTTGTTTCATCGTATATCAAGGTTGAGAGGTATATACTGTGGACTGAAAGCACCTTCTTTGAGGACATCCAAATGAAGCAGGAGTTGAACCCAGGGACCTCCAGTGTAAGGTCCCAGGCATTAGCCAGTGTTCCTCTGTTGTTTGTTTACCAAGGTGAAAAACGATTTAAAAAGATATTACTGGCCGTAAAAGATTTTTTCCCCCTTGAATTTGAGAGTGCAGCCAAATATAAAAGTGTTGCGTCTAATTGCCTTCATTGCACACAGCATCCCACTGCTCAACTGGCTGCACAGGCTGCAGGAAATTACCCCGTAATTGTCTCATAAAAGGCCACTTAGCAACACCCCAAGTGATCGAAACAGCAGGCAGCGGCAATATCATCCTAAGACATCCCATGTACGGCCGATAATGTGACAGCCATGTTCGGCTCGCCGTTGAGACTGCCTAGCGTTCACATTACAGACACACACACAGCAGCACACACACAAATAAATACACACACGGATACAGATAAACACATGCACTCACACACACACAAAAAAAAACAACAACAACAACACAGGCGAAATATTTATGGTCACCTAGTAATCAAAACTGCAAAGAACCTCTTGAGGACTTGAGGACCAAAATCATACAATGTTGACAGTTTGATACTATGATGCAGATAATTGTTCTTTCCTCGATAATAGCATCATTTCAAACAAAAACTCACTTTTTTGTTCCTTACAGAGGTTCAGAAAGAAAATGCAAAGAAAATATTTATAAATACACTTTAAAACAATGCATTCTTCATACCAAGGCTGCTAAATCATGCAGCTAAAACCAAGAGCAGAGTGGGATTTTTGCATATGCTGCATTAATTGCAAACCCTGAAAAAAAAAAAGGAAGCAAATTCATGACTTATATTCGTTACTAGGGGTGTCAATATTCCCACAAAGTAATCAGGAAAATTCAAAAGAGCACAGGGAGATATCACAATAATATGCATCTCAACAGGTACAGAAAAAACAAACAAACAACAACCATAACCTCCCAAAACAGGAAGGCTCTATATATATATATATATATATATATATATATATATATGTATATATCCATATGTATATATGCCATGGAAAGAGAAACATATATATGGGCCGTGACGCGAGAAAAGGGCCCTTAGGGCATTATATACCGAAAATTAGTTTTCACCTCCATATTGTAGAAGAAACTCTGACGTATTTGGATATGCAAACCTTTGTCTGAAATTCCACTCCTAAATGCTCCAATTATGACATTCAAAACAGCATGTGTTGTCCAAATCCTGTCACTTTTTGATGCGTCTATGCATTTCCGCGTAGTTAGCTAGCTGATCTTTTTTTGCGCGTATTGCTTTGTTAAACTTCCACGTCGTTTTCTGGCGTTTGCGCGCAGCGGCGCTAAGGGCCCTTTTCTCGCGTCACGGCCCATATATATATATATATATACAACGTAATAAGTTTCTCTCTCTCTCTATCTCTCTCACTCTTTCCTCTCTCTTCCTGCATGACAGTGACTTAATACAGGGATTTGTTCAGGGTGTTTGTTTCGGGTTAGTTAGGTTAGTTATAGGTCTCCATATCTTAGTTTCTTTTGTTTTCCACTTTTTATGTATATCAGTCTGTCAATCATATAATTTGTTGTATTACGTCTGGGGGGAATGCACCCTACAAGCACTGCTTTTTAGCATTCCTCCCCATTTCCAGCATTTCCATATATTTACAATATTTTGTAAACTTATCCTTTATTATGAATAATGATGAAATTTACGTATTCAATTTCTGTAAAATATTTATATGTTTCTGTTGGAAATGGAAAAATGAATGAATGAATGAATGAATGAATGAATGGATGGATGGATGGATGAATGAATGAATGAATGAATGAATGAATGAATGAATGAATATTTCTCTTTCCATGGCATATAGAGAAATATTGAATTTCTGAGGGAGCCTCATGCGAATTCAGGGACACTTTATAGGCATGTCTGTGAAAGTTATATAGATGCCAGCACATACTCATGTGTAAGGAGTCGGGTTCAAAGTCTGTTTTATTTCTTTCTTCTTCTTTTTTCTTTTTTTTTTAGACAGCGCCACGTTGCGTGCTTTCCTACTTCAGACATGTTTGTTTTGCCAGTAAGGAGAGTATGCTTTGAAGGAGCCATTCAATCTCTTCAAACAAATCTCATGAAAGCTCCAATATGCTGGACAGCCAGGAACAGCCACAGCGCCTAAGGTCAAGCAGCAATCTGTTACAAAAATACACACCAAAAGTTCAAAGGTCAAAAGTGGTGTCTGAGAGGATGATCTGTTTGATGTATTTATCCTGTCAATTTTGTAATGAACCACTTTGCCTTTGAGGAAAAAAAAAGAGAAAAAACATGACTTTCACCACTCGAAAGAAAAGCATTTTTTTCTTAAACCCATTGAGGACGAGTCCTGAGTATACTCGGGCAGGTGTCTACGAGAAATGCGTGTTATAGCAAAATCAGTCCGTCCTCAACAGGTTAATTGTTCTTTGGACCTGCAAATTTGACACATGAAGACATATCCAAACGATCTTTTACACTACCCAGTAGTCAAGGTGACAAGATGTTTGTGTTGGATTCTGCTGAATGTGTCGACAGGGAATGCAAAATAATTCTCTCCCGTGAGGGCTTCTTCATGATACAGGTTCTGAGATGCAATGATAGATAAAGATTGCAACATGGCACGGCAGAATTCATTTCATAATCATGTCCACCTGCTGTTATACCAAAGGCAGGTATGATTAAAAAACCTGTTTTGGCTCATGTAGCAATTGAAGCTTGTTCCCCTATTATCTCTACAGTCTTAAATAACAAACAGCTCATGCAGATTTTGGGCATCATACTCATCTTAAATTTTTATTGCAAGTCATCTTGAATGACAGACAGTTACATTTTTAAAAGAATAAATGACAGCATAATGTGACTATAATAGCAAGGAATCTAACATGAGCCAATGAAAACATAATTACATAATTTATACACATTAAAGTGTTCATGACTTATTGCCAGGATGTAAAAAAAAACACATCAATTTTTCATCACCGCAAAATGTAATGACATGAATAATGACAATCATAACCATCACACACACACACACACACACACACACACACACGCACACACACACACAAAGTATTACAACGCCATAATTACTGAGGGCATGATGGCTAGTGTAAAAATAACAACAAATTGACGCTAATAAAATGCATCTATTTTTATTTTACGTATTTATTATTGAAGATATGCTTTCACGCACAGTGTTCTCCAGCAACTTGATATGATTTAGCTCTCAGAAATTCCCAGGTCTTAAAATAGGCCTTGATTCCTTGAATCCACTGGGTTTACAATATGGCGGTAAAATATTGTAATCCCACAGAAGTGTATATTTCTTCTCGTTTTCATAGAAATACACACACACACACACACACACACAAACACACAAACACACAAACACACAAACAAACACACACACACAACACTCACACAGGTACATACACACGTATCTCTATCTCTCTATCTTTCTAATACTTCATCTCTCTCAAAAAGCACTGTGATGCAGCACACAATATAGGCTGACCTTCCACGCAAGATTCCCAGAAAACTGGTCTGGATATCTCCATGGCAACATGACACCTGCTGATGCCTATCTATCTCCTTTGGGAAATAAGGTAGTATCATATTGCCTTCTCATTTTCTCAGCTCATGCAACAAATTCACAATTATGGTTCTGATAAACACTTCTCTGCGCATCAGCTGTCAGCGCTACATCCTACTTATTCTCACATATCAGTCTAAAATTGTCATTCACCTTTTCTGTTTTCAAAAATACCTTCTGTATTGAAATGACACTACACTGTGTTACTCAGTACTGCTATTAGCTTCACAATTCATACTTGCTTTCATCATCTTATTTGTAAATTTGTAATCAATTCACCTACTTTCATCATCTTATCATCTCACCACTACAGTGAAAGCACACTGAAATAGTGACAAAGAAATTCATGAAGTGGACATTTCATTGTAAGTGTTGCTGTTGTAATGGTGTGAGAAAAGTTACAGGAAGTGCAACTTATCGACTTAGAAATTGTTGCTCAAATTTGCTGCGGTAAAGATATTTCCAAAATGTATCTAAGGACACTCGATCTTAACCTGACCTGAGTGGGACAAACAAAACACAAAATAAGTAAATGTATGATAACAACATTAATTGTTAAGCAGAAATCTGGACCTAGTCTGGAATGTCATCTTATTTGGTGAATACATTTTTACCCTCCCCCCCCAAAAAAAAAAACCCAACCAAATACATATAAGAACAACAAAAACAAAATTTACACAAACAGCTTCTTCTTTTTTTTTTCAATAAACTAGTCATTTCTGCAATCTGATAACAGGAAGCTGTTTAGCCGTTCAGAGAAAACAAAATAATCTTCAGAAATGCTATTATTGCATGCTCTAATGCCCATTTGTTGACCTGAAATTTGAGATTTTACATCTTCAGATGCACAACCCCGTCTTCACATCATTACACGGAGAAGAAGAGGAAGTTGGAAAAGCTACCGCATTTTCTGTTAGACACATTACTCATCCTTGCCATGTTATTGATGACTGCCATTTCGACTTCTTAGTTTCCATGGCAACAGACATGCAGTAGAATGGTACATCTTTTTTTTTTATGAGCACATTTTGAGGCTCACCAGATCTGGAATTACTGGCTATGAAATAATCTTAACAAGGTGGGGGAGGTACGGACGCCAGCGGGCGGAGGAATAAATGCACACAGACGGACGGCGGATGGATCATATCTCTGCCCCCCGCGGGGGACAAATGTTAAACTAGGGTTGAGAAATGAACTTGCAGACGCTGCACAAATTTGTCGCCGGAGCTTGATAGATCATCACGACACCGGCCCCAAATGCACTCCAAACAGTAAAAGCTTTATGTGCATTAAGCACATCACCTCACCAATGTTGGAACATAAAGAGCACAATATGAGAATATAACAGGTATATCAAGTGGCAAGGATGGTGTGAACAATCCTGGCCATCAAACATCTGACCTAGCAAATTAGCTCAAGAAGAAAAAAAAACTACAGAAAAAAAAAAAAAACCCACACACCTTAATTTTCAGGAAAAGTTTCCTAAATCATACATGTGGATTGAGTGAATGCAGCAATATTACTTGAACATATCAGTCAAAGTTTGAGGGATATCAGACCATCATTCAAAAGTAACAAATTTTTAAAGTTGTGGTACTGCCATCGCTGGATGAGGAGACTGCAGTAGTTCATGATGTCACTGCAGAACAACAACATCACAAAAATATACAGAGAATTCAGCAAAATTTCCTTTTTCTACTATAATGAAAAATCAATGGACTTGAAACCTTGTTTAGAAAGCAGGGGGAATAATACTACCAGTAGAATACATTTATGTCAGTATCAAAATAAGTCAAGGGATGTGTACTTTTCAAAAAAAAAAGAAGTGGAATTCACTTTATATTTTTCTTTATATCGTTGTTGTGAACTGATGTCGCAAATTGTGATAGGCTTCTCATTTAGCAAATAGCAGCATTAACACTTTAAATATTTATAACTATTTAACGGATTGTTTGATTTTCATTAAACATTCATTGATGTGTTCTACGGATATTGCTACATTCACTCAATCTACATGTTTATTTGTGGAAACTTCACCTTTCAGTATTTAAGGACGGCATGAACATGGAATGTCACAGAGAAGCCAGAAAGTGACACAGCAAGAATGTCAGCTCAATTGCAATCAAGGATGATAAATTTAATCTCATTAGGAATCTTCAAATCAGCAGAGCTGTGTGTGCTGCGAGGAGGAATCAAAGGTACTGACTCTGGATTAGGCGGTGAAAAAAATAGCAGTCACTACCTTTAATAACACAAAGCACAAAGCATCTAAACCCCCACCCAATGTCTGTCGATTCTAGACACTTGTCGCTGCTCAAACGCAGCCTTCCATTCAGCCCACACACTGCATGACATCAGCGGGTTGCCCTGGCAACAGTCTCCCCCCAAAGGCAACCCACATGAATGCATAAATAAATAAACTACACCAGGGGTATCCACAACTTTAACAGGTTTCGCTGGCAGGTTGAATGTTGCACATAAAGCACATTGGTAAAGTCATGAGATGTTCAAGTTGCATAAAGTGCAACCTAGCATTATCTTCTGAATAATACTGTTGGATAAATACAGGTGAAAGAAATTCACTGTCGCATTATCTTTTTTTTTCCATTTTAATGTTAATTTTATTTCTTTCTTATATGAGTACATTGTACTAAAGTCATATGATTTCAGTACCGATATACGATTTCATTTTTCTCTGTCCATCATATCACACAAACTTGAGGAGTTTCCTTGTCAAACAATGATTCTTGTTCTAAAGCAGTACTGTGAAAAGCACTTTAGAGCCTTTACCTAAAGGAATTTTCTAATCTCTCAAATAAAGCAACCATGAGCTTGACAATGTGAAACTAAAAGCTAATGGAGTATAGCTGATGGAGGGGTACCATTTACATTCAGCTGAGGCAATGGCGTTCAATAGGAAGAAATGACTGTTTCATTGAGTGTGCAATAATGAAATAAACCTTGCATTCACACGCCTGAATCCTATTCTACACATACAAAGCGGGTGACAATCAAGATAAATTGACAATCAATCATAATACTGAGATGTTTCCATCTGATGTTGCTTAAAGTGAAAAAAAGACTGACAGGTTTCTGCGGTAACTCACCATCTGGTTTTTGATGCGCTTCTACAGATTGGATAATGCTACTAGAATTTTCTTTAGCTACGATATCTCCCTTTAACGTGTCCATCACTGTACACCTGTGCATTGGGTAAAAAGGAATAGAAAGAGTTAGAAAATACTAGCATTACAGAGCAACACAACAAATTGAAAAATGTTAGCCTTATTTTCCATTCTAGCTTTCAACTCACAGAGAGATAATGCAACAATTCATTACTTTATATGAAAAGAAAATCAAACTGGTTAAAATCAATTGCTGAAATGTTGTGATTTCTGAACCATGGTCTTTTGAAGCAAAGTGGGGACAATGGCAAAAATAAATGATGAAGAAACACTTGGAGAATATGTCTCCAGCTTGATCTTTGCTCATTGGTGAGAAATGACAATAAGGAAAAGAAATGAGAGGAAAAAAAAAGAGAGATATTGCATCCTTTTGACTGGATGTATATTTCCATCAGAATTTCAGCATGTAGCCCTCCCAACAGAACTTGGCAAAACAGTAACACAAGACAGCTTCTGCCCCTCCAATACTGTAAAATTGGTTTCTTTCGTGGTGGTTTTATTTTCGCGCTTTTCGCACTTTGAGGTTGAACTGCGAATTTAACATCACGCGAAAATGTTTTGAACTTGTCACAACGCTATTGTGCACATGCACACACAAAGATTCCGCGCATTGAGTGTATCGATGGTCAACACACACACAGCAATCACTGCAATGTAGGTATAAGCATAAGTACTTGAGAGACGGGATTTCAGGTAAGCCTGCATTTAATTTTAATTTCTATTTAATAGATAAAAGAATAATTGGATTGTGCAAAATAAAATAGTTTTTGCCGACTGTGAAGTCACATATTTTGCCGACCGCAAATTTAAACACACGCGAAAAAGTCGGCATCGATGGAAACCACGAAAGTATCTGTACGCAAAAGAAACCACTTTCACAGTATGATGTAGTTTTATTTGAAAGAGCATGACACATGAGGAACAGAACGTTGTTAATGCTTGACAGAACCAGGTGACATCAAAACCCTTTGGCTGTTTAGCTAAAAGTAGGATTTCTTCTCAGCCAAATCTCTTGTAAAGGCTCAAAAAAGGTCTTTGATTTGTGCACTGATTTTAACTTTGATGCAATATATACTTTAACCTCTAAACGTCTTGATAATTTGCTTGCCATGAATGTCAGTTGTTTTTTCTTCATCTCGATATTCAAGATCTATCCAAGGATTATTTGCAATATGCCAGTTTCCTTTTTCTTCTCCTCAATTTACCTATTCAAGCTGATTATCTTATTCACTTATACCACATTTGTCTTTTCATTTATGATTTCAATGATTTGATCATAGTAACTTTGATGTGCATGTATTTCATTTCTGTTAAACAGTTTATGTGAATATTTGGTAATTTTCACTGCATTTAGCCCTTTAATATTCCTATAATTGTTTTTTATTTGATTGTCAGTATGTTTGTTTGTTTGTTTGTTGTAATAGTATGTAATAGCATGTATGTATAATTATATGTACCCCATGAAAGACCAGTATTGTCATGTTGCCGAGGCTGAATATGGGCAATCCATCCATTTTTATATTACTCTATACAAAAAATATATATATACTCCTACCACTATTGTTCAAGCTTTATACACAAACATCGAAAGAGTTGTACAGTCTGTAATCCACCCACCTAATCTGGTATCTGTGGTCGGTCTGTAAGAATCCCAGGTTGACGTCAATGGCCGAGTCAATCTCTCGCGAGATGAGGATCTCGGTGTGGTCAGAGACATCCTCCGGGAAGTGGACCTTCGACCTGGACCGCGGTCTGGTCTTGGTCTGGCTCGAGGTCTGTTCTGGAGTCAAGAATGTGACGACCAACAAGAAAACAAAAATTTAGAGGCAGACTATTCAAGAAAACAGAGAGATGATATAATTATTTTGTTTGTTTTCTATCTCTGTATTTTCTTGCTTAGCCTCTCTATTAAATAAATGCACTTTGAGCAGAAATAATGGGGAAATTTCATTTTGCTATCATGCACTCTAAATATCAAATGTGACAATTCAGCCATCAAGGACCCTTCTTACAAAGGTCAGTGAATTGATGTGCATACAGAAATATTTCATATTCATTAAAACTTCATAATTCATAATGCTACGGAGAATATCCTACCTACCCACAGCGCACTACATTTTGGGCAAACAGGGCTGCCGTGGCCACCGAGAAAATGGGGTATAAAAACCATAGCATTATTCTCACGACATGCTCAACTCACTCCCTGTACTTTTACAGAGTGTAGTTATATCAGGCAGGGGGACAAATTTTGTAATTTCCCTGGATATTTAACAGAAATTACCATCACTGGAGGGTCTTCTCAAAGGTAAGGACAATTGTAAACATAAGATGTCACCTCATGTGGGAAACGTTGGAATGCTACAACATTAAAGGCATTGTTAACCATTTGCAGATGAAACAAAAACCCAGCTTTAGTGTTTCAAGATAGTTCTGAAATGTGAGTTAGGGATAGAAACAACCAGTGTAAAAAAGTTACTCAGTATAATTAATGTTAAGTCTTGTAAAACATACAAAATGTGAACAATAGTTACAATAAAATTGTTTCTTGACTAAACCTTCAACAGTTATGATTTAGTGAGAAAAAAAGTGATGCACTTGTATCTCCTTATATTTTAGGCTTTATTGGAGAATTTTTTATATGGTAGGATGTTTTGTGATACAACTGACCTACATGCATGCATCAAATGTGATAACTCGGAACATTTTTTTAATCACTGCTCCCTCAGGTAAACAGTGCCTTTAACACAATCTTCAACACATAACACTCTCTACACAACGAGTATTCCTTTTGTTTCTTTTCAATGATGTTGATGGAGGGCTCTGTCCTATTCCATCCAAAAGGCACTGAGTGCCAGGTTGACTGACAGTATACTTTTCAATAGAAATGAAGACTTTGTGAAATTCCTTTCTCTACTTCATGCTATAACTGTGATATCACAAATCACTGTAGCGTTCTCATCTAATGAGGGCGCAATACATGGAAATAACCGAAATGTTCAAACTTCATAAGTTTTAATTGGACAATCCAATACCTCAAGCTCTTTAAACAGACTGTCTTGTTAATATTTCTGCATTTTCTGAATAAGCAGAATCCAAAAATCGTTGGCAGTCATCCGAACTGTGATGATGATATTTCAAGGTAATCGCGTTTGAAGTTTACCCATTTTCCAATCATGATTGCTACACTTTTATGTCTGGCATTTCCAATCATTTTTATAGTACATCAGACTTTAAATCTTCCTCTTTAATGTGTGATGTTTTCGGCAAATTGCATTGTTAGAAATTATGCAAGAAATCACAAGAGAGCTACATGTATGTTTTTTTCGGTTTGCAAAGACAGTTGTCTTTAACCATGTATACGACAGTTTTGTTGACCGCATGCACAATACTTGCTGTCACCGAACCATCATATATCACTTATATTATGTGCAAAGCCAATGTGCCCAATATACAACGGATTGGTTGACTGCACACACTGTGTTTGCAGTCAACCGAACCACTGCATAGGAAAGGACAGCATATCACTGTTTTTTAACACAATGGTCCAGATTGTTACATCAAAAGAGGTCAAAATAAAATTTGGCTGTCATAAAATACGACTCAGTAGCCTACTTATTCTATGTTGAACTGTTCTGTCGGCTTCTTTTCAGCTATGTTTGCAACCTCTAACGACTCCCAAATCCAGTAGAGAAAAAAACTGAATCAATTTGTAATAACTTTCTGCCTAGACATCGTTCCCCAGATTAGACTTTTTGATTGAAAGTTATCGAGTAATCCCACATGAATTTTATACCTAATTTTTTTTCCAATTACTGTTTTTGTGCCAGAGATATTTGGCGAACAATTTTCTCTTGATGAATTTTTGTGGAGGGTTAATAGACAATCAGACTGTTTGCATTAATTGGATTTGTGATCAAATTCACTGCCTGCATGAATGTACCAGAGTGCAACTCTGTCTGCCCTGTTTGTCTGTCTATACCAATGCTGCTGTTATTGTCATGTGACCCAATAGATTGTGCTCTACAAATGGGTGCCCCCTTAAAGGGAGGTTAATTTGTCAATCCATACATAGCCACGGATCAAATCCCAACCTTAATTTTCTCAATATAAACACTCTCAGTTCATTCCAAGGTAATGAATATGTGGGCAATCCCAAATTTCTTCCCTGCCTACAGGGTAAGCTAAATGGTGAATTTATATGCAACATAGACAAAGAAACAACAGTACCGATTGTTTGTCTGTCTATACCAATGCTGCTGTTATTGTCATGTGACCCAATAGATTGTGCTCTACAAATGGGTGCCCCCTTAAAGGGAGGTTAATTTGTCAATCCATACATAGCCACGGATCAAATCCCAACCTTAATTTTCTCAATATAAACACTCTCAGTTCATTCCAAGGTAATGAATATGTGGGCAATCCCAAATTTCTTCCCTGCCTACAGGGTAAGCTAAATGGTGAATTTATATGCAACATAGACAAAGAAACAACAGTACCGATTATTAAAAATGAGCAAAATTGGACAAAAAATACAATTTCTATGACAAGTAACATCAGTATTTATATAATAATGTTTGCCATACATCTCAAGTTTCTGATTGGATCATTAACCCTTATCATTAACCAGTATGGTTTGATTTTGCTACAAAACACATTTTCCGTAGACACTTGCCCGATCAGAGAGTATACTTGGGACTCATCCTTAACGGGTTAAACCACAGATGCATAATGCTTAAATGCTCACTAAAGCATATTGGCATACACACGACAAAAATTTCTCACGCTTTAAGTGTAGAGCGTCCAGTGGTTTAAAGAGACAAGAATGACATTTTCTGTGGTTTCCTTCCTACAACTGGCTGAGTTCCTGTAAAAGGCTGACATGTCATCAACGTGACTTTCAAAATAAACAACAGGAAGAATCTCCCATTATACCCCACTGACACAGACTGATTTTGTTTTCAGAATGACAGAGATACAACCCTTGGAGCAAATGAATCAATCCAAAAAACCAAACATAAAGTAAAAACTTTCACTCTGACTTACAAGAGATATATTTATGGCAGCTGTCTCAAATCTCTTTTTCTTTTGTGATAAATGTGTGGGGAGACATGGTATAAGTGTTTTGAGAGATGTCATAAGTGTTGAATTTCATCGAACAAATAAGCATCATCATTAACGAATGCCAATCAGATGTAAGATATCTTCATGACTTTCATCATTCATCACTGACACCATAACCTAGCCTCAGTTAAAGAATTCTTAGTCCAGAATGCCACTTGCTCTTTGATCACATCAAGGTCTTTATTCCATTTTCAGTTAAAGGGGAATGAAACCCAAATATGTGGATTGAGTGAATGTGGCAATTTTAGTCAAACATGATAGTGAAGTTGGAGGAAAATTGGTAATTCCATTCCAAAGTCATGACTTTTCAAAGTTTCAATGCTGTCATCAATGGATGAGAAGACTACAACTGTTCCTGATGTCATGCAGTGGACAACAATTGAAAGAAAATATAAAGAGAATTCTGCAAAAGTTCTTTCATTTTCTAGATGTACACATTCCCTCTCTAGATACTTATTGTGAAAAGTAATATAATTCCCCCTGTTTAATGATAGAGTTGGGTCAAGTGCCTTTTCATTATGCTAGAAAAATTGAAACCTGTTAAATTCTCTTTATATTTTCTGTATCAGTGTTCATGTGTGATGTCATGACATGTTGTAACCTTTTCATCCAGCAAAGGCGGCACCTAAACGTTCGATGTGTTCTACCGATATTGCTGCATTCCCCTAATCCACATATAATATATATTTGGGTTTCATTCTCTTCTGATTCAGGACTTCATCTTTAAAATCTGTCCAAGGTGCAGGAAAATTTCACTCAAAGAGAAGCCATTTTGGATGATTAAAATAACATAGGAAAAAAAAAACTCATCAAAGACTGTCTTAAATTAGACATGATTTCAGAAAGTTACAACAACTTGATCTAGAGTGAGCAAACTGACAAGGAATTTTCAACTTAGTCTCCTGATCTCATGCAATTAAATGAAAAAAAAAAATCCACCAAGTTTCCCCAAAATATAATTGTTTGTTCATACAAACACGTCAAGAGTGCACCAGTGTTTTCATTTTGATCATGATTTGCCGAGATGGATTCAGAGAATCAGGTCAGAAAAATATCTGAATCATGTTGTCGAATACTTAACGCTGCAGCTGTACTCACGAGCCAACGGCACACGAGAGGCCTGTATGGTAGTTCCACTTTCATCGTGCAAGCCTTAATAACCACACTCTTATTCATTCAAATTTATGTTATCTATTCATATGTGAGTAACAGTGATGCTGCTTGCAAAAGAATTACTAATTTCACTGCTCACACACAACATAAAACAATGAGTTTTGTTTTGGTTTTGTACGGAGGGTTGCTCAACATACCTTGAAGCAGCAATTCAGTCATTTCTTGTTATTTTATGAGTCAGTAGTCAAACATCTCAACACCAAATTCTATAAATACACTAGGTTCTCTACATTACCAGACAAGCTATCCATTTTATCAGAATTTTGTAGTCTCAATTATCATAGGGTGGTCTAAAAAGAAGAGCATACAAATAATTGAAAGGTCAATCCAATATGTATTGTACCATGTTTTGCCTCAATTGTGGCAAAGTTTATGGTGTTTTTTTTTTTTATTATGGTTCAGAAAAATTCTAGCATTGGAAACACTTTTGGGTTTGTGTGTGCCAGACAATAAAAATATTAACTCATGAAACATACTTATTCAACAAAATAACAGTTCAGTAACGCTTTTATAAGAAGGAAAGTTAGTTCCTCGAGTACAGAGATCCTCTCAGGTCTTATTTGTCACCTCAGAATAGCAAAAAGGTCACAACTTCCTTCTGCCCCTGAAGTGAACCCTACACGAGTCTGTCCACGGTCCAAGAGACTGCTACGGATATTGATCATATTTTTGCCACAACAAAAAACTGATTACGGAATCGGGTCACAAAAATATCAGAAGCATGGGGCAGAATACTAAAGTAGGGAAGCTGTGCTCCAAATTCAGCAACATATACGGCTAACATAGTAATTCCATTTTTGTTTTTTTGTTTTTGTTTCTATGCATGCCTTATATATGGAGATTTAGTTTATTTTGCAAGTAAACGTGGGAGTATCAACTATCAATCTTTTTTTGTCCAGGTGTCCTTAAAAGATGAATTTCTTACTTCAGAGACATAAAGCACAAATTCATTTTCTTTTCTTCTGATTTTGGAGTGAATACAGCTATCAACTTAGCTTGCAGATCTTGCTTAAAACAAAGAGTAAATACAAAATATGATGTTTTCTTCACCAACCTATCTTAAATACAGAAAAACAAACAAACAAACAAACCTCATACTTTTGACACGCAATTCTCTGAAACAAGGATATTTCTCACATCTGTGTAATCTAGCAGGTAGACATACCTGTATAGTGGGCAGAGTTTTAATGTGTACCTCATACACACAAACAGCAAACATTCAGCGGCAGCAGAAGGGAGTTTGTGTAGATATAGATGCAGCTACATCAGAATCGTTATTGCCTTGCTCTGGAAAATTACATTTTTGCACTTGGCCCTTTTTATTCTCAGTTATTAATTCGACAAGAAATATAAGCAGAAACCTTAGTTATTCACAATATTTCAACAAAATAAAACAAAAATGATTGAGAACTGAGAAGAAAGAATTGAGAATCAATTTCTGGACGATGTTTTGGGGTTAATTGAAAAACTTTTGCACAAAGTAGGTTAGCTGCTGGTTGATAATCATTTGCTGATCTGAATCCCACCCCAGGCTATATCAACAATAATGCAGTTGTGTCTGCATAATGCATGTCATCTAAGAGGTAAAGTGACACAATTCGGTGTTAAGATGACTGCAGGACATCCGTCTGGTGCAGGCAAAACAACTGTGGGCAGGCTTTGTGGAGCATGAAAGTTGAGCCAATGATGTAAGAGAAAAAAATGCAACAAAGGACTATATATTTTGGAATACATCTGAGTATCAGTAAAGTATAGTCCAGGTTGTACTACAGAAAAATGCAACCAAAAGGGAGAAATATGAGACATAATTACAAAGAAAGATGTTTAAAGTTTGTTATTCTGAAAGTCTGTAATTCTTAAGGTTTATTATTCCAAAGGGTCGTTAATCCACAGATTTGTTAGTCAAATTGTACTAAGAAATTCTTCCTCTTCTTCTAAATTTGATATTCTAATGGTTCATTCCAAAGCTCCATTATTGTGCAGATTCATGAATCTGAAGGTTTGCTGATCTGAAAATGAAATATTATTCATTATTCCAAAGGTTTGTTAATTTGAAAACGAAAACAGTTTCATTAGCACCAACTTTACTTCATTTTTGGATTAACAAACCTTATTTCCTTTCACGATTAACACATTTTCTGAATAACAAAATTATTTCATTTCAGACTAACAAACCCTCAGATTAACAAACTTTACTTCATTTTCAGATTAACGAATATGCAAATAGTAAAGTGATGATGTCATCCTCTCACAACTTGCCAATACAGTTTCTATACATAAAAATTCAAAATTCCAGTTTTCACTAAAATGCAATTGCCTCCCAGTCTCAAATCCTTATACATGTACTACTAGTATCAATCTGATCAATATTTTGAAGTAAAATTTTACACTTAAATAACAGAAATATTGAATTTTTGTCTTTTTGTGTACATGATCAGTAGAAAATTGTGAGGTGATGACATCATCAGCTCCATCATTTGCATTTTCATATCATCTGCATGATTGAGAATTGTTCTGCAGAAATTGGCAAAACTTCGTAATTTCATAACTTCCCTAACTTTTATCCAATTCTGATCAAATCAGTATTGTTGTACTTGTAGGATTTTACTCTTTCTTATCAGACTGTCTTATAACTGGACTGGAATTCCTCTTTCAAGTTTATCTGCTGAACTCTAATATTTCTCTTTGATAGATATACGAGTAGAAAGTTGCAAAGTTTAGCAAATATTTGATGCATCTCATTCATACAAAATGTCAGTAAAAATTACTGAAGACATTGTTAATCTTCTTATAGAAGCCTAACAAACATAATTCTAGTGCAAACCACCCCCCCCCCCAAAAAAAAAAAAAAAAAAATCTTCCCAAAGGCATACAGGCAGATATCCACACAACACAATGCTTCCAACCAGGGAGGCGTTCATCTCACCTCCCTGTTCCAACACACTACAAGAGCAAAGGAGAAAAAAAAAAAGTCGCAGTAACTTTAACCAACCCGATTGCTTTGATTTTTTCATTTATGGTTCAATAGTTCAAGCTCACAAACAATCTTGAATGCTTTTGCCTGTATACAAAGAATATCAAAATCCATGAATAATTCCTGACTAATTCTTTCATGACACAAAGGGGGGGGGGGGGGGGGCTTCAGGTTTGCATTGCATCTGCAGGCAAAAATTACTTCCCTTGACATTTTCTGCAAACCAATTTTGGTTATCCATCACAGTAATGCATGAGGGAATGAAATGCAAAAAGTCACATTCTAATGGGAAAAAGTGAGCGTTGCTGATTAGTCCAAAATTGGAATAACTCTCTGCCGGGATTACCGGGGGAAAATATGACTCTCCGCCGTCACCACGCACCGGCGATCTTCGCTGGGTTAAATCGTAAACAGCACAGAAATGGGATATCCACCCACAGACTGGCAGTGAGAACTCCGCATATAAACATTCATAAGGGACGTGTTTTCGGAAGAACCACTGGGAATAAAGAAGTTGTGATTGGAGATCGGTGACAGCTTCCAGAGACACAATTGGTACCAGGGGCTGCGATAAACATGACCACTTGGTGACGTGAGCTCTTGAGGCGGGACACTGGAAGATGGATCACACACATTAGAAACTGAAACGACAACACTTCTTTTTTTAAATGTATATACAACAAATGTCACACAGAATTTAAAGGGAGCCATCAATGTGCCAATTTGATGATGCGAGCTTCAAGGCTGACTGGGATTGGGAAGAGGGTGAATGGGATCCAGGGGTGAAGCGATATGTCAGCTATATGAGACAAAATTTGTTGGTTTGTTGTTGTTATTTTTGACAGGCACATTCAAAACTTAAAACTTACAACAACAAAAATTCTGCAAGGGTACAGGTGGGGTTATGCACCAAGGGCAAGGCAAGGACATATAATATGCAAAAATGAGATGTGGTGTTCACAGAAGCTAAAATATTTCTACAGAATTTGGAAGTTCAATTTCTCAACACCAATACATGATTGCTACGTATTTGACCACTCAAGTAGAAATATATAAAACAGGTTTGGAGAGATTATGTTTTTCTTTATACATATGTTTTCCTCTTTTAGGATACTTTCGTCTTTATTGGTGTTTATTTCTTTATTGATGTGTTTTTTCACACATTGCACGAACAACAAGCAATCCAATTAACCTGTCTATAATGGCGACATTTCTGGGGGTGAAATTCAAATTGGAAATGCCAGTTGTCCCCACTTCTCCACAGCCTGGAGGAAGTCTCTGACAAGCTCTGGGGTTGCCATGGAAACTAGTCATGACGGAAATGATTGTGACACCCGAGGAAAGATTACAAAAATAGTCCATTACACGGTAACTATGCCGAAGGAAGACAGCGAAAGCTTTGAGATTTGCGCTGTTGGCAGGCAATCAACCACGGGCATGCTGGCTATGTTTATGTAAGATGCTAGAATCAAACTATTTCTTACGAAATCATCAATGATACCTGTCTTACCTAGATTATTGCCTAGAACTTGCAGAGAGAGGGAGGGGGAAAGACTCACACACAAACACACACACACAAACACACACACACACATATATAAATATACACCTTTTGAATTTCAATGTGCTACCCCTGTGAAGGAAATATGTCTTGACTTAAAACTTCAGATAAGCCGAAAGATTGAAATTTAAAATAAGAGTGAACACAACAGTAAAAATTTGATCAAAATCAGATAAAAATCAGGGAAGCTATGAAATTGTCCAGTTTCACTTATTTTTACAGTTTTATTTACATTATTACTTTTAAGCAGTTTTTGAACAGTCACTGTGAAGATATGCAAGTAAGTGAGTTGATGCTGTCTCTGTCCAGCAACTTGCCATATAGTTTGTACACAAAAGCTAGATATTTCTTCTTCTTTTTTTTTTTTGTATTGTTCAAACACAACTATGCCCCTGTCTCAGATTTTGATATATCTGACTGATCTTATTTTAAAATCATTCATTATGGAATAACATTATGTTTTACACCTTTAATCCACAAAATCTTAATTTGTATCATTTCTTTTTTTTTTTGTATGCAATCAATGGAAAACTGTGAGGTGATGACATCATCAGCTCACATGATCTGCATACTTACATCAACTGTTTAAGAACTGTTTTGCAAAAATTAACAAAATTTCACAATTTCATAACTTTCCCCATTTTTGTCAGATTTTCATCAAATTTCCACTATTATGCTTGTAAAAATTAATTCTTTCTTTTCAGAAACCTGTGAACCCATAATATCTTATTTTGATCTTTGGTACAACTAGGAGGAATATAGAGGAGGATCAAAGATTTTTGGCTGGTATATTTCACTTCATATAGCATATCCTCCATATTTAAAGGACAAGTTCACCTTCATAGACATGTGGGTTGAGTGAATACAGCAATATTAGTAGAGCACATCACTGAGAATTTGATGAAAATCGGACAATCCGTTCAAAAGTTATGAATTTTTGAAGCTTTTGCTCAGTCACGGCTGGATGAAAAGACTACTATAGCTTGTGATGTCACATGAGTACAACGATATAAAGAAAGTATAAAGAAAATTCAACATATTTTCACTTTTCTCGCATAACAAAAGAACACTCGACTTCTCTCTTTCAGAAGGCAAGGGGAATGATATTTCCCTTAACATACGTCAGTAACAAGTCGAAGAAATGTGCACTTTATCAAAAAAACAAAGTTTTGTGAAATTTTCTTTTTATTTTCCTTATACCGTTGTACGCATGTGACATCATACACTGTAGTAGTCTCCTCATTCAGCAGTGATTGCGCAGATGCTTTAAAAATTCATACCTTCTGAACGGATTGTCGGATTTTCCCCAAACTTTCACTGATGTGTTCTACTAATATTGTTGCATTCACTCAATCCATATGTATATGAAGATGGACTTGTCCTTTAACATGCACTGATGGGATCACGGATACTAGAATGCAAAACAATTCTTTAATATGAAAAAATTGCAATGCTTTGTTATATTAAATGTATCATACAAATTTGTTTGTTGTTGCTTCTTTCGTTAAACAGAGGAATACCAATTTAAAGGCATAATTTACCATTTGCACATGAAACAAAATCCCAGCATTGGTGCTCCAAAATAGTTCCAAAATGTGAGTTAGGGAAAGAAACAACCAATGAAAAAATTTGAACCAGTATAATTAATGTTTGTTAAATATACAAAATGTGAACAATAGTTATAATAAAAATGTTTCCGGACTAAACCGCCTACAGTTATGGTTTAATAAGAAAAATAGTGATCTTCATATATTTTAGGCTTTATTTTCAAAATTTTGTATGGTAGGATGTTTTGTGATACAACTGACCAATGCATCAAAAGTGATATCTTGAACACTTGTAAAATCACTGCTCCGAAAGGTAAACAGGACCTTTAGAGTAATGGATCAGCAAGTGATCTTACCCAGGGGCACATATATCTGAAATCATACTATTCATCATTTTCAGTATTAAGCTCCACAGCCATGCTCAGAATGATCCATCAGAGGCCACAAGCCAAACATATGTGAATATGCAACGAGCAAGCTGTCCACGAAATATCGTTCTTTCTACAAAGTCTTCTCACATTTAGATTCCACCTCCAAAACCCTCTCACGCAGTATCGACATCCCCGCAGGGAAGGAAAAGTAGATAATTGTTGATGGGTGTCCCTTCGGAGTAATATTCATTTCCACAGAGTATAAGTTGATAAGAGTGTTCACGAACATCATACCCGGCATTTCAAACATATACAAAGAGAAAGAAAAACAGTAGATTTCACAAGGCATTTCAATTCCTTGCTGTGTTAAGGACATTGTCAGATATGAAATAAAAATAACTTACGATATTATAGAATTGCTTGGTCTTTGCAATATACCACTGTCTACATACATGTGTAACTAATCCCTGACCATCATTCAATATCTTCTCTCTGTCAAACATATTTCACCCACTCTTATCCATTATTGCATTATTATTATCTATTATTGCATGTGCAGATTTTATGGATTTGATCTTTTTCTTTTACAATACATACATACATGCACACACACACACACACACACACACACAGAGTGGCTACACATTGAATTCTTATTGGTTTACTGTATATCGTCGCTGGGGTGACAAGACCTTGTATCTCAAATTTTGGTGAAAATGACTTTTTTGCATTAGTGGTCAAATAATCGGTTAAGTGATGTCCTGTCCAAATCCCAGCTGTCTTACCCCAAAAATGAAGCCACCACGGCATGTCAAAGGAACAGCTATCCCATTCAGTATAGTGCTTTGGCCGCCATGTTTTTTGGCTCTCCTGAACATTTGACATTATTGAGATACGAGGTCTTGTCGCCCCAGCGACGATATACTGAACTTTTCACAGTGGTCTTATTAGTTGAGCAAACTCCACAAATTTCATTTCTGGATGAACAAATACTTGGAATAACAAACCATACTTCATTTTTGGATAAATGAACCTTATTTCATTTTCAGATTGACGAACCTTCGGAATAACGAACCTTCTTTTCATTTTTGGACTAACAAACCTGTGGAATAAGGAACCTTCAGAATTATGCCACAAATGTTCGGATTAAGGACTGAATGAACAGGCATTTGGAATAACAAACCTTACTTTATTTTTGGATTAATAAAACTTTGGAATAACGAACCTTTTTTTTTTTTCATTTTGGACTAACAAATCATCGGAATAACAAACCTTCAGAATAATGCCACAAATATTAAGATTACAAAACTATCTTATTTTTGGATTAACAAACAGCTACAATTGGTATTGAGAATTTGTGTGTTTCATAGTAAGAACCTTCGGAATAATGACTTCAGTTTCGGATTAACAAACCATCAGAATGATGAACATCAAGTGAATAATTTGGGGTTTTATCAATGTCAATCAAGGGCAATCATTTTCAATCTAAAAAAGTGGAAAGTATATCATCACAGTGGTGGGATATTGGTATATCTTTTCTCTAAAGGGCACATCTCATTCCTTTGCTATGGTACTAGATCATAAATTCAGCCACTTGCAAAATCATCTTACTGGTTCCATTTAGCAAAATGAAATATTATATCATGTCGAAGTAACCCTAGCAGTTATTAAACAGACTTTAATACAACATGTATTGCAATCAAATCATCAGATCATAGAATTTTCTTTGTCTTCCTTTTTCTCTCACACCCTCTTTTCTCTCTTGTATCTGCATGTCATTTTGTAATTATCTCTTTTTAATAATTTATATCTTTCTCTCTCCTTCCACTTTTCACTTTCTCTCTCTTTCTTGGTCTACTACCTACTACACCTTATGGGCAATTCCGCAGTTAGGTGGACATGACATGGATAAAAGAAATGTGCCTCTTTATCTTACCCTTTAATCTAGGTATCAACTAATGCCATGGATGTTCACCAATCATTAGGGTCTTTCAAATTCAGTAGATTTTATTTTTCGTATTCATTGATTTTGTGAGATCTAAAACCATCATTTAAAATGTACATGTGGGACTGGGGACGCTGAAATTCACTTAAATGCAAATTACAGTGGGTTCCTTTGAAATTTTTTCCTCAAAGTTTTGCTAAAGGGTAAAAGATGAATACATTTAAATACTCCAGAAGTCATGTGACATTTTGTCAATCACAAAAGGATGAAATGACCTGCGGAATTACTCCGGACAAATGTAACGTTACTAACCGTAACGTTACTAACCATGCTTTTGGGGGTCTAGCTAAAAAATTATTGGTCGAACCGCTAAAAAAATTTGCATGAACATTTGTCATGATGCAATAATTGAAATTAATGCAACACTTTGTTTGAAGTAACTTGAATTTTTGCACACTTTTTGTTACAAGACATTGATTTTTTTGTCATGTCCTTTTTTCGTAACGTTACTAACCAGCCCTTTAAGTTGCTATAGCAATTCTAATATTTCTTGGATTGTGTTCATTCTTTTCTGTATCATAAACCTGGGAAGGATGAACATATTTTTGACATAATTTTGACTTGAAGTGAATAAATGGTAATTTAGTGGTAAAAACAAATATCTAAATTTGTTCAAATGTAACGTTACTAACCGCGGAATTGCCCTTTTAAATACTTTGCAAGTATATTTTGCAAATTTGGATTTGTACGACAATCCTTACAGCGGTTGAAGTGGTTTTTAGTGTTTGAATTCATGATCGAGAATCAACATTTGCTTGAACGAGAAAGAAATACCATTATTCTGTAAAACAGAGAATAGTGATTTCCACCTTGGATACAAAAGAACACAGCTGTGGAACTGGAGGCAATATTCATGCAAAGTTGCCATTTATACTTTCTTGAGTATCAGTAGGTAGACTCACAAAATTAATGAAAATAAAGGCAATGTGATATATGCAATGTATAGAGTATTCTGTGTTTCTATCCATCTTAAAAATGTGAGACTTTCCTGTCTGTCTGTCTGTCTGTCTGTATGTCTGTGGCATTGTGGTTAAGACTCTCGACTTTCAATTGGAGGTCTCTAGTTCAAATCCAGTCCAGTGCATACGTCCTTGGACAATACGTTTTTACCTACCACGTCCCCCTCGACCCAGGTGTATAAATGGATACCTGGCAAAACTAAAGTAATGATTAAATGGCAGGGCCCTGTAGTAAAGCAGTGGCAATGCTGAAGAGGCTACCCTGGATGAAGAAGACCATCATATTATCATTATTATCATTATCATCTTCGCCTCTGTCCATTTGTATCTGTCTGTGTCTGCATGTCTCAGAGGACATTCTCATATAGTCTGCTGGGTGTCTTGTTTATCTGCTCATCTCCTTGCTTCCCCCCCCCCCATCTCTGTCTTTCCCACTCAGTCTCCTTTTCACCGAGTTTAAGTCCTGAATAGCGAGTAACCTCCTGGTATTAAAGTGAGGAAAACATCTCTGCCGGTGTCGGTGTCGAAATCAAGCTGTCCGAATTGGCAAAACCAAATTAAAACACAGAATTAGATCCTAAATTCCTGCTGGTGAACGTTTCAGACTTGGAGTTACCTTTCTATACTTTCCCCGCAAATGCCAGGGTAGTGGGGGGAAAAAAACAGAATTTGGAGCCGTGTTTACGATCACTTTGGCAAACGAGAGTGATTTTCTTGAATTTGAGTATGAGTCCACAAATGAAATCATAGTGAAGATGAACACTCGAGATAGCTGTCTTCTGGAGTGTGCATCATATGTTTAGAAGCAGAAGGTCCTTGATGCTACAGTATATGAAAATGGATGAGGCTATAACAGCCTTTTGCTTTTGGTTATACAATATACAAGCATCTTACCTGAATTGACAACTTTCCAATATATTAAGGGTAATATTATTCTCCCTGCCTTTCTGAAGGAGGTAAGTAAAGTGCTCGAACATTATGTAAGAAAAATGAAAATATGTTGAATTCTGATGATATTTTCCTTACATTGTTGCCCTGCAATGACATTTTCTATGAACTATTATAGTCTCCATCCAGCGATGGTGGTAATGAAATTAAAAAAAAATTCATTACTTTTGAAGGAATTGTCTGATTCTCCTTAAACTTCACAGATGTAGTCCTGCTGCATCCAGTCAATCTACATATATATATTTGGGTACTAGCATTCCCCTTTAATGTCATTCTTAACTTTTGAACTGAGAGTCCGATTTCCCCCAAATTTCACTGATGTCCTCTACAAATATTGCTGCATCCACTCAATCCACATATATATACGTAATGGCATTGTCATGTTTAATAGCAAAAGTCCAGTTACCTTTGACCTTGAGGATATTTGCCCAAAATCTAATCACCCCATCTACACCTCACTGTGGCTTTCCTGGGCCAGGTACCAAGACAATCCTGTGAGCATTTTTCCCCTTCTTTTTCTGAAATTATGACAACAAAATGTGTGACAAAGATGAAAAAATTGAAAATGTAATGGATTTGACAACCTACAGGGCAAAGGAATAATAAAAAAAAAAATCATTCACATAGAATGCTACATGGACCTCACCATGCTGGTATTTCTTCTTAAATGTTTTCCCTTTTATACTTATATCCAAACTCACAGGGTATTCAGATGCAAAAAATTTATACTAGAATGGTATACCTACACCAAAACAGTATAGCTATACGATGAATTGTACGTCTGAACGCTGACTAACGACGTAAAATGAAACGACATATAGCGAAACGACGGTCAGAGCATCGTTTCGAACTAGAACTCAATAAGGAATCAGCATTCCATCGTGTCCATTGTGTGTCTGAACGTATGGCGGCCATAGAACGGTATAACTGGGCGGGGCTTAATGGGAGCGAGCACGAAAGGTGACCTTGTACCTGTCACTCATGGCCATAACAACATGCGAAGTGAACAACTGTATATCTATACAACGTTTTTCCGGAATGGTCGAAATTAGCGCCTGAATGGTCTGTCGGCTATACGATGATTCTTTATACATCGTTTCTTTATCGAGTTTTGGTATAAACTGGCTTGCGTCTGAACAGGGGGTTTGTATCCCCTCACCCTTACCTGCCCACTATAAATGACAGATAAACCTCAGTATACAAACACAAATGTGTAAAATGATAGAGTAAAGTCGTGACTGTCATTTGTGCTCATCCACAACAAAACTAGTTGTTTTACATGTTTTGACCACCATAATTATATATACCACTCTAGACTGATACCAGCCAAATATTCAAGAACACCATACATGTCTAGCTCTAGCTAGTGCCAGTATCATCGGAAACATTCGGCTCGGAAGTAAGCTGACCCAATTTTCTTGTTGTTATGACTGATCTAAAAAGTTTCTCCAGGGAATCCATAATTCATCAAACTAGTTAATCACCTGATCTAAAGGCATACCTACTGCTCTGCATCAATTATCAATAAGATGCTTCCCTCCACTCAGAGAGAGAAAAAAAAGGAGTGCTTAATGCAGTTCAAAATGAACCATCCAACAGCATCAGTGAGAGCGTACAAAATGTTACGTTAGTCATTCGAAAGAAAAACAACAACCTCTCCTACTGATGTTCGGCACATTTACCAAGCTCCATTTTTTTTCCCTCAGTTTTTATATTTATTCATTTCTCCACTTCATGTCGGCAAGCTTGCACTGGGCCCTATCAAATGTGTCATCGCATTTCTAGCGTGTGTGTCCTGAATAATTCATTTCGGCAAGGCATTTGATGGAACTCTGATAGAAAGAAAAATGTTGAGAAGGGAATGTGCCGGGTTTGGTGGATCAGATAAGAACTAGGAACAGATGCAAACAATCCTACCCCACCCTCCCAACCACCGCCCACCCCCCCCCCCACTATCCATCCCCAAATTTGTCGCTTTTGTTTCCTTGCATGGAGACTCATATTGATACAATGAAACAGATACGTGGAATATTTTGTTCAAATTTAAGTCACAAATCCCTTTAAATCATTCAAAATCAGGACACTGTCCCAGTCATCACACAAGATAGCACTGCCTGTATGTTGTTGTTGTTGCGGTAAATTATCGGTTGGGCTATTACCACTTGGTCTAATCACCAGGTGGGCTAACACCATTCGGGCTAAACCCAATTGGGCTACAACCACTTCGTCTATTTACCATTTCGTCTAATTTCCACTTGGTCTAATATCCAGTTCGTCTAATGACCAGTTCGGCTAATACCACTTAGTCTAATTCTCAGTTAAATAGTCTAACACCACTTGGTCTAATTTCCACTTCGGCTAATTGCCACTACGTCTAATTTCCACTCCGTCTAATTTCCACATGGTCTAATATTCACTTCGTCTACATGCCACTTGGTCTAATATTCATTTGGGCTACACCCATTTCGGCTATTACCACTTGGTCTACATATCACTTAGTCCAACTTCCATTTCGTCTAATTGTCATTTGGTCTAATTACCACTTAGTCTAATTACCACTTGGGCTAATCGTCACTTGGTCTAATTTCCATTTCGTCTAATTCTCACTTACTAGTAGTCTAATGCCACTTGGTCTAAATAAGAAACATTAAATACCATAGATTTATACATATATTTATATATTATACAACTCTATATGATACACACACATGCGTGTGTTTTTGTCTTACAGCCATCTTACAGCAACCTAATACACAACTGATCATTGCAGAGTTGAGCGGGGGGGGGGGGGGGGGGGGGGGGGGGTGCAGGAGGGGGGTATCCCCTTCCTACACCAGGGACTTTTTCAAAAATCTGTCTACAAGACTTGTATTTCAGAGCATCCAAAATGGTATATAATTGCGCTTTATAAATTGTTTTCGACGGAACCACAGGCGTAAAGATACAGTGCGTCCAAATAAAAAGGAAACCAGAATTGTCAGTTATTTTCCCAGTAAAATAGAACAATTCATGTCATATAATATATATCATCATAAAGTTTATATCTTCCTCTTTTAATATGACACTTAAAGTGTATTTATTGATGAGCAAGGAGAGTTTAAAATAATTTAAATGTCAAAATCAAGTTGCACAGTATAAATGGTCATCAAGATTTGAAAGGATGCTGCAACGTTTGATAACAAAGGGAGGGCTCATTAGCAATTCTTTCACCAAATTTCTCAATGAGAATGAACACGGTTTAAAGTACAAGCTTTCACTTGCATCCTGACCATGCAGCTAACAACACAGCAAAGAGTTTTCCTAGTAGGAGCCATGAGGCATGGTGGACATGTTGAGCGACCTTGATCATGTGGGACTGTCTCAAGTCGATAAAACACACAAAAAATGCATCAAATTGCACCATTTACAACATCAAAATGCAAAAAGTTCTCACCGTGGTAGGGGGAATCCCCCACACCTCCCCCACCCCTCGCTTGCTTCGCTCCCTAGCATCTAACCGCTCCCCCTAAGATCAAATTCTTGCTACACCAGTGATGGGCCCCACTGATTAGAAGGCCTTCACAGTAATCTCGCACAGGCAGAGCAAGAGCTAAAATTCCACGATTTACTCAGTCAATGATATACTAATCTTTCATTTTTCATTTCATCTAATATTTCACCAAAAGTGTGCACCATATCGCTGAATTTCAGGTCTGGAAATGCAAAATCTTCCTCGTGTGGGAGGGGGATACCCCCATCCCACAATCTCCCCCCGCTCGGTCGCTCCACTCCCTCGCACAGATATTTCAAAAAGAAAAAAAAGTCTTTATACTTTTAAGGTCTGATTTTCCACCGAGAGTCATCTGACAAGCAAAATAAAAAAAGGAACATATATTTCATATTTCATATTTTTGCTGCCACTTTCCTCCCACTTTACATTTCATGCAAAAGAGTGGGAGATTCGATCCCTGTAAAGTGTGTGTGTGTGTGGGGGGGGGGGGGACCAAGTTTTCCCCCCCCCCACCCCCTGTGCGCCGGTCCGGTTATGGGCTTGTAATTGTGGTGATGGTGACTATCGCCAATCATTCCCCACTCCTCAGTACAGATTTACGCCGTTGCCTACTACTAGATATTGGAAAAAATGAATGAATAAAAGTAAATAATTCAAGCCCAATTAATACACGCATTTACATTGTGGACTTTCACCCGGACCTTTTCAAGAAAAAAGATAATTAACCATTCCACCTATTTACAATATTGAACTTGAAATAATAATCTGTTTTTTGAGCCAATTTAATTACCATATTAATCGACACTTAGAATCAGTAGTCTAGAGTCTGTGGTAGCCCAACTGGTCATTAGCCAAAGTGGGAATTAGACCAAATGATGATTAGACGAACTGGCAATTAGACCAAGTGGCTATTAGACAAAATGGAAATAGACTAAGTGTAAATTAGACCAAGTGAGAATTAGCACAAGTGGTTATTAGACCAACTGGTTATTAGACCAAGTGGGAAAAGACCAACTGGTGTTAGACCAACTGGTGTTAGACCAACTGAACATTAGACGAACTGATATTAGACCAAGTGCAATTAGACCTAGTGGCAAAAAAATACATTAGATCAACTGGCAATTAGACTAAATGGGAATTAGACAAAGTGACGATTAGCCCTAGTGGTCATTAGACCAACTGATTATTAGACCATGTGGCAAGTAGACCAAGTGAGAAGTGGACCAAATGGGTTTAGCCCGAATGGTGTTAGCCCAACTGGTGATTAGACCAAGTGGGAATAGACCAAGTGGCAATAAACCGTTGTTGCTCCCCCCTTCATTTTCCACTACAAAAGGTGACACAAACAGAAATAGAGCAAAATCAGTAGCAGTGGGCTGCCAGTGAAGACCACAAGCTTCTAATCATGACAAATCGTGCATCCCATACTGTTGTTGTTGTATTTTAAAGAAAGAAGAGAGAAAAAATGAAAGAAAGAAGAGAGAGAGAAAAAAAAATGCATCCCATACTGCATCGGAGAGATACATCTGCCATTCCTGCAAATTAGGTTTATCCAGCATGTTTCAAACTTAAAGTAAGTTGTATGTCTAAATTACATAGGATAAAATGTGGTGTTCACTTTACTTTGTTGTTGTTGTTGTTGTCGTTGTTGGACTCGATCTAACAACAGGCAATGCCAAAGGTAACATCTTTAATGTATTTTACATTAATTACTCTAGTGAATGCATGAAAGCCAAAGAAAACACCCACACACACACACAAATCAGAAAAAAAAGAATATTACTCTTGACATTACTGGGAGAAAAAGAAAATCACCTTAGAGACTGGGGTCAAAGACTACCAAGAAGGTCTGACAGTGATAAAGGATTACGCTCTGCTTTCGTGCTGCAGAAGCGATACGTCAGGCAATCTGGGTGGGAGTGATTGGATTGGACGTAAGAGGGCTACGGGGGAGTGGCGGCTGGATTGATCGCGATTGATACGTGAAGGGGACACCTCACGTTGCTTAAGCTCATTACCCTTTTTTTTATTTTGCTACAAACTTACTAAAATCATTGCTATCCAGAGGCTCTCACAAGGCTAAAAATGTTGGACTCTGTATCTTGGGGCTGATTGCCTATAACCATACAACTCCAGTTTGATTTGATGGAACTTTAGAATGACCACGGCAATTCAAACATAATACATGTCAATGCTTCCCAGCCGCCCCCCCCCCCCCAAAAAAAAAAAAAAAAGTGACCGAAAGTTTTTGGAAAAAGTAATTGTAAGATGGATCCAAATTTTATTTATTTCTAAAGTAGTAGGTAGAATGCCACTAATGAATGCTAACTGAAAGGTGTAGTTGAAAGGTTTTTCAGAGGGCGAAATCCTCCTCTACATGTTTATTTATGGCATTGCAATCTCTAGTGGACAGAAAGATGTGTTTGCTGACAAAATTTGGGCAAGAAAATGCATTAGCAACGTCTTCAGAGCAATTCTATTTGCATGCATGATGCTGTTGAACCCGTGCACATATATTGAAGTCTTGAGACCTCGGAGAACATCTTAATTAGATTTCCACCTCATCTACAGGAAATTTGAGTATTTGGTGACTTCTCTCCAGCACAGACTGGAGGAAATACATATTTATAAGAAAACCTTTATTTTTTTTTTTTTAGGATTGCCAGGGATTTGCAGAAGGGATGTTTTAGCTCACGGCAGCTGCACGCATGGCAAAAGTTGGAAGGATTACCTATACGCACGCAGACTCTCATGGCCATGAAATCTGGCATGGATTACAAAATGAAATGATTATATACACCAGCTCTGCTTCCACAAAAACGTACCTCCATTTCCATGGCAACATGCTATGTGCGTGTGGCACCATCAGTTTGAAGAATAATGCAGTTTCCACTTACATGTATGAGAAGGCAATAAAGATTCACACATAAAAATAAAAGACTGTGAATGTTACAACAGTAATTCATTACATAACATTTCACCATTTCATTTCATCTGTCTCCTTTAACCCGTTCAGGACGGTTTGATTTTGCTACAACACGCATTTCCCATAAACACCTGCCCGAGTATACTCAGGACTCGTCCTCAACGGGTTAAAAGCAGAATAGTCCCATTCAGAGCCACCAAGGCCTGCTTTACATGGGAGCCCTGTGTCAATATACATTACAAAGTGGGCAAAACCAAAACAAAACAAAAACAAAACAAAACAAACAAAAGCAAGCATAGATATCACGGTATACACTCAACAACTGTTTGGTACTCACTGATGGAAAACAATGATCTACATCAATGGCAACAAATAGAGGGTATGAGTCTAAAAGGTAATAGCAGTAGCATTGCATCAATGAATCGAAACATGCTGTGCTACTGAGTTTGAATTTGTGTCCATGCAGCCATTAGATTCGGGTATCACATTACCAAGCATTTTCAATGGGAAGCTTTTTTTGTCACTGTTGAGTTGAGTTCATATTTCTCTTTTATAGGATCTCAAGTGACACAAAATGTCTTTTGGCTTTCCGATATTCATCATGCTACCTTTAGCGTGAGAAATCAGCGACGGAAACCTAGTCATTGATCCCAAAACTGACAATACTGTGGACTTTGCAAGGAAAAATCTGATGACTTTTTTCACACCATCCTACTGCTTGCAGTTTGTGAAAGGCAGTGATTTCAGGCTCCCATGTGATTCATGAATAAATGTTAGCAGCAGAATAGGTGCGAGCTTGATTCCAGGTCTCCACCACAGCAGTCATTACTCACAATTCTCTAAAGCACTAAAAATTTCCTAACGATGGGGTTTCACGAGAACCAACCGGGGCGTTGTGAGTGACAAGGTAATGGGAACTATCTCGGCATGACTGCCATTTGAACACTCCAACAAGGAGTGGAAACCACTCCCAGACTGTTTATAAACACAGCGGGGAGACGTTTACAGGTCAACGCTCAGCTTTAACCCTCTAGGCACTGCAACTTCCAATCGGCCATTTACATCCTGTGCAGAATGGCTGCCAGTAGCAATGAAAGACCTCATGTGCAGCTGTCTCAAAGTCGACAACTTCTACTGTCTGAACCCCAAGATGGCCTTCCTACCAGACTCTAAACATCCGGCCTCTTTCACCTTTCCAGGCAAAGAGACGGTGGCAGTGCAAAGAGAATATGGATGGGTGAATAAAATAACATAGGAAACACAAAAGGGATGTGTGAACACTGATGTACAAAGACAATACCAAGGGATGTTTTAGCAGGGAAGAAAAAGGATGCTCACTACCTGGTAGGTGTACTGCATCATGTATGATTTTGCGGAATGCTAACTATCATGGGTCTAAGTTGTTTGGGGCTCTACCATGTAAAAAGGGAGACAATCTACTCTACATCGAAAAGAATTCTGAGCAAAGTCTTTGAACAACAACAACAAAAAAAAATGTTTAGAAGACATATTTGTTTCACAAAATAAACACATTTGGTCTCTTTGGTGAGGGCAAAATATGCATGTGCTTCTGTACTTCTCTCGTTCCTTACCCATGGTATTAAGCCTCATGAGATTGTACAAGGAATTGTTTCTCTTACTTTCTATGGCAAAACAATGTCATCAACACTAAAAAAAAAGAGAGGAATAAATATGAAACAACGATAGCATGACAAAAGAGCAACAGAAAAAAACACACATAAAAGGGTAGAAAAAACACAAAAAATTGACAGATTTAATAAATGCTTGTTTAAAATTGCATAGTAAAGGAGAGACACAAACTTGCAAAGTGCAAGAGAGCCAAGGAGACCTCAGCAAGCAGGTACCTCATCACTATTTTGCTTCAGAAGAACATATAAAATAAAACATTGCCCTGTTGCATGAAACTATGGTTACTTTAAGATTAAAGGGACTGTACAGTACTGGTTGAGGTGGGGATTCATGTTTTGAACATTCCTAAGTGAGATAATGAAAAGCCTCTTATGAAATATGAAAGAGCATGTATTTTTAAGAAGGATTCAACGTTTATTTAATGAAAATTGGTTTTCAAATGGCCGAGATATCCAAAAAAGTGCTAATAATAAAAGGCGACATGCCACAACTTTATTAGGATCTCTTTGTTTCACCTTGTTTTTGGATATCTCAGCCATTTCAAAACCGATTTTCATCGAATAAACTTTTGATACCCCTTAGAACTGCATGCTCTTTGACATCTCATAGAGTGGTTTCTGAATATCTCGCAAAATGTTAAAAGCTAAATCCTCACCTCGACCAGAACTGTACACACCCTGCAATCAATGGCAACAAACACAGCAGCACTACACTATTCCACAGCCAATCAGAGCTATGAGAAAACCTGATAGGTGTCACTGATTGCATAGTTACCATTAATTGTGAAGTTACCACAGTTTTATGCAATGAGGCCCTTAACCTCTTCCTTTAATGCCACCATGTAGCACACAGAAATCAAACTTCCTGCATCCAACACATCCTAGTCACCATGGAAACCATGAGAAGAAGGGGCAGGACAGCTCTAGACACTTTAGAATCCCTCTCCTCCATTCTCCTTGCACATTCCTGAAAGGATGATAGCCGGTGCAGACATGGGTACCAATGCAAGAACACTGGCCCAGACAAGCTAACAATATCCACGACTTCCATTAAAACTGTCTGAGAAACATTCCGGCAACAGCGTTAATGTCCGCATGCAGAAGTCAATTTTTCCGGCGGCATGTGTGCTGCGCCACATCTTAAGATTTCATGCCGGTGCATGGAGGTCGCCGGTCTACCACTTTGCATCTAACCCTAACCCCCCCAACTGATCCCCATCCCCGAGGGAGGATTCTTCGAGATGCAGTCAGGGGGCACCAGGTTCGGTGGGTTTCACTCATCCGATTACGACAGCAGACTTTGGGAATGCCATATTGCGAGCTAGGGCTCTACCAAGAGGGACTGAAAAAAGGGCATTCATGAAAGACTTCCACTCAACGGCCTCTCCATCCAGACACCATAAAATCCTACAACCTCTAACTCTCCTGAGATATATATGCCTCATAATAAATGCATGGCCTTCACTCTACTCTGATGCCTAAGGATGAAAGATCCTGGGGCCAGTTTAAGAGAAAAATTATTTTGCCATAATCCTAACTTGCAACAATCCGGTTAGACACCATCACCAAAATAGAATTGAAAATACTCACATCTGATTGGTTGTTATACAGCCACTGCCCTAGAAACTTTAATAACTGATATCACTATGGTCGCCAAGTGCTGTATGTAAAACAAAGTCCACATTTTTGTTCCATTTTTGAAAGAAGTTTATGATTTCACCATATATTTGTTGAAGTTGCGATAGTCGGCAGCTTGGGGAAGCAAATTATTTTAGCTGTTGGCATGGTAACTGCAGTATGCAACTACAGCAACTTGCATTAATTGCACACCCTCTTCATGGAATGGGCATCCAGAATGCCATTGCGATGATATGAAGCAAATTGTTGATAATTAAGACTAAAGGCCATCATCTGCAGAATGTGATCAAAGCCTACGAGATAAAAAATGAGCTAAACTCATTCTGGATGATTTCAAAGATTATCAATTCAGAAACATTAATCACTAATTGTGACATTTTTTTCACAAAATAATATTTGTGAAGACTGACAGGAGAAATAGCATGTAAGTTTGCTTTGACAGAGTTCATTCTGGATGGATTGTGAATACGTGAGAAAGGCACACACATATCACCCATCCAGATGCTGCATTTCTTCCTGGTACGACAAAACTTGTGTCTTACTTCCCTCTGGTGCCTCTCACGACATCTGCCTGGCCCGCAAAAGGCCATCCACGGGCAATATTGGCTAATCCCGCATTGTGCTGGGGACACCATAACTCGAAAAAAAAAATTAATCAAAGTCTGCCCTTTTGGGTATGCCTAGATGTTTTTGTCGGTGACTAGTCATGATTCAGCAGTCAACGCAAAATTCAGACAGCATATGCTGCAGATATCGTGTCATACATTTTGGTTATCTAATAACTTGAGAGATTCCACACAGAATATAGAATGATACTAAATATTCTCTCAATACATTTGACAACTTTGTATGGAGAGTCTGAACAATGACTCAGAGACAAATGGACTTCCAATGTGTGTTCTCTTCAATCTGACTTGAAACGAATATCACCTGATCTGACATTTTCTGCCAAGAATCTACTGTTGATCGATTTCGAGTCTTTACCACAAGAAAGCACTTCTGGTTGCAGTCCCCTATAGAATTACGCATCTTCACAAAGTGTACCCCCACCCTTGGAGTTATGCTTCACACATAGTGATACACACTGAGTTGGGATCCCCTTCTAACTGTCATTGAACCATCATATAAAGTACACTCCGATAAGAAACGCCATCTGTCGTGGATAAATGACCTCAGGACGGCTTGGTGAGACACAAGCATACGTCCTTCATCAAAATGCATGTGATCCTCACACTGGCGAACCAAAAATAGCAAGTATTTGATTTCATACATGACGTTAACATTACCTTCGAATAAATAAATAAATCACAGAGTTAGAAGACAACACTGAACTTTTTCACTTTTCTAATAAACATTTTAAAATTAAAACAGATTTTCAATTTGTTTTATTTTTAATTTTTATACTCTGTTTATTTTTTCTTGGAAGGGGAGGGGAAAGAACATAAATAATCAATCCAACCCTAGTGATACTGGATTTTACAAATATAAAAAATAGCTGTGCTGCCAACATTAGTACATCAGTACACTTGTAATATTTTCAGTGCAGCTGAAACTTAGCTGATATCAACATCTTGTAGATGGTACTGCCATGGTAAAAGAAACACATTCAGTTTATTCACAGCTCTCTCTCCCACTCTCTTCCCCTCTCTCTCCACCCCCCCCCCCTCTCTCTCTCTCTTTCTTTTTCTCTCTCACACAGAAATTTAGCTAGCAATGTTAGAAAATAGCAGCACTTTCCTGGATCTGAGACTACAAAATAGATAACAACTAATGCATGCTTTTATTTAGCACGTCATCTTTATTATTGGAGAATAAGTGTCAGAGAGTGCAGGATATTAAAACATCCCATCTTTTCGGCAAGAATGAGCTCCTCAGCAACTTGACATTTAAAAGTGACATAAACCCCTCGCATATTGCCATGGAACTGTAATGTAAGTTTTCCCCAAACCACTTTCTCATCAGGTATTATTTCACATCTTCAGTAGACAGACTTGGCAGATGAGTAGTCTCCAACATACAGGTTTTTTCATCGAACCACTAATTTGCAAAAGCAGCTGAATCCATACTACAAACCACAATGCAAGTGAACATTGATAAGCACAGCTAAGAGCAAGAAAGATCTTTCTCAGACACCTGTAGGCAGAGATAACAAGAAAACAACAACAGAGTAGTCTTGGTGACTCAGACTCTTTTACGGTTTGACATCAAGATTTGTTTGCTTTTATTTCATTGGCTCTGCTCTACAAAACACAGGACCGGTCAATCAATACATTCCTTCTAGACTTCTACATTCCCAGAATTCCGGCCTCCTCACTATTCCAAAAGTGCACATAAAGAGGGGGGGGGGGGGGGGACAAACCTTTGCTCATGCTGGGTCTTCTTTATGAAACACACTCCCTTAATTGATCAAGAATAGTAATTGTGTGAAGTATTACACAATAACCTCAAGAAGTATCTGTTTAGCTTTGCTTACAATAATTGATTACCACTGTTTTCATAATGTATTGTATTATTTCACTCTGTCCTCTTTCTTTCTTTTGTGCATGTAATTCATATTTTAGCACAAGTTGTGCCTAGAGCATTTAATCATTAGATGGATTTGTAGCCTTATAAATTCCATATATTATCATCATAATTTACAACAAGGAAGCTCCATCTAGACTTGTTTGTTGCTACCAGGAATGCAAAATCAACTTCTACAGATTGTTTTTCTACACTGGGAATTGGCTGGGAAAACAATGGTCTGCATTTGTCCTGAAGCCAAATGGAATTGTCGATACCATGACTTGATTACATTGGGTTGTGATGGCAAAAAGGAAAACAAAGAAATTGTAAAGAATGAAGGGGTGGGCTCTTTTTTACGAGAGATGCTAATTGCTCACTCCATCTCTACTTAGTTGGTTATCAGGCACTTGCCTCCGCACTTTATTGATAGTTATCGCCACCTGTCTTTTAATCACCATGCAATGAAGCAGTTCAAATTCAGGAAAAAACACAGACCACTCTCCAGACAGGCTATCAACTCATGCAGCGCTCGTCATCGAAAATGGCGCAAGCAAATATTGACAGGGGATGCTACTCTCGGTGAACCGTCTATCTTATTTTTTCTGGGCTTTTATCCTTTTTTTTTTCTTCTTCTTCTTCTTCTTTCCACGAGATAGGGTGGAAATTGGAAGTGCATGGGCACTTCAAACAATCTTGGCAATAGTGCGAATCATGAGGGCCCATTGTCGGAGCGGATGCCTTATAAAACCACTGGGCGGATCAGTGTTTGCTGATTGGGAGCTGTGATTCCAGCCTGGCAACGCAAGCATTTTTTCTAATGGGACACCCGCCCCCTGTATTGTCGGCTTCTCTCCGCTCTGATTGATTGTATTGGACGGTTTGCAAATCATGAACACTCTCATAGCCTGAGGGAGGGTTTAATAGCCAGGGTTTGTTTTATTTTTTTTTTTCCTCAGCTGTTTTGATTTTCTTTCTTTCTTTTGCATCCTCATATTATGATGTAGCTTTCAAAGAGGGAGTGAAATAGGAGACAGACATGTCAAAAGTCATTAGTGTTGCAGACCTGTTTCAGGTATGATTTAATAAGTAAGGAATTTGCATGATCATGATCCGAGCTAATCATGAATGCTATCTTGATGTCAAATTATCAAACTATTTATGCTTGGCAAGACACTCACCATACTTGCGCACATTATGGGACAAAAAGAAAAAATGTTGTTTTTTTTCGCATTGTATTATGTAGCAGAAAGTCAGTTTTACTTTGGACTGTCAACCAAAAGATGGAAAATCCTTTTCTTTATCTACTCATTCTTCTCTTTAGAATCAAAGCAATAAACCTTTAACCTCATTGATATAATGTATTCTATCGTTCTTAATCTTTCAAATGATACATCTACTTCCATTTTTAGCTTGCCATAGCTCACGAGAAAAGGTCAGAGTTCAAGCACAGCATGCCTTAGTTCTTCATTTCCTCCCCAACCATCTACAATTCAAGACCTTGCATCATACAACCAACAAAAGGTTACTGGAACAGATCTTTCAGGTAAGGTCAAACACTGAAAGAAGAGATTATCAGCTTTGAAATGGTACATCATCTAAAGTAGATGTTTGTAACCAACTAAGGTAAGAGAATTAAGATCCGACCACAAGGAAAATTACTACTGAGAAAAGGATTTTAATCTAAGGATCTACAAGGATGTATCATGACCTGTGCTGGCTCAAGTGCTTCTTGCGCCAAAGAAAAAATGGGGCTACATGTGGCTATAAAAACAACTACAAAGGGATTATCTGATTATCCTAAGCTTGGCCTTTATTTTGCCAAATGCATTACGCTATTCATGATTACTCTGAAGTATTAATGCCACTGCCCTCTGTTTGGAAAGTTTTTATGCACAATTTCATCTACCACATAGGTAGATATTGGAGAAATAAAAGCCACCCAAAAATAAGGTTTTGCAAGAACAGTAAAACACACACACACACACACACACACACACACACACACACACACACACACACACACACACTTTATACTTAATTTTATGATTCACAGCTCCAAATACAGATTTTATGTGACTGAATACACAATTTGGAAAAGAAGGCCTGGCACGCCAACACGGTGAGAGAGATCCAAAAATGGCCTTGGGAGGAGGGGAAACTTTCTTTTTTTCTTTCCTCATCCCGCAGATGGACAAGATAAACCCTGCCTCCCCAAGTTTGGCAGGGAATTCATCAAGGGGCATTTGTGGAGGAGGCAGGGGATCAGAGAGTAGGGTGTAATATTTAGATTGGGATGGGTGGGGAAGCTAGAGTGATGCTGATTGAATAATGGCGGCTGGTATCCTTGCCGACTACGACATTATAGAATGTGAGATGGAGACAACCTTTTCATTCCCTTGGCATCTTTCTCTCCCCATCTCTCCCCCTATTTATATCTCCATCTATATTTATCTCTCTCCCATTTCTTTCTCTCCCTCCCTGTTTTCTCTCACTCTCTATATATTTCTCCTCCCATCTCTCCCCTATTTATATCTCCATATAACTATATTTATCTCTCTCCCATTTCTTTCTTTTTCCCTCACTGTTTTCTCTCACTCTCTCTCTATTTTTCTACCTTAATTCTATATTTGTCTCTCCCACACCATCTCTCTATCTATCTATTTCTATTAATATATCTCTCATCTCTATCTCTCATGACATATTTCTCTTCCCATCTCTCCCCTACTTATATCTATATACATCTATATTTATCTCTTTCTAATCTTATTCTCTGCCTCCTTCTTTAATAATCTATCTCTCTTCTCTGTCTCTCATGACATCTTTCTCTCCCACCTCTCCCCTTATATATTTATATCTCTCTATGTCTATATTTATCTCTCTCCCCACCTGTTCTGTAACACTCTCTCTATATATATATATTTCTCTCTCTCTTTTTTTTTCTCCATAATATATATATATATGTATATCCATCTCTCTTTCTTTAATAATCATAATCTATCTCTCCTCACTGTCTCTCCTGTCTATTTTCTGGTGCCGTTCCCTCATATGCTTTATGAGGCGTGGAGACATACCATGCTAGAAGGGTCTGATTGATTCGATTCTGTGATAAAACGAGTCACATAATTCTTAAAGTACTCTCTCTCTCTCTCTCTCTGTCTAATTCTTTCTGCTAAAAATTTAAATAAAAAAAAAGAAAAAGCCATGTCTGTCATGAATCCATTTCAAATTACAGCTCATGACATCAAGTGGGACTGTGCAAACACCAAAATATGCAATCACTGCTAATTATAGTATGGTGAAATTCTATACATCTAAATATCCCACATTTGAAGAATACACTGTAGTAGACAATTCCACGGGCTTGACTTGCACACAGTTATATTCCGTGGCATTCACCATGCACACAATTCCTAGAGCACCCAGACCGTAAACAGAAATACTCCTTTACTGAACTTCTCTTCTCAATGATTTAAAGGTTCATGATTTAAAGGTTCATACAACAACTGCACATGGTCAGCTACACTGGAGTAACTGCGGGGACTCTGCCTTTTGTCAATGAAATCAATATCATATGGCACACTTGCATGACCTACACATGTATTTCACCCTGCATCCATGACATACAACAGACCTATAAATCCTGAGGCACAACAATCTTGCTTTAAACTCATAAATGTCAATCAAAGAACATTTCCATCAAGTAATTACCATATCTTTGTAGATCTTAGAGAAGGTAAAAGTCACTGATAATTTTTATAGGTGACACGAAATTTCAAACATTACTCTGGATAAGCTTGGGTCTGTAGCACTTAAAGGGGTGACATAGTTTTGGTTGAGGTAGGGGGTTCATATCTTAACTTTTTGAAAGATGATAAGAAACCACTTGTGAAATATGAAAGCGCATACAATTCTAAGAGGATTTCAGAGTTTACATAATAAAAATTGGCTTTGAAATGGCACAGAAATCCAAAAACAAAGTAAAACAAAGCGATCCTAATGAAAGGTGGGTTCCACCTTTTACTAGGACCTCTTTATTTTGGGATATCTGAGTCATTTCTAAACCAATTTTCATCAAATAAACTTTGAATTCATCATACAATTCTATGCTCTTCCATATTTCATAAGAGGTTTCTCATTATCTCACAAAAACAGTTGGAAAACCTGAAGCTCCATCTCTACCAAAACTATACCATCCCTTTAACATACATGTGGCATCCTCATATCATATGAAAGTGCACTTAGAGGGACAACGCACGGTACTAGCTCTAAAGGCCATGTCACACCAGCCTTGCGTGCGACTTGCAAAGAACAATTTTGACTACCCGGAGGTCCCCGTAGATATCCCCACATGACAGTACCTAGCATGTATCTCAAAAGTAGTCGCACGGAGGTGCGCACGCATATTTTTTTTACCCGCAACCGTGTTTAGGCCCTGTCACACCTTTCCGGGCAAGCTACTCGGGCTTGTTACGTGTAGGGAGTTTCTAGCATACCGGACATTCATGAGGGAGGAAAAGGATTTGTGCGAGTCAGCGCATGTGTCTTACTTGCTGGACGCGTTATACTTGCGAGTATACTGTGTGACCTTTGTACCAGTCGCGTGGGGGCTGACAACTTAGTGAAGGAATTCCTCTAATGGAATGGCTGAAATCTCACAGAATTTCATTATCTTGGCTGCATACGGGACTGCGAACTTCCTGCGTGGGAATTGCCTGGGAAGTACTGCCGCTAAGGGTCTCCTACTGGCGTTCTGCGTGGACCTCTACGGGCATTCCCGCGACTCACCCGGAAAAAGTTTTGGTCATGCTCAAAACTTGGCTGCGGTTAAATCAGACTTGCGTGAGCACCTCCGGGCAACTACGCGCTAGATACTGTCAGGTGCATGCGGACCAACTGCGAAGAGCTCCGGGGAGTAAATTTGTTTCCCCGCAAGTCAAGCCGCAGAAGTTCCCCCGTACGGTATGACAAGGCATGAATGAAAATTGCAAACATTTTTGTTCGCCCGCTGAAAATCTTCTACGTGCTTGAAACTCCCTCCTCGCCACAAGCCCGCGTTATGGTGTGACACGGCCTTAAGCAAACATGGTGTGAATTTTATTTGTGAGCTGGATTCTCCTGGAGTTTGCTCCAGTGGAACACAATATGCAATTTACACATCACATGTATTTGGCATGCTGACTATTCCTGAGGTACCCTACTACCCAGTGTATTATGGGAACGACGTCATCTATAAAACCCTGGTCGTTTAACTTACAGATATCAGTCAGACATATTATGCGTCACATAGTGTTTTTTTTCCCCATGAAAAATAATCAACCTTCACTGAGAACCTTAATGGCCCCAGCAATCCTTGTTTATTACCAACATATAATCCTTATGATTTATTCTTGTGAAATTGCTAATGTTCCTCCATTTCTGTTTACCGACATCAATCAACAAGAACATTTTATGGATATTATCAAGGCTAAGTTTCAAGAATTTCATGTGATGCACTCTCACATGATTTGGTATAATGAATATCAATTCTTGGCAGTAGAGCAACATTACCTTTCCCTTTCTATAAAACTGGAGGGCAAAATTTTGCATGAATTTTTATACCACAAACTATTCAGGATTCAAGACAAACTGTGACACCAGTTGCTGTTTTGTTTTATTTTTGTTTTTGTTTTTTTTTTCAGTATCATGAGATTCAAGCTGTTATACCACAGGAAATCACTCCGTTCATTTTGAAGATACCATGGAGATACCTTTGGAGAATTGATCGGGGCTAAAGCTGAACTGGATAGAAAGAGACACTCCTCTTTTCAATCCTCTCAATACCATAGGCTTGCCCATCACTTTAAGAGCAATTTAGAAGAAGAAATGGCTGCAGCGGGTCATCCAAGATGACCAGAGAATCACAATCGGGGTAAGTTTCATTCTCAGGGCTTTGGATGGGGAACCATACACCCATGACTATAACACCAATTACATGGCTCACAGGGAAACAGCCAAGAGTGATGCCCTCCCAGCCGGTATCCATTGCTATGGATACAAATTCCAAGCATCAATCATTGCCAGCTGGCTACTTGACAGTCATATGAAATATTTCCCCAAGAGGATCACCAAGATCCATAAGGTACAAAGTATATCTAACCTCTTTTCTTTCTTTTTTGCCTCAAATATTTGTCATTGATCATTTCAAAGTAGTAGCCCTTACTTCAAAATCATTGCATGAGCCATGAGTCTCATGAGTATGTATTTTTTTTAAATCTTATGTGTGTATATGTGGTAATGCTAGCCTATAGAGACATATTATGTCGATAAACACTTGCCGACTTTGATTGTGTGACAATAGTGACAATAATCAGCACCTCTTTATCATATCATATATATTCATTATAAATGATTTACTATCATCATCAATTAAGAAAGCCTCAGTGTAAACAGAGGCTGTCATAATCATTCATGCAAACTACAAGTGTATGGATCTATTCCATTTTTTCATGACAAAAATTTGGAGGGATAGATTAAATAAATTTTGACTCTTTGTAGTGTGAAGTTGGGCCAATACTGTCTTTGTCTTTTGCACAAATGATAGGCTAATCAGATTATTGCAGAATAATTCTAAAATGATGCATGGGATCTATGAAATAATGGTTCTTACTGAATTAAGCAACATTAAAGTCTTAATATCGGTCTTGGACCTGTAACCAATTATGCATGCCATGTTTTTACCCAAAATTTATCACGAGCTGAATACCTTTTCAAGAAACCTCCATGGATTGAGGCCAGTAAAATATAATTATTTTATCGTTTTATTAGTTCTGGCATCATCATCATCACCTTCATTGTCATCACCATCATCATCATCATCATCATCATCATCACCATCATCACCATCATCACCATCACTATCATTGTCATTATCATCACCGCCATTACCATCACCATCAGCATCAACATGACCATCTGTGATCACCATCACCATCACCACCACCACCACTACCACCACCATCACCATCATCATCACCATATCACTATTACCATCATCTCTATAACCATCACCATCACTATCATCCTAACCATCAACTATTGTTGTCATCATCATTATGACCATCAACTTCATGACCATCACCATCAGTAATCATCATCATTATCATCATCATCACCATCACCATCAGTAATCATCATCGTAATCATCATCACCATCACCATCACCATCACCATCAGTAATCATCATCATTATCATCATCATACCATCTTCATTACCATTATCAGTATTATCATCACCACCACCACCACCATCATCATCATCATCATCATCACTATTATCATTATACTTTACCATTATCATCATCATCTGTCACTATTTAATTGTATCATTATTAGCACTATGCAAACTCTAGGGCAGTCAGTCCTACTTATAGTCATTAAAACATTTTTCTTGGTCCATATGCAGTAAAATCAAGCTGGCAGTCCAACTTAGTGCAGAAGAATGAGGTGCCTCAATGAAAAGGAACAAAAATATCTTTAATTAGACTTGCTGTACTACATCTCTTGGCAACTATGAGCACATGGGCAAAGTCCATCAAGATGCAGTGCTACTAATGAGCTTCAACAGAGCGTGAAAGCAACATATCCGGCTGTTCCCGACGGGAGACGAAATCACACCTGCTCCATCCACCGAAGGATCCAACAAGGAAAAATGTGTCGGATGCATAATGTATTGAATCAAGAACAAAGGCAAACATTTTTCTCCCCTGTGGCTATTGTTGTTTTATTATGTTTCTTGTCTCCTCAAGGATGCTCAACTTGGGGTCTGATGCTGCCGTTGCATTGATATACATACACGCTTCTCGCAAGTCCGCATAACTGCCTGCAGCCTGTCTGTATACATTACTAGTAGTGTGTGTCTGTGTGCACTTCTCCATATGTGTGTGTATTTCGGTGTCTGCAGGCATGTAGTATGTTTGGGAGTAAATGCATATTATACATTTGTCACATTAGGGAAAGCAAGACAAACTAGGCAAAGTTTGTCAGTACGTATTTCTGGTTCTCATGTGTGTGATATATACACCTGTGTTCCATTAAAGCACAGTATACAACCATCACCACTTGAACTGAATGAAAAAGTTGTGACTTGTGCAACAAAAGCATTTCAACACACTCATCCGTCATTACATTCATGTCACGCACTGTATACTACCCCACGCGGATTCAATTGCACGCCCTTATGATAAAGACATAAAGAATTTCTGTGAGCATCAGAGAAATGTGATCCATCAAAACCTGATTGAATGCACGGAATGGATCTACAAAAAAAAAAAAGAAAAAAAAAGAGAAAGCTGGAATTATGTCTGAATTCCTACCCATGTATTAAAAGGGAATGGATGAATAATTTGAAGGTTCCCTCAAGGGGTAAGAACATTGGGTAGTTGGTGGTTTTACAGTCTACCGACCGTGTATTCTCAGTCAAATCCAAGAAATATAAAGTATATGGTGTTCCCATAAAACCCCCTACCATCAAATAAAACAGAATAAATATATTCTATTGAATATATGCATCAATGTATAATTTGAAGGTCAGGTGATGTATATGAAATTACTGGTCACCTCTTAAAAATGGATAACAACACACCTCATATTACACACAAGGTAGTGTCAGTAGAAGATAACAACATAGAATGAAAGCTTTATGAAGTTTCCCATTTTCATTTGACTACAAATTTGTATAAATACAGTCATGCAGTCATATAGTCTGAAAGTTACATTTCACAATCAATTTCATTTTTGTGAATAAGTGCCCCAATTCAATTTTTCTGAATAAGTGCCCCAATTCAAAAAATGGTTGCATTAAAAAAAAGGAAGTAAAGTATTCTGTATGTTTCTATTCCATCATTAATATGTCTGACAATTTAGTCTTGAAATACATGCAGATTTTATTTATGTGAAGAAAAAAAAGATCTTCTTGGAAAGATATATCCATAGTCAAGTAATCGCATTGAACAATGTTACTTGTGCACTTTTGAACAGGTGCTTTTACTTATATGTTTCTCTACAAAGAGTAAGAATGCAGTATTTATGTGGTTCTGATTCTTGCACTCATGATTGAAATAGGTGAAAATTGATACTCTATTAACCCGTTGAGGACGGTTTGATTTTGCTACAGCACGCATTTCCCATAGACACCTGCCCGAGTATACTCGGGACTCGTCCTCAACGGGTTAATATCACTCCTCTCAACACAAACAATACAGGACACATATTCAATAATAAACACTCAATGGTAATTATGGTCGCCCTCTCATGATTGACCATTAAAAGTATCAGCAACTCATTGGTCACTTGGGAAACCACATTCTTGGTGTGCAGCAATATGCTACTGCACGCCTTTCTAAATCCAGATCCCTGCAAAAAATAACAAGACCGCGAGATTGGTGCCCCTGCTCGGATACCTGGCCACGGTCCAAGGTAAACACGAGTGAAAGGGATGCCGCACGCAAGACTGAGCATATATACATCCCCCAAACGGACGCATTCACGGGCAGGGGGCCCTCACATTTTGTTGATCCGAACTTGGCGGACGGGAAGTGATTCCGCTGGGAGAGACGACGCCGGAAGCTTATGCTGCAGAAGATTAAAACCACAATCCTACATAAACCCACTGGCACAGACGGATTCGTATTTTTCTTCCATCCTTGTTTTTCTTTCCTTTCCGTGAGCGACTTTTATACAATTCAACAAGAGATTATGGCGGGTGAATTAAGAGACAACAAGTACACGGAAAAGACAGACAAATAGATCAATATTTACTGATGCAAGTGAAATTGACAATTTTAGAGAGCATAGTCCCACCTCAAAAACAGAGGCACTTCTGTAGATCTATACATTTTTACGTAATATGTTCAGGAATCGGTGGTTACACACAAATCTATATAACTGTTTCCACAAAAGACGACCACATACCTACTGTCTACACACACACACACACACACACACACACACACACAAACACACACACACACACACAAACACACACACACACACATACACAAAACCATACACACAAATACTACATCACTTCTTTCCTGAAAAACAAAAGCAGGTGGGAGAGGAAATTTAATGTTAGTAAACTCAGTAACAACACCAGAAGAAACAATTATGTGTGTTTAACCTGTTTCTCTCAGAAACAAACGTAGTACTATTAGTACGTGTAGTTAAGATGAGAGTTTGATAGGTACCACTAGGCTTTCTAGCAATAGGCCAGTGTCTATAAACAGGCAGCTGATAATTGGCACATGCCACAACTGGATCTGTACACTATTAATATACAAACATGAGCACTAGTATTAAGTATTCGCAAATAATTTCGCTGAACTATTAACCCATTGAGGATGAGTCCCAAGTATACTACGGCAAGCGTCTGTGGGAAATGTACAGCTTGTATGTGGTAGCAAAATCAAAACTGTCCCCAACCGGTTAAGTGTATCAGCTGTCTCTTACACACACACACACACACGCACACACACACACACACACACACTTTTTTCTTGTTTTTTATAATCTTTAGTTGATTTCTATAATTTCACATGCATCTAGAATGTATAAACATAATATACAATCAGCACACACACACACACACACACATACAAACATCATCAGTCATCACACAATTTCTAGTCTGAAGTTTGATGAATTTTCTTGACTTTAATTTAAAGGACATGTTCACCTTCATTAACATAAGGATTGAGAGAATGTAGCAATATTAGTACAACACATCATTGACAGTTTGAGGAAAATAGGACAATCCATTCAAAAGTTGTGAATTTTTGAAGTTTTTGTGCAGTCAACGCTGGATGAGAAGACTACTGCAGCGTATGATGTCACATGCGTACAACAATATAAGGAAAATATAAAGGAATTTCACAAAATTTCATCTTTTGAAAAAAAGTACACATTCGTTACTGACATATGTTGAGGGTAATATTATTCCCATTGCCTTTAGAAAGAGGCAAGTCAAGTGCTCTTTTATAATGCAAAAAAAGTGAAAATATGTTTAATTTTCTTTACATTTTCTTCACACTGTTGTACTCACATGACATCACGAGCCTTAGAAGTCTCGTCATCCAGCGGTTCCAAAACAAAAATTGTAAAAATTCATAACTTTTGCATCGATTGTCCAGTTTTCCTCAAACTTTCACTGATGTGTTCTACTAATATTGCTGCATTCTCTCAATCCTCATGTTAATGAAGGTGAACTTGTCCTTAAATCTCTCCAGTGCTATATGATTTTGTTCCTCTGTGTTAAAAAAAAGAAAAGCACAAATACATGCACACACACACATACAGTTGTACATACAACCACTAGAAGAATCATGGTGCAAAAGCATCAATTATCCCTTTTCATCTGTTTCACAAAGCAGTAAGCTGGAAGAAGCATTATGGATTTTAGCTAGAGGGCTTTTTCATGGAAAGCATTACCATGTTTCTGGTAATGATTCTAATGAGAAAGGCAAACTTTGTGCCTTGTAAACTATCCTTCATTTGGAAAAGCATTAACAGAAAAACCACACACACACACACACACAAGAAATATTTATGAGAATTCCTTGCACTGCCTTTCATCTCAAAGGGAACAAAAGGACTCACTACTTTTTACGAGGGATTCAGTAAAAAAAAAAACACATCACTATTACATTCTGTTAAAGACAGAATAGAAAAAATGCTGAAAAATTATTTGAAATGTATGTTAAATAATAATGACATATTAATGTTTCTTATGAGTTTCTACATGTTTGGACATACACCATAATGGTTGCTAGGCTGCAATGCCAGGCTTTAGGATTCTTCATTATTAATCATTGTAACCAAAAGTAGATGTGAGGATAAGCACAGCAATAAAAAGAAGTTTGGAATTATAAAATGCTCTGAGGTGAAATAACACAGAGCAGGATAAAACAACATCAATTTCACAATATAAACCCCAAAATATGTAAATTCTGGGATGATGGAGGATTCAAAGAAATTTTAAGAAACTACGATGAAAGGAAAGCAAGAAGAACCACATGAGATAGCAGTTACTGATCAACATATGAAACAAAATGGTGGATAGCTGAAGGAGGAGATACTACAAAGTTTAGATGGTGAGAAAGTAGAGGACTATGATGACAAGATGGATGGGATTATATTCCTCCCTGACGATTAACAGATGCCTACAGATATATTACGCTGGCACAAAAAAAAAATGAGAATCAGCCCCGCATGACTTAACGAGCACGCACCGTAGATGAGACGGGGCTGAGGAGACTTCAGAAATATTTTCCTGAATGGGAAGCGGCGCGGAGGAGCCCCGCGAAAGTGATGAGGAACCAGCGATCACCTGGTGGAGCGTGAAACATGATGTGACTCCTGATGGTCTCTTTCAAGGCACGGCTTGGCAGAGTAGGATACCTGCATCTTTCTTCACCACCATCTTACCTCTTCAGTTGAGAATGGGATAGGCACTTTAGATCTCAGTCAAGTTCTATGTGATTAATCTCATCATTCTGCTTTTTAAAGGGGATGGCTAGTAACTGATCAGTGGGAATCAGTGGGAATGCTGGGGGATGATTGTTCCAATCCTTGTGGGATTCATTTAAGAGTACATTATATATCTATTGTTGTGTGAAAATTATTTGCTTCAGAATGGTCTCATATTCAAGTAATGCGCCATTTGATGTTTCCAGGCCGTTAACAATCGCCCCGTCACTGACCAGGCATGCTAACCTGGAAACATTAAACTGCACATTACTTGAATATGAGACCATTCTGAAGCAAATAATTTTCAAACAACAATAGATATATAATGTACTCTTAAATGAATCCGATAAGGATTGGAACAATCATCCCCCAGCATTCCCACTGATTCCCAGTTGATCAGTTGCTAGCCATCCCCTTTAAACTATGATTGAGTTTCCAACAAAATGCTGTATGGCAGGTAGATCATAATCTGTCATGCATTCTCCATTGTAGGTCTCTAAAGATACGATGGTATACAATCTGCCAAGTTTTCAACCACACTTGCTTTCACCACATCTCTTCCAATTCTCTCTTTCTATGTCTCATTATTTTTGATCGGGATCGCAGCTCATCGCCTTGATATGTATATCTCTTCTCTCACTTTCTCTTCTTCTCCCCAATCTCTGCTTTAGGAACTATGTTTATTCTGTGCTATTCGTCACCATTCTTTCTTCCTTATTTGGAATATTTGAATAATTTTTTTGATATCCTTGCTTAGGAAGTATTAATTATATAAACTAAAAACTGCATTCTCTGCTATGTTTTTCCTCTACCTCAACATCGCTCTCTCTCTCTTTCTTTTTCTCTCTCCTTGCATCCTCTTCCCCTTATTCATAATCGCTCTTTCTCTATCTATCTGTCTGTCTACTTATCTATCTATCTATCTATCTATCTATCTATCTATCTGTCTGTCTCTATCTATCTATCTATCTGTCTATCTGTCTCTGTCTATCTATAAATAAAAAATAAAAAATAAATATCATTTATCTGTCTATCTATCAGTCTATCTATCTATCAGTCTATCTATCTATTCATTTATCTATTTCTCTATCTGTCTATCTTATATCTGGTGTTTATTCAAACATCTTTCCTTTCCACCCATATTTTCTTTACTTCCCTTCTGTATCTCTTTCTTCTCTTGGCCTGATCTTCATCTCTCACTCTTTCTTCTCAATTCCAATCTCTGCTTTATCCCCTTCTTTCTCCCTATCCTCTCTCAGCTCTCCATCCCTCTCCACTCTCCACTGCCCCCCCTCCCCATCTCTCCGCTCTCCACCCCACCCCCCTCTCCCTTTTTTTCCCCTCTCAATCCTCTCTTCTTCTTCTCTCCATCTCTTTCTCTCCATCTCTTTCTGTCCCTCTCTTTCTCTCCATCTCTTTCTCCCCATCTCTTTCTCTTCATCTCTTTCTCTTCATCTCTTTCTCTCCCTCTCTTTCTCTCCATCTCTTTCTCCCCATCTCTTTCTCTCCATCTCTTTCTCTCCATCTCTTTCTCTCCATCTCTTTTTCTCCCTCTCTTTCTCTCCATCTCTTTCTCTCCATCTCTTTCTCTCCATCTCTTTCTCTCCATCTCTTTCTCTCCATCTCTTTCTCTCCATCTCCTTCTCTCCATCTCTTTCTCTCCATCTCTTTCTCTCTCTCTCCATCTCCTTCTCTCCATCTCTTTCTCTCCATCTCTTTCTCTCCATCTCTTTCTCTCCATCTCTTTCTCTCCATCTCCTTCTCTCCATCTCCTTCTCTCCATCTCTTTCTCTCCATCTCTTTCTCTCCATCTCCTTCTCTCCATCTCTTTCTCTCCATCTCTTTCTCTCCATCTCTTTCACTCCATCTCTTTCTTTCCATCTCTTTCTCTCCATCTCTTTCTCTCCATCTCTTTCTCTCTGCTCCCTTTGATTGTCTGGGAAGACATCTTCCAAGCCATGGCATCAAACAACTCCCGGGTGAGAATTGAGCGGTCCCGCATCCGACAGGTGTTTGGTACCCCTTTGCCCACCGGAGGAAGCAGGCCAAGGGAGAAGGAAGGGGGGGGGGACGTGTTTGCACCAAAGAAAATCGAGCACAGGCAAGCAATGAAACAGTGGCAAGGAAACATTGACGAGCATCGATGCCACGCCTGCATAAAACCTGCCTTCTGTCTAGAAAAAAACCCCGACACAAATCTATACTTCGCTAATTTCAATCAATACGTCGCAACACGGAAACACAAAATCTAAAAATTGGTGCGAAGCAAGCCCTGGGATCTTTAGCATCATTCATTCCTGTGATCACCTGCACAATAGATGTTGTATTCTGATCTGATTTAAAAACTCTGTAAGCTACACTTTGTCTGTGGGAACTAAAAACAATTTAATCAATGATTCTGGCATTGTACATATGATATGACCATTACCTTTTCCCTTATACAACAATTTTTTTTTTTTCTAAATGTAAACACATTTGATCTACCTGCCATGAAACTGACAAGCACATAACTATGCAGCACAACAAAACAGATTTTGGCCAATTTGGTATAGAAATAGGTGTTGTGACTGACCATTGTATAAATAAATGAAGAGTTTGATTGCTAAAGTGGGTAAGCGTCATTTTTAACATGTTATTCTCCATCGGCAGATAGCACAAAATATAACCTTTTCACTGATACCTCCCCTGTAACATAACAAGGAAGATCCTTGCAACTATGATTAAAGCTATCCCATTTTTCTCTGCTTTTAGTAGTTTTAATGGCAAATATAAACAAAAAATAACGTGAATGGAGTTTACTTGTTTTGTGATTAAACTCTTGAAGTATACATGTATACATGTACAGTATACATGTCTTGATATCCCACTTTAAATCATCTTCACAACAAACTAGTATCAGGTTATTGTACTTCTGCTATATATACCACAGCACAGCGAAGAAGAGATCTATAGATACTGATCACAAGCCTTTGAAGCATGTAATCTGAGAAGAGCATTTTTGGGCCTGTATGACTCTACCTTATCAATGCGTGACTGCTCATGCATTCCAGCCTGCAGTTCATTTTTCTTGGTGGTGAAATTCTCTCCAAAGTCCCATCCACATACAAGAATAACCTGGCCACACTCCACCAGCTGCAAACCTTTAGTATATGTATCAGTGAGACTCAACAGCATTTCATTGGCTCTCCAGTTTCCTATCTTTGATTACCGATAACATGTTTTTCCAGACTTTGTTTTCCTCACTGCATGCTAAGCACAGTAGAATGGCAGTTGATGCATACTTGATCCTCTTAACATTTCAAGATTCTTTAATACTACCTACCAAAAATTTGCAAAACAGCTTAAATGTCAAAATTAGCTTTTTGTAGTAATAATTTGTTTGTGGAAATGATTGTCTGTTTTATACTATTTGTTTGCAATGCTTTGTTCCTCTCTGAGCTAAGTGAAGTAAGAGTAGTAACATGAATCATGATTATTCATCACAGTAGCAGCCAATATACATCTGGGATGAGTCTTGGGCAGCTTAAAGGGTGTGTACAGTTCTGGTCGAGGTGAGGATTTAGCTTTTAACGTTTTGTGAGATATTCAGAAACCACTCTACGAGATGTCAAAGAGCATGCAATTGTAAGGGGTATCAAATGTTTATTTGATGAAAATCAGTTTTGAAATGGCTGAGATATCCCAAAACAAGGGGAAACAAAAAGATCCTAATAAAAGGCGTGGCCTGTCGCCTTTTATTATTATCACTTTTTGGATATCTCAGCCAACTGACAACCAATTTTAATCAAATAAACGTTGAATCATTCTTCAAATTACATTCCCTTTCATATTTCATAAGAAGTTTCTCATTATCTCACTAAGGAATGTTCAAAACATGAATCCCCACCTCAACCAGTACTGTACAGTCCCTTTAACCCGTTGAGGACGAGTCTTGAGTATACTCGGGCAGGTGTCTGTGGGAAATGTGTATTTATAGAAAAATCAGCCTCTCCTCAACAAATCATATGTATTAAGGTGAAAATGTAGCCATACCACCACCTGTGTGTAGGGAACAACTGTATGCAGTGGCCACCTGCTTTGAATATCCACCATTAACTCTCTCATAGAGAGATGTGTGTTGTAGACATCAATTTTCTAAATACTTAATGTATTGCATTAGTGTGTGTGTGTGTGTGTGCATGTGTGTGTTAATTTAAGCATGTTTTTTTTTTCAGTTTTTGACACGTTTTGGGAAATGCTGTATTCTCAAGGGAGTGTAAGAGAATTTATTTCTCTTATATAAACATGGTATGATTTGGAAAAAAAAAAAACAAAATATATTGTACTGTATGTTAGAAAAATGATTCAGCAGCACAAGAAAGAAGAATACAGCTGCTTTTTTGTTGTTTATAATATTAATTTCATTGTCAATATGGATTTGATATTGAATGAAACTTAAATAAAGAATATCATAAAACAAAAAAAAAGTGTGTGTGTGTGTGATATTTTTGCATTGTTCTTTGGAAATGCCAAATAGATAATTAATAATAATGATTACTGCATAACATTTTATCAAACACTTTTTCATCGCTAGTTACAAAGTCCTGCAACACAAGAATCATAGGGGTAATAACAAAAACAAAACTAACAAACACAGAAATGCATAATGAGTTAAAACAAGCAGAAAAACAAAGAAAAAGTAGTATAAATGTACTAAAGCTAAAGATTTTCAAGAAGCTTCTTAAATGCATTTGCATGACATAACTTCAACTGACATGGAAGATTCTAGACTTTGGGGCAAAAGTAGAAAGAAAACGATCACCATGCATGTAAGGTGACCTTTCGTCGAACATAGACTAACAACTACCTCTTTCATTTCCTCTTGGCAACATCTACAGCAGCCACAGTCGCGAGGACGAGCCTCATCTGTCAGTGTGCTATTATAAGTTGCTATTCTTTCTGCGAGAGTTTCTGCAAGTTATCTCACATGGCAGCCATCTTTAAACTGTCGTGTAAAGGCCATCAAAACTGTTCACCAACTTGGAAAAAAACACTGACAAAATACCCCTTTTGGGTTCTCTCATATCTGAGACATTCTAAACACAGACAACTGATAATCAATGTCTTCAGGTGTGAGTTTCTTCAATTTGGGTCCTTCTTTTTGACATGTTTGTTAATTTACAGATCAGCAGTTGCGATCTTAACAAATTCAATTTGTAGACGGAGACAAATTGAAGAAACTCACACCTGAACCTTCACCCCTCTGAATGATATCTTTCTTTCAATCAATGTCTTGCGTGAGCATTTTGCATATATTCATGATGAGTAAAACGAAAACTGCATGGAATTTATCAAAGATAGTATGTGTGATAATATTATAGGAACTGGGAACCTGTCTAGAGTGATCACCCATATAGAAAAAGCACTAAAATATAACTATGTCTCCCTAGAATCATTATTATTGTATGTGGAACTAAGTGAATATGCATATATTGATGGGCAGTTGGAAATATATATTAGGGTTAAAGGTCAAACATAAAGCGAAAATGTTATAATTCTAATTTCTTTTTTTTTTCTCATACCCAGAAATGGCTTAAGGTACAATGTGCATTCATGGAACTTAATGAATATTCATGTACTGATTGGCAGTGATTGTCTTGGAAACTTTAGGGTCAGCGATCCACGTCAATTCAAACTTTCATTACTTTTTGTGTATGCAGTGCCTGAGAGTTTCTTTCTTGTTCGTTCTTGTTTTGTGTGAGCCTGCATGTTATTTTGATTTTGTAATTTTACATTTGTATATTTATGTAATACTGTGTATGTATATTTTTCACTTCTGTAAAATCATTTGTAATTCAGCCTCTGGCTGCAATCAATTATTTGTTGAATAAAGATACCATTAATATATATGTGGATTTGACTGTGCAGTGTGCTGATTGTGGATTCGGGAAAAATGTAAAAGCGGATATTTTTGCGCGAGTGATATCTTGCACTCAATCGTGTAAGATGAGTTTCACATGTTTTCAATTCCGCAGAACATATGGCAAGCAAAAAATATTTGTATGCTTTTATTTGTGCACTAGCTTCTGGTTGAACGAAATGCGCGAAAATTTCAACACAGCGAAAATTTTGATTTTTACAGTGCACTTATAAATGTAGCAGTTCTATTATCTGATCATGAAGTTTGAAATAGGGTTTCAAGTTCATATGACAGCAGATTGCATACTCTCCTTACCTCTCAACTCCCCCCACTCTTCCCCCCCCCCCCCCCCCGGCGCACCAGCACACTGACACATACACTGACACAAATATGCAAGCACATACAACCACTCTACACCTGCCCCCCCCCCCCAACACACACACACACACACACATGCATACAGACAAACTTATAGTAAGTTCTATATTTAGCAACTGCCAGGTCGCAATCACAAACATAATTCACATGTGCACCTTTTTTTTTCTGTGTATGTAAATTGAAACCGGCGGGGAAGGAGCACGTAAATCCGCTTTGCAGGCATCATGTGTAAAAGAGGTCGAGTACTGCCTACCAGTTCATTTGGCCGATCCATCCACGCACTTTGCCGCTCAAGCTGTTAGTGACAAGCATTTCATAATTTTTTTTTTCAGTTGTACAGGTTATATTCTGACTCTAGAAAATATATACACACACACACACACATAATGCACTTGCCACTTCATTGTAGCATTCTGACTTGGTATACAAATGCTGCACAACCGCAAAATAGCCAACAGATCCATATACACTATGCTGTTGAGTAAAAATCGAATTGAACACTTGAATGTAGTGATTTGAGCAAATGCTTTCAGGGTAAGATGTGAGAAAACTCACTGTTATCTGATGGCTGCTAGCATTCAGGGCATTTTTAAGGAACACACAATTTTTTTTTTTTAAATGGAAAAAAATTTCATGGCACAAGGGAATGAGTAGCTTATGTTCCAGGTACATGTATGATTGATTTCAATAAATGTCCTTTTTTGGCTTGCTCTCTTTTACTCAAAGTAGCAGACAGTGAAATGAAGCACCTTTATTTCTATTTTTTTTCTTTCCTGCAGTTGTCCTGAGAAGAATATAATTACAAACATGCATTTTGACAAACATTAACACATATTTTTGCTTTTGTGGGAAATAACTCAATATGACATCTTTCTCACAGACAAATTCATACATGTACATACATATCTTGATATCATAAACATCAATTTTGAATATATTGTATCAATTCAAAGTGTGCATTTACAGGTTAGTTAGAAGATTAGCAAACCATCATCTGTGTCTTTGGATGGCTTATCATCTTGTGTCTTGCAACTACACTGTAAACGATGCCTGATAGGATATACATGTACATCATGTGCTTCAATAACATGCATTGGAATTATGATATAGGGTCATTAAAGCACACAACTGGAGGAAAAAAAGAAAAAGGTGTACTCTGGTCTTGATGATATACAGCCATAAAGCTCTAAATTTGTAATTAGTTATAAGTTCTTGGGTTCAAATCTCATCCAGTGAGTACCGGTACATTCTTGGATGCCATGTTTTGCCCACAATATGAATGTCCCTCTTGACCCAGGTGTATAAATAGGCACCATGCAAAGCTGGGGGTAATACAGTGAAACCCCGTTATAACGAGGTCCGTGGGACCGGCGATATTACCTCGTTATAACCGGTACCTCGTTATAACCGTACGCATCAAAAACAAAGAAAAACATAAGGATGACGTTATAATATACCCATTAACGAAAGTTAAGAACATCCTTTGCGTTTTATGGCTCATTATTATCTAAAGAATAAAGGGAAATTATTCTATATCTATATTATTTTTATTTCTATATTATATTAAAATCAGATTGTATAAAATGCGTTTGTTAAATTTTTCTAAACGCCAGCGCAAATAGAGTAACATAAATGCGTTGTTTACCGTAACTTGCGAGATATTTTTACGCTGTTGGTGTCAAGCGGGAATGCGATAATTTCATGAATCATTTCGGCTGTAATCTTATACAATGCATGATCGTTGCGCCCGAAAGGATTAAAATGCGGTGTTTTTTTTTTCTTCCGAAAATCTCTTCGCGTTTTGTACATCCGTTCTTGAAAAATAAGCGACAGGATTGAAGTTAGAAGGTTGTGATCCTTTTTACGCAGATCTGTTCCTCATAGACCATTCTCAAAGAAAGAAAATCTTCATTGTGAAATGCGTTGTTAAAATTGTGATAATGAACAAACCCAGATATATTCAAATTGTTAAATGCGTTTGTTTCTTTTTTTTGAACACCGATTAAGTAGTTTAACATGCATTATTTAACTATTTTTACGCTACTGTCAACCGGCGAGATCGCGAAAATTTAAGAATAACATACATGCGTCGTTTACCGTAACTTGCGGGGTATTTTTACGCTGTTCGTGCCCAGCGGGAATGCGATGATTTCATGAATCATTTCGGCTGTAATCTTATACAATGTATGTTCGTTGCCCCCGAAGGGATTGAAGATGCGTTGTTCATTTCTTCTTCGCGTTTTGTACGTCCGTTCTTGAAAAATATGCGACAGGATTGAAGTTAGAAGGTCAAGTTGTGATCCTTTTTACGCAATTCCAGCTGTTCCTCGTAGACCATTCTTAAAGAAAGAAAAATCTTCATTGTGAAATGCGTTGTTAAAATTGTAATAATGAACAAACCCAGATCTATTCAAATTTTTAAATGCGTTTGTTTCTTCTTCTGAACACCGATTAAAGTAGCTTAACATGCGTTGTTCAACTATTTTTACGCTACTGTCATATCCGGCGAGATCGCGATGATTTCAGAGTAACATACGTGCGTCGTTTACCGTAACTTGCGAGGTTATTTTACGCGCTGTTGGTGCCCAGCGGGAATGCGATGATTTTATGAATCATTTCGGCTGTAATCTCATACAATGTATTATCGTTGCGCCCGAAGGGATTAAAGATTCGTTCTTTATCTTCTTCCGAAAACCCCTTCGCGTTTTATTTTTACGCTACTGTCACCCGGCGAGATCGTGATTTCATTAATTATTTCGGCTATAATCATACACTCATATTTGCTAACCAGCACCAGCGAAAGAACTGGAAGTCGGGACTACAAAATGGAAAGGATATAATGTTGAGTTGCACACGCATTCCAATTTCTGTATTTGCCACGAGTGTCGCTACATGAAAAGTTTTTGAGTGCGTTATCTTTTTTCCCTTGTTGCGCTGTGGTCTGACCTATAACATTACGCACGCGTGTGATCTCACGAAAAAGAAAATCGAATGATTATGTTTGATAATTTAGTAGGAACATCTGATGGTATTAATGTGTCTTATTGCATGGTTTAGAAGAAAACATGGAAGGAACTGTTCTCTGCAAAACGGGAAAAAGACATGGATAGCGTGAATTCGATTTTCAATGTTTCGTTTGTCGTGCGTTTGAAAAGCGGCAAGTCAAAAAATGGTACCTCGTTATATCCGATCAAGTTTCTTATGTTTTTCTTTATGATGATGCGCCGAAAATGTCCTCGTTATAACCGGAATCTCGTTATAACCGAACTCGTTATAACCGATTTGTTTTGCCATAGGTTTACACGCAAAGGAAAACGGGACCGACGCGATCACCTCGTTATAAGCGGTTCCTCGTTATAACCGAACTCGTTATAACGGGGTTTCACTGTAATAACAGCAGAGTCCTTTGGGAGGGCAGCGAAAACACTGAAGAGGCTACCCTGGGTAGGATGACACCCCATCATTATTACACTACACCATACTTGTCAGAACAGACATGAATTCTCAGCAAAAGATAGGAGCAAAGATGGAAAAGATGATGTAATTTGGGCTAAGCCTTACCGTAAAAGTGGAAATTTTTACAGTGTGGAAATTTTCCCACATTTTGCATGAACAACAAACTAACAAGAACAATAAAGCACACAAATACTTTCGCTTGTTATACGTTCCACTAATCAATGTCTTGATTCTGCGGAATCAAAAACATGCAATATTCATCTTAACCGGCCAAGCGCGAAAAATTAAACACGCAAAAATATTTCAGTATTACAGTATTACAAAAAGTAGAACTTTTTGTCCAAAAAAAAGAAGAATGGTTTAAAGATGTGATAAAATTCATGCATGTATCTAGCCAGAACTGATGGGTGACAACCTTCCCTCCTCACTTCCTTCTGTCTATTCTACAAGCCAGTTTGGGGTTCCACTTTGAGCATGAGCAGAAAAAGGTCATCTGTACCAGCAGAGCATGATGGTTTTTAATTTCACTGAGATAAGCATCTGTGATGCAATGATTATTCAAGTGATCCCTATAAGTGGTGCTTGCAGGTACATCCACCTGACAGCAAAAGCAGTATCTGACAATATCAACAGAAAGAGATTGTTAATACATCCAGTGCAAAATAATGAAATGGATGCTTTCCAAAATGCCTATGGAAGGATCACTCTGGTCACCTGGTCTACGCAAGTTCATTCTTTGTTTGAACATGACTGATGAATTCCATAAATTGTTACGTTGGGCTTATGCCTTCTGTCACTTGAAACTAGTGGAGTGCCTAATCAACTGAGAAAGAAGAAAGGTCATTTGTACCCATGTGCCCATGAGCTAACCCCGAACTGGCTTATTGCATTCGTATACACATTTTATTAGCATGTACAGGTTGTTACTATGACAGGCAGGCCTCTACAATGTTTCCAACAGAGCTTACAGGTCATCATATTAAAGATCCAATACTGCTAAATACCAAGGTTGCTCCATGTTAAAGTTGTTTTTTTTTAAAACAACTGAACTTTACTGCCTAACTGTATGCTCAAATGGCTGATTTAAACATTCAAGCATAGTCTCAAGTTTTGAAAAATTAAGCATTACAGTGCTAGTGAATAGTTTCCAGAATAGTTTATTATGATGCAAATGTCAATGGGGGGGGGGTGGTAAGGAGTGTGAGTCTGGTCACACTTACTTTTCAGTGCTTGAAACAATCATTTCTACCTGTGTTTTTTGTTTTAATAGCTTCATTTGGATACAATATCAGAGATGCTGATAGAATGGAAAGCTATGCAGCTCAGATCTTTCAATGTGGAAACATTTATGACACCTTTAAAGGTACTGTTTACCATTGACAGCAGTGATATAAAAAATGTTTAAGACATCACATTTGATGCATATGTGTACGTCAGTTGTATCACAAAACATCTTTATAAAAAAAAAATTAATAAAGCCTAAAATATTAGGAGATATCATTATTTTCTCAATAAGCCATAACTGTAGTCTGTTTGGTCTAGAAAAGAAATTGTAACTATTGTGCACACTTTAAAGTTTTAACAATACTTCACATTGATTATACTGATAAACATTTTACATTGGTTGTTTCTATCCCTTACATACTCACACATTAGAAGTATTTTGAAGTACAAAAGGCAGTTTTTTTTTTGTTTCATCTGCAAATGGTAAATAATGCCTTTAAGAAACCAGCCTACTTAACAAAATATGCACATACAGGCACATCTCGCCCATGTGCCAGACAGTCATGCATAAATCACTGTCGGCACAAATGCGCAGTTCATCCGGCTCTGGCAGACACTCGATGGCTATGTGACGTGAATGACACAAGGTTATCTAAGCAGCTCTACCATGCACATTTTGGAAGAAAAAATGGAGCAAAATAGAAAATGACATTTAAACCTTGTGCACCGTACGCTCGTCTCTAAAGCTTAAATTCCACATCACACAGTAGAACTAATCATCCCTCAGATCCTTCAGGCAAAAGAGCGGTTCTGCAATGTATTCAGATCAGATTTTTTGCATGCTTTGTTCACAAAAGCTGCCCTTATCAACCACAATGCTAGCCTTTAAACAAGGCGACTCGCTCTGCGTGCCCCCGTATAGCGCGTTTACCCCACAAAACTGTACGTTGGCCGGCGAGTGGAGCGAGCCGCCTTTATCCACTCGTTCAGGGATGTGTACTTTTGTCGTTGTTGTTGCTTTATATTCTTTGACAAATTTGCGTACAAATTAGACGCAGAAAATACACACGGCACCAAGGCAAGCCGCGCGCGCTTGCTAACAAATTTGTACGCAAATTTGTCAAAGAATATAAAGCAACAACAACGACAAAAGTACACATCCCTGAACGAGTGGATAAAGGCGGCTCGCTCCACTCGCCGGCCAACGTACAGGTTCGTGGGGTAAACGCGCTATACGGGGGCACGCAGAGCGAGTCGCCTTGTTTAAAGGCTACCACAATGCTTGCCTGAGCCTTGCCCTACTTAGCAACAACTAAGTGAATTCCTGCCTTTTGGAACTTAATGGGGAGGGAGCAGATGAATTAAATTTTTTCATTACTAGGCTATAAGAAAAGAAACATTCATAAATGGTAACACATTACAGAAACAATCTATATTCACTTTAACCTCATCAGTATATTATATAATGGGTCTAGGGCAATTACCCCCTGGGCAACTACCCCGCACCCTTCCCCTGGCCCTAATCCTAATCCTGATCCTGAACCTAACCCTAACCATAACCCAAACTCCTAACCCTAAACCTAACCCTAACCCTAATCTTTACTCTAACCTTACCACTAACCAGTATTTGGCCGGGGGGTAATTGCCCTCTGGGGGTAATTGCCCGGATACGTATATAACAACAGAAATTTGCGATATGTAATGTGCAAAACAAAACACTTGCATTCATTCCAAAAAGAGCATTACTAAACATGTAGAAAATACATAAAACTTGCATGGGTTGATGAAAGTAGTTTGTGATTGGATTTCTTTAATTCCAAATTGCTCTGAGGCCTATGATTTGTACGTTCCTGTTTATAAAATTGCAAGTGTACTAAAGTTTCATTGTCATCATACACACATTAAAACATTGTGCAACCATTGAACAATGGATAATGGTGCAAAATAAAACCAAACAGAGTATACATGTAATATCATTTCACGGCCACCTTCGGCTTTGTTTGCAGCTATGACGCATCTTTTCATTGTGCTGCAGTGAAGGCGGCAACAAAGCCAAATGCTTGCATGATTTTCGAGCACTGCTCTCACATCCGATGAAGCCCCCTGGGAAAAATTACAACATTCTCTTGTCTGGATGAGGGCTTGACCGCTGTTCAAAATTTCTCTGTGAATTGATATGATGTTGTTAAAATTGCATATACCAGGTGAGAGGTTGTATATAAGATGTATAATACAGATCATGCGTATATTTGTATGTAGTATACAGACAAGTATGTCCTCGATGAATATGATTGATACTAATGAGAACTGTATGCATACTCTACAGAGTTTGAGAATTTGAGCAAGATTTTACATTAAAATATCATGATACTTACATCCATCTGTCAGTAATGTCAGTGTTACCTAATAAATAATGGAAACCTTGGAAAATTTCACTTCATTATGTGACCATGATATGCCTTGCATTAAATTCCTCTCATTTGCTTTGTTGGCAAATACCAGTACCGGTTATTCCCCTTATCACACCCTCACAAAATGCAGATATTCTTTGTGACTCCACACTTACATCAATCAAACCTGACTGTCACTCTACTACACTTCTACAATGAAGTGATTTTTCCCTTCTTGAGTAATTTTTCACATCTTTATACTTAGAAGGGAAGATATACAATTTCATTCTGAATGACAATAAGGGCAATTCTGAGGAGAAGCAATTTGACCTTTGGTGATTACAGGAGTAAAAAAAAAAAAAAAATGTATCGGTCATAATGATCAAGGAAAAAAAAATGGAGGGAAAATGATTGGAAACTACTCTCTACAGATATATGCCACCAGCAGGCAATTCAGTGTTACTTTCTTTGCCCAGCATTTCTTAATGTATGCATATTACAAGTCTCAAGGGAGTAATGATCATGTGTACGAGTCTTTTGACATGCACGACTGGATGGGGTGAGGGGGGGGGGGGGGGAGAGGGTGAGGATATTCCTCTGCAGGAAATTGCTGCATATGTCATATAAATGAGAAGCAATTAGCATAGCACACTGGGGGATGCCGGTTTAATTACAAGCTCACCTCCAATATATTTCTGTCACGCACCCTGCGCAAAGAGTGCATTAACCAAGTCCTCGTAAACCGAGCAATGCATGCTAGCATTGCTCTCCAGTCCTCACTCCCAACTCACAATGCCATCTGGCTGCAATGTACAGTATTTAACCCTTGCCAGAAACCACATTTCTGTGACTTGGTGTGCTAATTTTTTTCATTCATTCACTGTTATCAATTTTATTAAAGGTAAAAGAAATATATAGCGCCGCCATTTCAGTTATTATTTTATATTCAATTGTTTGTTGCAGTTGCAAAATTTTCAAAGGTCTCTTTATTGCCAAATCTTTAACAGACTGGTGACTCATTTTGGATAATTATAGCTCCTCTTTCATTTTCTGACATTTTTTATTCTTCTGACTTTGAGTACATTAAAGAACAAGTTCACCTTCATAAACATAAGGATTGAGAGAATGCAGCAATATCAGTAGAACACATCAGTGAAAGTTTGAGGAAAATTGGACAATCGATGCAAAAGTTATGAATTTTTAAAATTTCTGTGTTGGAACTGCTGGATGAGGAAACTACTAAGGCTTGTGATGTCATATGAGTACAACAGTATAAAGAAAATGTAAAGAAAATTCAACATATTTTCACTTTTGTCGCATAATAAAAGAGCACTTGACTTGCCTCTTTCTAAAGGCAATGGGAATAATATTACCCATAACATATGTCAGTAACGAGTCAAGGGAATGTGTACTTTTTTCAAAAGATGAAATTTTGTGAAATTCTCTAAAAAATATTTTCCTTAAATTGTTGTACGCATGTGACAACATACACTGCAGTACAGTCTTCTCATCCAGCGATGACTGCACAAAAACTTCAAAAGTTCATACCTTTTGAACGGATTGTCCGGTTTTCCTCAAACTTTCAATGATGTGTTCTACTAATATTGCTACATTCTCTCAATCCTTATGTTAATGAAGGTGAACTTGTCCTTTAAATCAAGCACAGCTGGAATGGAAAGTCAAAAGGATATAGTGACTGGCATTGGGATTCTTGGTGTTGCTTTGGAATGATTTTGCTAATCACAAATCTCAGTGACAAGCCTCTATGACTGTCAAATGTAAAAGCAAGAGAAGAAATCACTTACTGTAAAGCAGTCACTTTTGATTTTGTCATTATTCATTCAGCAGTGCTTCAAAGACATGGACAAATATAACATGAGACATTTTCTGGGGGTGGAGTCTTTTTAATAACTAAGAAAATCAACTCATTATCTGACTAAAACAAAGAAAACTGAAAGCCTGCAAAAGTGTAACTGTACAGTATGTCCTCCAAAAAATTACAATCAGATTTTCACATTGATAACACCAAATATGATTAAATTGTCTAAATGCTACTTCAGGGTCTTAAAATATAACATTTTAGCTCTATGTTGCAGAAAACCCCATTCGATTTGGTTAAGCGGTCACAGAGAAATGTGGATTGTTGTAAAGCATGTCATGAGTCTGATTCTTCAAAGGTTAGCACTTTGATGATCTTGTGTGTGAATACAATAGACAGAACTTGGAGGGAAGAGATTCCCGACATCCTCTACAAAATTCCTCATTTCTCTTTGACCACTGAAGCAAATCGAATGGCGTTTTCTGTAAGATGTGGGCAATGAGTTATAGCTTCATACCCTGAATTTGTATTTAGATTGATTCAATATTTTTAAAGATATCATTGCGGAGGGTCCCATTGTAATTTTTTGGGGGACATACGATATGGGATGTCTTGCATTGCCCTGCGACAAGAAAGATATTAATGATGAGCACCTTATCTTGGTGATATGATGGTTTCTTGTAAAGTTAAGTGGGTATCTTATTGGCTTGGAGACTGGGTAGCGACCTGGTGGTGACTCAAGTCTCACTGGCCAGGGAGATGTCTCTGGAACACGATAGCCAGGTCTCCAAAGAGTAGCGAGAGAATCAAACATGTTCAATTTTTTAGGAGACTTTCCCAGTCTTCAGTTGGTGTCAGAGACGTCTCCTTAGAGACTTTGCATACAAGTCAAGAAGATTAATTCTGCCCACAACATCTCAAGAGATGTCTCCGCAACCTTGCAGAGACTGATGGCAACCTACAAGTCTACAGGCAACAATGTGGAGACGTCACAACTGACAAGACGTCCCAGAGACATCACAGCGACATCCTGATGACTTTTGGGTGAATGAGTTGTCACCTTTTATCTGGAGATGTCTCAGACATCACACTGGAGTTGCCTTCTTGGTGAGAGTGCAAGTATTTTTTTTTTTGTGTGTGTGTCTTTCCAGTCTCACAAGTCATGACGACTGATCAATCACAGCAGTCATAGCATCTCCTCCAGTGAGATAGGCCCTTAAAGGGAAGGTAAACCCAAAGAGCAATGTGGATTGAGTGAAAGCAGCAACATTAGTAGAACACATCAGTGAAAGTTTGAGAAAAATCAGACAATCGATGCAAAAGTTATGAATTTTTAAAGTTTTGTGGTTGGAACCGCTGGATGAGGAGACTACTAGCGGATATGACGTATGAGTGGACAACAATACAAAGAAAATATAAAGGATATTCAACAAAAATTCACTTTTCTAGAATTATGAAAGAGCAGTGGACCAACCGCTTTCAGAAAGCAGGGGGAATAATTGCTACCCTTAACATATGTCAATATCAAGTTGATGGAATTTGTAATTTTCATGAAAAATGGATTTTTGTAGTATTTTCTTTATATTTTCTTGATATTGTAGTCCACTCATACGTCATAACCTCTAGTAGTCTCCTCATCCAGCGGTTCCAACATCGAAACTTTAAAAATGCATAACTTTTGCATCGATTGTCCGATTTTCTTCAAACTTTCACTGATGTGTTCTACTAATGTTGCTGCTTTCACTCAATCCACATTGTTCTTGGGGTTTATCTTCCCTTTAAGACTTAGTACTCCAATGTACATTTGTCATTACACCTGCTGTCCTGGGCACCTGCTAAAAGTGACATCAACTCATTAAGATACTGGTGAAAGGTGATTTCAAATGCATGAGATGCAGCGAAATCTCGATGGAAGCAATCGGTCTGAACAGCAAAGCCATCAACCGAGTTCTGTCTGCCTTTAAAACTTCTCCGTACATGGTATAGCCTGGAGCACTAAGCATGTTTAACTCATTCAGTGTCACCGTCTCAACATGCCATTGCTGTACTGCACACCATACAGGGTTAGAAAGGTTCAGTCTGACTTGTGGAGCTCCAGATTACGAATGATGTAGCAGCATGCTGCAGCTCCTTCAAACAGTCCAAAATGTACCATATATGGCTATATTTCTTTATCAATAGATATATCAATCATAATCTATCCATTTATATCTATACGCTATCTATCAATCAATTAACCTATTTTAATGCCTATATACATCTCTATTACATCTATCAATATCTCTATCTACAATCTATCTCTATGTTATATGGCTATACTTCTACCAATCTACAAGGGCTGTGGAACATTTCTTACGGTGGAGGAGCTTTAGGTTGTTGGTAGCATATCCCAGCTTACACAGGAAGAATATTATAAGTAAATCTAGGAACCTTCGGTTGGTTTTTTTTTTTTTTCTTGAGTTATTATTTTGGGGGGATAATTTTTTTCCCCAATTCTTTCTTTTTACAGACCCAAAAGGGAGAGAGAGGGTTGTAGCCCCCTAACCAGCCCAAACCACAGGGTTGGACTGACTGAATCATTTGCATATATATGGAATCCACTGCCCACCAGGGTACACTAGAAACCATGACAAACACAGGTCTGACAGAATATACAGCGTATACATACTCATAAAGTAACGGCCACGTTCAGTCGAGATTTTTCTGCGGCATGTGTGCTGCAGCTAGGTTAAGCTAAACATGGTCTTAAGTATAAACATGGTCTCCCCATCCTCCGAATCACAAGTGCACCACATTCTGTGGAGAAAAATTATCTGGGCAATGCAGCAGTTTCAAACAGGAAGAAAAATCTATTGATCACTATCCTCATGATGATAAAAATCATGCTGCTTACAATAAGACAATAAAATTTCCCATATAACTTGTCTCTGCTGTCATATCAAGAGTACTGAATACCAGTACTTTCTATGAAGACATTATGATTTTCAGATAATTCTGCTTACAAGCCTTGCAAGAGAGTTTGCTCACTGCGTTACTGCGAAGTACACCTGTACATTCAAACTTATTCCCTTTGTGCTAGAACACTCAAGGTTTACGTATGCCTTTATGATATTGCCATCCCCTTGACACTCTGAATATTAGATGAGTTTTATGTATAACGAATGAGAAAAAAGCCAAACAGGAAAGATCCGATCCAGGCAGGCAACAGGGCCCGATCAGGCAAATTGCAGCCATTTCTTTCAATCGAACACGCTCCAGCGGCACTGATCAATGCTAACTGGCTTAGTTCCTGAGCCGCCTAATGTTGGCATGCAACCGCGCGCATACCACGACCACAAGAAAACGAGATTTGGAGACAAACTGATTTGAGATGGGGCGGGAAGGAGGAGGAACAAGAGGAGGAAGAGGAAAAGGGAAAAGTATAAGAAAGTTTTCGAGAGAGACATCTGGATGAGGACATTTTAGATTTGAGGTATAGAGGCAATGGCAAAAGTTTTGACAAGTGACATATTTAATGGAGGAGATGACAAATTTGACTAAAGATAAAACTCATTATATGTGATGGCTTTCTCTTTCTACCACTGATCAACAAAGCTTACAGATTACACAAAGAGATATATTTCCCGCTCCTATGTACAAATAGCAAATGATTTTTCATCAAATAGGAGAGAAAATGATTGGGTAATAATATTTGTATGTATTTTCTACCAAAGAGGGATCACATTGGTGGAGATTTAAGGAGACAAAGCTCCTTTACACAGCCACATGAGAGTGTGAGACAAATAAAGCACATGATGTACATTTATACGTCAAGGATGTCAACTTTAGATTTACTGGATCCTGCTGTCAGTCAGCACCCACTTGCTGCCTGAAATACGTATATTCCCATTGTCACACTTGGCCACATGATGACTCCTTCTCTCACATTTGTCACCTTTGCCTTGCAAATATTTTGCCTTGCAGAAATAAAACGTTTATGGCAGATCAATGAGCCCCTATGACAGATTTGATGATATTGACTTATAAACACATTACGTGAATTTATGGAGCATGATAAAACCCTGGTAAATGTTATTCAGTATCAGATCTTAAGTGACAAAAATAAACTCTGCCAAGTGCAAGTATAAATCACAATGACTAATATATATAAATTGTAGCCTTGTTGCATCATTGTATCCTTTCTAAATAAAGAGTTTCATGTTTCAGTTCAAGTAAGTTATGATTCACAATGGACAATGCAAGCAATTAATGACTACATCCATACTAAACACATGCATGATTCTCCCCCCCCCCCCCCCAACACACACTGATGCTACACCTACACCGTATCTCTACTCTCGCAGGCACACTCATTCACACACATTTTTAGACATATTTCAAAAGTTCCATTAAAGTGGGCCTGTCCATTGTATGACTATTCAGCACATGAATCAAAGTTGGCATACAAGTTGAACATCCTACAAAAGGCTGTTGTAGGCAAGTGTACATAACAACTGTACTTTCAAATATTGGTCTACAAAGCAAGGCATAATAATACAAACATGCACACATATGTTTGGAACGATCATTTGACCTGGACCTCTGTACACAGAACTTTCCTCGCCTCCGACAGGGAACCAGCAGGGCCTCAGATTTTTACATGCACGACCACACGCTTGACATATCAATACTTGTACACCTGATGTAATGTATTTACACTGAACACAACAACGACAAGGCAACCACACCCCAGGGACCAAATTCAGGGGTGTTGTGGTCTAGTGAAGACACACTGTCCTTTCAGTTCAGGGGTTCAAGCCATGCTGCAGCGCTTATTAATATTTACTTCAGCAATTCACTTTATCATAAGTGAAGCAAGCTCTTCATTGCTATATAGGTTCATAAATGGGACTGTGGTTAAGGTCACCATCAACCAATGGAGTCCAAGGGGTATTTTGGCAACTATGAATTTTATGGCATTAAATTTACAATGGAGAAATGTTAGACTTACAGTAGAACTGGTCAAATTCACGAAATCTACACAAAGTCAGAAGAGAATTGACAAAAAATTGCCAACTAGAGAGAGAAATTGGAACATAAGTTTTCTAAATTGTGTTGCCAAATTAAAAATGCATTATGAATTTTAAAATTTTTGTTTTTGAACAACAAACGGTTTCAAATGATCAGTAATTTTCTTACTCAAAGTTATGAACCACTATATTAAACAATGGACTTTAAAAGTTATGATAACCAAAAGTACAGCACCAAAACCACAGAAATGTGGTTTCGGTGACTCGTGGAGCTAATGTTGTTGGATTCATCATGAACGTGCTGCATGTACAAGTACATGTAGCTAAGTACTTGGCTGAAGTAGTCCCAAGGTACAGTGTAGCGGATCGAGTGCACTGATACATGGCAATAGGGATAGTATAGTTTTGGTTCAGACCAAACTTCAGATTTCTAACGTTTCTTGCTGATATAATGAGAAACCTCTTATGAAATGTGAAAGA